>CM056723.1:66739183-67100301 GCA_029844215.1 Przewalskia tangutica
CACGATAGCCACCGTAAGACCTCTCCGCCCGCCTTCTTCGGCTCGCCCACTGCCGACCTTCGCGCCTTCGCATCCGGGCGCGAGCTCGCACGCGGTAATGTCCATACCCGGCCGAGAGAAACCCCGCATATGACTCGCCATATAGTCGTCTCAGTCCGCGACATAGCGGTGTACCCTATCCTCCATATTCGCTACCAACGCCGGGACATATCGAGCCAATGAATCAAACTCGACATTGTACTCCCGACAGCGGTCGCCCTCTCCGCCTCAGAGTAAAAATCTATCACCGCGCCTCCTCATCCGTGGAGGCAAGAAGTGAGGAAAGCCTCCGAGAACTCATCCCAAGTAGTCGGGACGCAGGCTCTCCCGATAACTCCCATGAATCAAACCAATCGATCGCGTATCACGCGGCCGATGCGAACCGGCGTCACAGACTCGATGTCGAGGCCTTGATCACCTCACGATCCTCTCAAGCCGACGGATGAACTCTCATGCGGATCATCCTCCGCCACCTAAAACTCGCGGCTGGCAACTCAAGAAATTCGAGCTCAAACTATTCGCTACCACGCGCGATCGAGCCGAGCTGGGCTGGAATCGCCATCCAATCTCTCTCGTACGGGCCACAACTTAGCCAATAGTCAAGCCATCTCTCAGACTTAACTCTCCGCCCCAGCCGTGGGACAGAGCGCTGGTACTGCGGGTCGTGGCTGGCCGGGCGGCGCTATAGAACTTCGCCGTCTCGTATAGATCGGGCACGAGCCCTCGTGACTCTGGGTGTCTGCTAGCGACTCCTCGGGTGCCTTGCCCTTCAGGCCGGTTGCCTTACGTGGGCATAATCATATAGAAAGGAATACGTTAGAGGGTCCAACCTATAACACCTCTAAAGCACGATCTCGAATGAGAAGAATGAAACCAATCCTAAATATCCTATAGCCTCCTGATTATTGGTGTGGTGCGCAACACACCGATAATCAAGACTACTAGATACTGCTCAGACACTTTCCGAGATTAATCGCTCGATACCACTTTTGTCACGACCCATTCTCGGGCCGTGGATCGTGCCTTAGGCACCCAAGTAGTCATACATCGTAGAAATCAGCGGAAATATAAAGCAAGACATGAAACGATTTATAAAATAGGACACGATTAAAGTGAGAAAACATCGCTTTTCGGCATATATATAACAACATGGTTTAGCGTTACATCCGATCTTTGCATAACAGACTACTGCACTCTAAGGAAATATACAACTATGGTGGGACAGGGCCCGCCATACCGATCGCTATACAAAACTATCTACAACCAGAGATCATACCCAAAAGTAGAGCCTCCGAAAGGATGGAGCTCACGACACCAACGTAGAGATCCTGGAATGTGGATCTAGCACCGCTGCCCTTACCGCGGCATGAACGCAGCCCAAGGAGGTCAGACAACAGTACTAAGTATGTGAAATCAGAAAGTACTTAAATGAAAACATATCATTTATAAAACGGTTTACAAATAGGTGTGAGACAACCAGAAACTGCACGTAGTGCCACATCACAAACAAGAGCAACAATAGTAATCAATAGGTCTTGTCTAGGCCGCGAATGATCGAAACAGGCCACTCGCCCACATCATCATTCTCGCAAGCCTAATCACGACTCCCGAGTCCGCATAGGCCACTCACGGGCCCGCATGAGGTATAACCACGCATCGAGGGTAGCTACCTCGGCATCGTCCCGACTCGTTGTCCGCATAGGCCACATAGACCGCATGAGGCATAACCCCGCACACTAACTCCTGAACTCCGTAGTTCGCATAGTCCCCGGACCCGCATGAGGTATTCTCGAATCATGGTCCTGCATCACTCGAGTCTACCCCATCCGGAGGGCGCTTAACCTCCGATCATCTCAAGAGGTGAGTGATAGTACACTAACATAACGCCTTATCTTTAAACAACATAAGCACAACAAGGATACTCTCTTATACAAACGTTACAAGATACTAACACACATAGCATCATATCATGTCTACTTATCAAACCATCTTATTATTCTATTTCACAATTCAACATAAGTCCATATCAACACATGTGCAAACTTGTTTCTTTTATCAATCTTAAGTGGTTATACTTAACTTTCCATAAAGCTAGTATAACTCTTAGCTTCGCTTTAAAATGAATCAAGATTCTTATGAAATGCTTTCGGATCTTTATTATTCGGGCTTAAGCCGTGAGGCATTGTCGTAAGTATTATTCAGCTTAAGTCAAAAGACATTGCCGTAGTTATTATTCGGTTAACACACGTACGCTCACCGCATTTATATATATATTGTAAAATATCATGCTTTAGAAGAATCACATACCTTCTCAAATAAAACCGCCGCCAAGTCAATATGTCGCGCAGAGTCACCTATAATAGTCACAGATATCTATCAAAGACTACTCAAGGTCATTCTAAACAGAGGGTTCGCACTTACGAAAAGTCGGGCAAAGACTTCCTACCCTGAGTTATATAAGTCTCATCGTGGAAATGAATCTATGTAAGTTTGATTATTCTTCTAAGTATTTATACTTATTCTTATACTACAACGGTAGTATTCTCTAATTCAAAAGAGGTTAGGATTAGTTACCTCGGTAAGCCCAATAATATCCTAGATAAAGTCGCTACTGAGCAAGGTTTAGCTCCTAAGTTGAACGCCCAGAGCTCTAAGAAACCTTAGAAGTTCTTCACAACTTCTACTAAGGACTAAGGGATTTGGGCTAGGTATTTTGGGCATTATAACAATACTAGAAGACAACTTTTCTACCAAGGGAGGGTAGGGTTCGGCTAGGGCTGTGGGGTATTCGCCAAGGCTTTCTAAAAGGGGGTGAGGCTTAGGACGATGGCTCACGGGGAAGGAGGATTTAGACTTGGAAATTTGTGATGAATAAGTCTTCAAAGAGAGGGTATTTATAGGCTAAGACATGGCCAACCAATGGCCAAGATCAAGCCAAGTGGGGGCATGGAGGCCAAGATTTGCCCAAGTGCCCCTAACCTACTCCTCAAATCACTCCACAAACAAAGGTCCATGTTCTAAGCCCCAAAGCCTCACAACCGCTTGAGGCAAAAGGCCACTTGGCCGTCCACTGAGGTGACAAGTGTAACCCTCTCGTTGGTCAAAAAGGGTTCGTCGCGGAAAAATCCGCAAAAATTAGAAATGACATAGCCGAATTTACCTACGCGAGTCGTGTAAAACGTTTCGTCGAAAACGATTCCTTGTGGGTTGTGCCCAAAAACGCCCCAGGCCTAAACTTTTAAGGCTACACTTTGCACGCACGCCCTCACGCATACTCCGTAAATACGGTATAACACCGTGGTACAGATATCAACATCGTAATCCTTAAGCAACTCTAACCACCGCCTCTATCGTAAGTTCACTCCTCCGGCCGAAGATATACCGAGGCTCTTGTGGTCTCGTATAAATATCCACATGAACCCCATACAAATAGTGCCTCCAGATCTTCAAGGCGTGAATCACGCAACTCCAATTGGGTGGGGTAGTTCCTCGTGTTTCTTCACCGCCGGATGCATACGCTATAACCTGCCATGCCGCATCAACACACATCCCAACCCGATGCACGACGCATCGCAATACACAACATAAACGCTGACCTCGGAAGAGTAAGAACGGCGCCGCGCCTCTCTTTCAAGAATCGAAACCCCGCCACAAGCATCACCATCAAACTTGCCGCCTTTCCGAGTCACCTAGTCAATGGTGCAGATAGAAGCAAACTTATCCACGAACCGCCGATAATATCCTGCAAGGCCCGTAAAATCGCGAACCTCACGTGAGTAGTAGGTCTAGGCCAAGTCTCGATCGCTTTCGATCTTGGCCGTATCCACTCGAATGCCATCACCCGGCAATATGCCCAAGAAAAGCCACCGGTCAACCAAAACTCACATTTGGAAAACTTGGCGCATAATCACTGGTCTGGAGAATCACAAGATAGCCTCAAATGCTCCGCATGCTCGCGCTCTGAGCGAGAATAAACCAAGATATCATCAATGAACACTATCACAAACGTGTCAAAAATGGTTTGAACACTCGGTTCATCAAATCCATGAATACCACGAGCATTCGTCAACCCAAAAGACATGACCTGAACTCATAATGCCCGCATGGTCCGAATGCACTCCTAGGGACATCCACCTCTCGACTCGCACTGATGATAGCCCGATCGCAGATCAATCTTGAGAAACATCTCGCACTTTGCAATCGGTCGAACAAATCATCAATCCCGAAGGGGTATCTCGTTTAATGGTCACCTTGTTCACCGCTCAGATCAACACACATGCGGCCCCGCCCTTCTTCTTCACGAACAATACGCGCTTCCCTGGGAGAAACACTAGGCCTGATGAAGCCCTTCTCCAAGAAATCCCTAAGCCGATCCTTCAACTCTCTCAACTTCGGCGGTGCCGTTCTCGTATGGCGAATGGAAATAGCCGAGTGTCCGCAATATGTCTATACAAAACTCAATCTCCTCTCGTGAGGGATACCCGAGGTCGTCTGAAACACGCCTGGGAACTCTCGACTCGAACCGATCAAATCGCACTGCAGCCTCGTGATCAAACACCCGAACGATGGTAGATATACCCTTCTCGCACCATCTTCCTAGCCTTGAGGTAGGAAATAAACCTACCCTCTCGCGATACCGTGCTCCTCCCACTCAACAACCGGCTCCTCAGAAATCGAACCGCATTACTCTCTCTCTCAGCCTACATTGGCGTAGCAGAAGCTAGCCAATCCATCCCCATGATCACGTCGAAGTCAATCATCTCCAACTCTATCAAGTCGGCTAAGTCCGACGATAGAATGGTCACAGACAAGCTCTATATACCCGCCGAGCTACCACCGAATCACCCACGCGTAGCTACCTCGAAGCGGTCTATGGACTCGGGCTCTATCCCTATCCTACTAGCAACAAGGGAGATATATAGACAGAGTAGAACCCGATCTATCAAAGCATACACATCAAACCCAGAACCGATAAGGTACCGGACGACATCGTGAGGCCTCCGATCCGCTGGCCGGACAAAGCATAAATGCGGTTCGAGGACCGCTAGAATCGGGACCCGTACACGACCTCTACCGCGACTGGTCCACGAGTACCTTGCCCTCCGAGGCGAGTGGCTTGTGGGATGAAGAAGACCCGGCGAAAGAACTCAGTAGTCGACTTACCATCAAGATCGCCTTGGTCGGACAAGTTCCGCATAGTGACCTCCTGGCCACAATCAAACAAGCTCCCGTAGCACCACAACTCCCGGGGATCTACCGTGACGGCCACACCGGCGGTGGTCCCGACGCCAAGCACTCGCCACGCTCGACGTCAAGTCCCGCCCCGGTTCGCCTCGAATATCTGCCGGCCGAGGACGGCAGAGTGCTCGAGCCGCCGTGGTGCACCCAGATCTAGGCTACGAGGCCGCCACCACGATAGCCACCAAAATACCCCGCCGCCCCGTCTTCTTCGCTGCCGCTCAACCCGCTTGCCTCTACGCCTCGCATCCAAGAGCATGAGCTCGCATGCGGGTAATGTCCATACCGTCAAGAGAAACACCCGCACATGACTCGCCATATAATCATCTAGCCCGCGACGAGGTGCACCCTATCCTCCATATCGCTACCAACGCTGGGACATATCGAGCCAATGAATCAAACTCGACATTGTACTCCCGACAAGGCCCTCTCGCCTCGGCGGAAAATCTATCACCGCGCCTCCTCATTTGCGAGGCAAGAAGTGAGTGAGGAAAGCCTCAAGAACTCCTCCCAAGTAGCTGGGACGCGTGCTCTCCGGGATAACTCCCACGAATCAAACCAATCGACCGCGTATCACGCAGCCCTATGTGAACCAAAGATCACTGACCGGTCTCCGACGCCCGATCACTCAAAATCCTCAGAGTCGACGGATGAACTCCTCGCGATCATCCTCCCGCCGACCTCTAAAACTCGCGGGCTACAACTCGTGAAGTCTCGTAGCCTAAAACTCGCCTGGGTGAACCACGAGTACGACTGGCCGGGACCGAACTGCCGTGATCCGGCTGCCTCATGTTCGCCACGATCACGCCGCGAATCGCCATCCTCTCAGAACCCATCTCATCTGCTCCGGCCGGGACCGGAGGTGTAGGTACTGGTTCATCACCGGCCGCGCCCTAAACCTCTCGTGGCGGCGTCGTAGAACTTCGCCTCGTATATCGCCCGAGCCCTCGTGACCCTAGGTGTCCCACTCGCAGTGTCACGACCCGATCCCGGGCCCGTGACTGGTGCCTTACCCCGGGCACCCTAGTGATACAACATCAGAGAAAACCAGCGGAAAATAAAACATAAACATGAAACAAGATATATGATCATAAAACAAAGCAACCAAAACAATTGCCTTCAGATATATACATAAAACCCGAACAGCTTTAATCCTTTTACAACCGCCTACAACAAGACTACATGCACTTAAGATTTACAACAACCATGACGGACAGGCCCCGCCATACTCGAATGTACAAGAACCTACAACTCGTGGAACACATACCAAAGAATAAGCCTCCGAGAAACGGAGCTTCCCAATACGCTGAATCGTGATCCTATGGCGAGGATCCACTACCGATGTACTCTACCGCGGCATGAACGCAGCCCCCGAAGAGGTCAAGATCAACAGTACCAAGTATGTGAAATCAAAATATCAGAAATGAAATCATAACAATCTATATAAAAACAGAGACACGTATGATAACAAAACCACGATTCACAATATAAAAGCCATGTCAAGTCGTGACTCACGCCAAGTCATCACTAAATATAACTATGGGTCTCACGCCCACAACATCAATCATGTTCGCATCATGGCCGCATGCCCCGAGTGCAGACGGTAGACATGTCCACGATGCAACAATAATAACGCCCCACGCCACATGCCCGGACTGCAGACGGTGTAGACATGTCCATGATGCAACAATAATAACAATGCCCCATGGCCACACGCCCCCGGAATTCTGCATCGGTGTAGACATGTCCATGTAACCACAATAACAATATATCAGGTAATCAACCCTGCCGCATGGCCACATGCCCCCGACTCTGACGGCAGACATGTCCATGTAACCACAATAACAATATATCGTAATCAACCACCGCCAGGCCACATGCCCCGGACTGCAGATCGGTGTAGACATGTCCACGTGACATCAACAACAATATACCGCACAACCGTGCTATCACAAACAAGCTCAAGCAAATTACCATACTTCTAGACTTTTATAAAAGATCCACTCCTTCCCAAGAAGTCACCCGATATCAACACTTGCACAACAAAGGCTATCACAACAAGCATAGGCGTAGTTACACAACAACAAGCATAGACAAGTTACACACAACTCAAGGTACTTCCATTTCAGATCAAAGTCCTGGTTTTAACCCTAAAGTACTACGTGACGTTAAATTCCTTTTAAGAGATCCATTCCTTTCATAAAGGTCACCCGATTCCGTAGTATAAAAATAGAGTGACTCACATTTTTAGGTAAACTAAAATACTTCCCTTTTGTAAAATCAAGTAACAACATTATTTTCCAAACGCTCAAGTTTGCCTAATTTCAAATGCTCAAGTTTCTCATTTGAAGGGTTTCATAACTCATAGTCTTAATCTCTTTTAAAACAATTGAGTAACATATGTCTCAGACGTGAGCCGCTTATTCTTGTTTACAACAATCTTGTTACAAAGCTTATGATCTAGGAAATGTAATACAATTTTGTCTTATCTTAGCTTCTATGCAGATGGAGGTTTCATGTTTTAATAACAATTAGTTAATTGTCAATACACCTTCCTTTATTAGCGCCGTGGTTTGCTCGACACTTTTTCTCATTTCCAAATCAAGAAACATTATTCTTTTTAAAACCAAGTAATCATTACTCGCGAATGAGGTTTCACAACACATTTAACAAAATGTTAATAACCAAGTAAAACAAGTTAAGTCTCTTATCTTTCAAGATCAAGTCTCTTAACTTCTACAATCAAAAAACCAATCTTTTACCTACATAGAGTCGTTATAACTAACTTCCCATAAAGCTATTATAAAACCCTATGTTTTAAAACAACCAACTCATTTAACACATGCGCCACCGCATTACATAGTTTACAAAGCATCATGCTAGAAGGATAGGAAGAGGTTCACATACCTCGCGACGATTATCGACAATAAGCAAAACGCTCCACAGTACTGTAACCCGACTAGCCGTTTCCACTCTTCAAGTAGAATACGCTACCCGTAGTACTCCCACCTATAAGGCCACAAACGTCTATTAACTTCTAACCGCACGGTTCCATATTCTACGTAAAATTCGCAAGACCTCCCCAACAACAGAAATCTCCTCTCTAAAGAGGCCGGCTACCAAGCCAACTGGTGGGGTTTATACGCCTAACCTGGACGTATACAATTTCTACTATACAAGAATACCACAAGTCTCATCTGAATACGCCCTATGTAATTACGCTCGCTTCTTCTTTAAATTCAGGCTTAAGTCAAAAGACATTGCCGCAAGCTATGTTCAGTTCTATATATAGTATACCTCAACTATATAATCCTACCATATGTAATTTCCAATTACAACAAGGGGACAAGAATATTTACCTCGATAAGCCCAAAATTATCCAAGATAAAAGTCGATCCTGAGCAAGTTTTAGCTCCTACTCCGTGCGCTCCAATCCGCTCCAAACAACCCTTAGAAGTTCTAACCAACTTCTACTTAAATACTTCAACTCGCTATGAAGATTTCCTTAGGGTTTTGGTTTGAGACTAAAAGGACAAAAGGTAGTATTTCCGGGCTCTACGTATAGAGGTAACTTTTGGAATACTACAAGGTAAAGGCTAAGGTATTTTGGGCATTATAACAATACTGGAGAGTATTTCTACCAAGAGGGTGTATTATACGAAACAACTAGTGAGTGGTACCCTCTACCAACACTACTAAGGGGAGGGAGGCCTCTACCAAAGCTTCTCAAAAGGGGGGGGGGACCTCTTGGACGAGAACACAACACAAGAGGGGAGGGAGGATTTCAAGACTTAGTGAAATTTAGGATGAAGAAGTCTTCAACAAGAGAGGGGTATTTATAGGAAAACCAAAGGCCAACCAATGGCCAAGATCAAGCCATGTGCAAGGCAAGTGTAAGGCCTTGATCAAGCCAAGTGCACCCTAACCCTACTCTACAAAACATGGCATAAAACAAGGCACCAAACAAGCCACAAAACAAGGCCAAAACAAGGAGCCAATTGGCCAAGAAGACGTGACCCAATCGGCCAACCCAACGTCCACTTGAGGGTGACAAGTGTCACCCTCTCGTTGGCCCAAAAATGTTCCATCGCTCGGAAAAATCCGCAAAAATACAAAACGACATAGCCGAATTTTCTCACGCAAGCTCAGAAACGCTTCGCCGAAAAACGACTCTAATCGGGTGTTGTGCACAAATTTCGAACCTATGCCAAACTTTAAGTCTCAATTTTCAGACGACGTCTCCACGCATACTCCGAAATACGGTATAACAAGCGCCTCCTACGCCTTGCCCTTCTCGGGCCCGGTTGCCTTACGTGGAGGCATAATCATACGAAAAAGGGATACGTTAGAAGGGTCCGACTTATAACACGCCTAAGGCACGATCTCGTAATGAGAAGAATGGAAACCAATCCTAAATATCCTATAGCCTCCTCGATTATGGTGTGGTGCACAACACACCGATAATCAAGACTTACTAGATACACGGTCAGACACTTTCCGAGGATTAATCGCTCGATACCACTTTTGTCACGACTGCCTAGGCCCGTGGATCGTGCCTTACCCGCACCCAAGTAGTCATACATCGAGTAATCAATGGAATATAAAACAAGACATGAAACAGCTTGTAAAAAGAGACACAATTTATGTGAGAAAATGTCGCTTTCGCATATATACATAACATAGGTTTGCGCTACATCCCAACTGCATAATAGACTACGCACTTCTGGAAGTAACTATGGCGGGACAGTTTCCGCCATACCCTGAATGTACAAAACTATCTACAATACAGAGATCATACCCAAAAAGTAGAGCCTCCGAGAAGATGGAGCTCCCGACACCAACGCAAAGATCCTAAGGATGTGGATCTAGCACTCGCTTGCCTTTACTGCGGCATGAACGCACCCCAAGGAGGTCGGACAACAGTACTAAGTATGTGAAATCAGAAAGTACTTAAATGAAAACATATCATTTTAAAATCAGTTTTGCAAGTATGTATGAAACAACCAAGGTAACCGCATATAGTGCCACATCATAAACAAGAGCAACAAGAGGTAAACAGTAACAGGTCTTTTCTAGGCTGCGATTGATCGAAGCAGGGCCAATTGCCCGTAGTATCACTACGCAACCCTAATCCTTGACTCCCGTAGTCCGCATAGCCACTCACATAGCCCGCATAGGTATATAACCTCGCATCGAGGGTAGCTACTCCGGCATCGCCCCGACTCGTAGTCCGCATGGCCACATAGACCGCGTGAGGTATAACCCCGCACACTAACCTGAACTCCCGTAGCTCGCATAGGTCCCCTGGACCCGCATGAGGTATTCTCGAATCATGGTCCTGCATCACCGAGTCTACCCCCGTCGGAGGCGCCAACCCCGGTAATATGTCAAGAGGTGAGTGATATTACACTAACATAACAGCTTATCGTTAAACAACATAAGAACAACAAGAATACTCTCTTATACAAACGTTACAAGACACTAACACACATAGCATCATATCATGTCTACTTATCAAACCATCTTATTATTCTTTTCACAAATCAATATAAGTCTGTTATAAACACATAGGCAAACTGCTTTCTTTTATCATGCTTAAGTGGTTATACCTAACTTCCCATAAAGTTAGTATAACTCTTAAGCTTCGCTTTAAAACCAATTAGTTCTCTTCATTAAAAATGATTCAAGAATCTTTTGAAATGCTTTCGTGTTCTTATTATTCGTGCTTAAGTCGCGAGACATCACAAATATTATTCAGCTTAAGTCAAAAGACATTGCCGTAAGTATTATTCAGCTTAAGTCGAAAGACATTGCCGTAGTTATTATTCGCTTAACACACGTACGCCTACCGCACTATATATATTTTAAAATATCATGCTTTAGGAAGAATCACATACCTTCTCAGCGAAAACCACCTGCCAAGTTGAATATGTCGCGCACAGAGATTCAACCTATAATAGTCAGACACGTATATCAACGCTCGCACTACTCAAAACAGCTTCAAGCAGGGTTCTCTATCCTATGGAAAATCGCAAAGACTTCCCTACCCACAGCTACTCAAGCTTCATCAGGAAAACAAATTCTAAGTAGGTACAATTTGATTATTCTTCTTTTAAACTCTTCTACTGTGATAACAGTTCAATTCTATTCTTTAATATCCTTCTAAGTATTCATACTTATTCTTATACTTCTACAGTATGTATTCTCTAATTTACAAAGGAATGACAAGATTATTTACCTCGGTAAGCCCAATAATATCCTAGATATAAGTCGATCCTGAGCGAGGCTTATGTTATACCCCGTATTCTCAGGGTATGTATGCGAGGACGTACGTACGAGAGCACGACAAAAAAATTGGAAAGGAAGAAAAAGGTGATTCTTCCACGGAAAAAGTTTCCGGTTTTTGTAAGGAAAAATGTTCGTTGAAGGGAATTGGGTTCCCAGATTTGGAATTTGGGCTTCTTAGATTATATTAGAATTATGGAATTTTATTTTCTAAATGGTCACGCTGGGCCCACTGAGAAATTTACTGCTTTGTAGGCCCACTTTGTTTTCGAGATTTTGGCCATTGTGGATATTTTTCTAAGACGTTTTTGAGGGCCAGAGGTGACACGTGTCACCCCGCCAGTGGCTCGGGCGAATGACATTTGTGCACAACACCCTGCTAGAGTCGCTTTCAACGAAACGTTTTACATAACTGCGGCGGAAAATTCCGCTATGTCGCTTTGTATTTTTGCGGATTTTTCCGAGAGACGAAACCTTTTGGACCAACGGAGGGTGACACTTGTCACCCTCATCGATTTGGACGGGCGGCCAAGGTGGTTGGCTCGCCGATCGCCCTTGAAGTGTGCCTTGCTTTGTGGCTTGTTTTGTAGAGTGTTTTGTGGAGTAGGGTTTAGGTGCACTTGGCTTAATCTTGCCCTTACACTTGCTATACACTTGGAAGGATCTCGCCCTTCGTGGCCTTTGGTTTTGCTATAAATACCCCAAGTGTGAAGACTTCATCCATTCCAAAACTTCCATGTCTTGAAACCCTCTCCTCCCCTTTGTGAGCTCTTAGCCGAGAGCCTTCCTCCCCTTTCGTGTGGCCTTTGGCCGAGGGTTCCCTTCCCTTTGTGGTGCTAGCATGGGGTACCCACTGCCTAGTTGTTTTCGTATAATACCCTCCTCGTGGTATTGAAATACTTCTCCTAGTTTTGTTATAATTCCCATATTCCCTTCGCATTGTACCTCGTAGTAGTCCAAATATACCTCTATACGTAGAGTCCTAAATACTACCTTTATCCTTTTTAGTCTCAAACCAAACCCTAAGGAAATCTTCATAGTTGGTCAAGTATTTGAGTAAGTTGGTTAGAACTTCTAAGGGTTGTTTGGAGGCGGATTGGGCGCACTGAGTAGAGCTAAACCTTGCTCGGGATCGACATTATAACTTGGATAATTTTGGGCTTATCGAGGTAATTATCTTGTCCTCTATTGTAATTGGAAATTACATGTTTGTTAGAATATATAGTTGAAGTATACTATATACGGAACTATACTTAGTATTCGGCAATGTCTTTTGACTTAAGCTGAAGAATAAAGAACCGAATCGAATCGTATTTACATAGGCATCAGACAAAGTAGACTTGTGTAGTATTATCGAGTAGAATTGTACACGCCGGTTAGACGTAAAACCCTCGTCAAGCTTGCAGTACTCGTTAGAGAGGAGATTTACGCCACATGTGGGAGGTGCCGCGAATTTTCTCAGAAGATAGAAACTTGTGTTTTGGGGTTAATAGACGTTTGTGACCTTTATAGGTGAAAGTACTAAGAGTAGCGTATTCTACCTGGAGTGGAAAGGGCTAGCGTCAGAAGACTTGGAGCATTTTGCTTATTGTCGATAAATCATCGCGAGGTATGTGAACCTCTTCCTATCTCTTCTAGCATGATATGTGTGAACTATGTAGTACGGTAGACGCATACGTGTTAATCGTGTTTGATTGTTCTTAAACATAAAGTGTTATAACGGCTTTATGGAGTCGGTTATAACAGCTTTATGTAGGTAAGAAAATACTTGTGGTTTTAAACTGATGTGAATTATAACTGGCTAAGTTATAATAAAGAACTTGATGTATTTCAAAAGTTTTATAAATCATTTTGAAGGGAGAGTAACACTTGGTTTTAAAGGTTTTAAAAAAGTGTTATACTAGCTTTATGGGGAGTTAGGTATAATGTCTTAAGAGTGGTAAAGAAAATTGTTTACTGATGTTAGAAGTTAAGAGACTTGATCTTATAAGATAAGAGACTTAACTTATTTGTTTAATGTGAATGTTTGTGTGAAACCTCATTCGTGAGTAATGAGTACTTGGTTTTATTTAAAGGATAATGTTTTACCGATTTGAAATCGTAACGTGTATCGACGACCACCGCAGCGTTAATAAAGGAAAATGTATTGAATAATGATGTATCGTATTAAAACCGAGAAACCTCCATCCGCATAGAAACTAAGATGAGACAAAATGATATTACATTTTCTAGATCATGGCTGCTGTAATAAGAATGTTGTAAACAAGAATAACCTACTCTTACGTGAGACATATATTACTCAATTGTTCTAAAAAGGAATCAAGTGATTAAGTTTGGGAACTATGAAACAATTTGAAAGGAGGCTTGAGTAATCAAACTAGGCAACCGGAACTTAGGAAAAGAATGTTGTTACTTGATTTTGAAAAGGAATGTGGGTTGGTCATTCTAATACTACGGTATCGGGTGACTTTTATAAAAGTAATGGATCTCTTTAAAAGAACTTAACGATGTAGTACCTTGGGGTTAAAACCCGACTTTGGCATAAAATGAAAGTACTTTGAGTTGTGTGAAACTTGCCTATGCTTGTTGTTGTGAAACTTGCCTATGCTTGTTGTTGTGAAACTTGCCTATGCTTGTGATGATAGCCTTTGTTGTGCAAGTGTGGTATTTCGTATTACCGCTCTCGATAGAGGCCGGTTGACTTGTTGAGAACTTACTTGACGCGTCCGGCGCTGATGGAGAATTCCACGTATGTTTCCATTTTGATTATCGCCTTGTTGTTGACGCCACATGGACATGTCTAAACCGACGCAAGATTCCGGCATGCGCCACGCGGCGGTTGATTACCCTGATATGGTTATTACCGCAACATGGACGTGTCTACACCGAGGCAAGATTCCGGCATGTGGTCACGCGCAGGTTGACCACCCAAGATATCGGTTGATTGAGGTTACATGGGCATGCCTACACCGAGGCGATTCCGGTACGTGGCCACGCGCCTTGTTATTATTGTTGCATCATGGACATGTCTACACCGATGCAAGATTCGGGGTACGCCATGATGCGAACATGATGGATGTGGTGGGCGTGAGACCCATAGTTATATTTGAGTGGTGACTTGGAGGCGTGAGTCCCCGACTTGATCGCTTATGTCATGCGTCGTATTTTGGTTATCATACATGTCTCCCGCTTTATATAGATCGTTATGATTTAACCGCGATATTCTGATTCCACATACTTGGTACCAGATCGACTCCTTCGGGGCTGCGTTCATGCCGCAGTAAGGTACATCGGCCGTGGATCCTCGCCTAGATCTCGATTCGGCGTTTTGGAAGCTCCGCTTCTCCGAGGCTTATCTTTTGGTACGTGTTTCCACGAGTTGTAGGTTCTTGTACATCTGTGGTATGGCGGCCCCGTCCCGTCATAGTTGTTGTATATCTTAGAGGTCCGTAAGTACCGCAAGCGTGGTTTGTAAAAAGGATAATTGTTCGGTTTTTATGTATATATACCAAGGCAACTGCTTGGCCTGCTTATTTATCATGTCTCTCATTTCATGTTTAAAGTTTTTATTTCCGCTGGTTTTCTCGATGTTGTACGCTAGGTGCCCGGTAGGCACGATCACGCCCGAATTCGGTCGTGACAAAAGTGGTATCGAGCGATTAATCTCTGAAAGTGTCTACGCACCGTGTCTAGTAGTTCTGATTATCGATGTGTTGAGCACCACATCTATAATCGTGAGGTCGCAGACATTTAGGATTGGTTTCATTCTTCTCATTCCGAGATCGTGCCTTAGAGTCGTTGTAAGTTGGACCCTCCGACGATCTCGTTTTTACCGCTATGCCTCCGCAAGGCAACCGTGAGCCCGGGCAAGGCAGCGAGGTGCCTAGTGAGATACTGAGGAGTACGAGGCGCAGTCTGGCCAAGACTGAGATAAGCTTCCGACGGCGAAGTTTCGCGACGCCGCCAAAGACCAAAGAGGTTTAGAGCCGCAGCGGTCGATGAGACTACAAGACTGAGCCTCCATCCACACCGAGCGGGAGATGGGTCAAGGAGATGGCCCGATTATCGCCGTGGTCAGGCTGATATGGCGACAGCCGATGCGCAGCCTGTTCAGCGACCGCGGTGCACCCGAGCGAATAGTTGAGGTGCGGGACTTTCCGAGTTAGCCCGCCAGAGTTTTATGGGTCGAGGCTCGAGGATGATCCGCAGGAGTTCATCCGCGATTCTGACAATGATCACGCGTGATCAAGGCTTGAGAGACCGAGTCAGGACCTTTGTTCGCATCGGCGCGTGATACCGCAATCGATTGGTTTGATTCATGGAGCTTTCCCGGAGAGCATGCACCTCCAGCAGTGGGATGAGTTTTCGGGGCTTTCTCACGCACTTCGCCTCCGCAGATGAGGAGGGCACGGCCGAAGATTTTTGATGCTTAGACAGAGCGCGACGGTTCGGGAGTACAATGCGAGTTCGACTCATCGCCCAGACGCCCCAAAGGCGTTGGTAGCTAGTATGGAGGATCGAGTGCACCGATATGTCACCGGGCTAGATGATTACTTGACAGAGGCTTGTTCGGGTGTAGCTCTTCAGCCGGGCATGGACATTGCCCGCATACAGGCTCATGCACAAGGATGTGAGGTACGGAGAGGTCGACGGAATGACCTGGATCAGCAGAAGAGGGCCAGGACATCAGGGTCTTTTGGCAACGTTCGAGGCGGACCGCCTCAGCAGCAGACTAGTTTTGCACCCCCGCCAAGATGCAGTGGTCCTCCACCGCCTTCGTGAGCTGGTCGTGGCTCCAAGGGTTCGTGTTTCAGGAAGTAGGGGTGTTGGCGGGGACGCACACCCCTACCTCGGTGTGGTCGATGTGGTAGACCGCATTTCGGGGAGTGTCGTAGTACCAAGGGAGCTTGTTATTCTTGCGGCCAACAGGGCCATATGACGAGACCGTCCGACTGTGGGTAGCGCTGGTAGGATAGCACAGACTACTAGAGCGATTGGGGCCACGGTAGAGGTCGCGGTGGAAGTTCGCTTTAGCGGCCTCGAACCGCTTAGTTTCGTGTATATCCTTAACCTCAGAGATACTTGTATGTGTTGATGTTAATGATGTGTTAAGTGTTATGTTCGGATAGCTTTGTGCTATAGTGTGATTTAAAAATCTGGTTAGTGTGAGATGGAAGTGGTAGCGTTCATGATGTGATTTAGTAGGATTGTTCCGTGTCAGGGAACAAGGGCATGACGCGATTGTGGGTCGGGTTGAGGACGTGATACGGGTCAACCCGTAGCCCGGATTAAGGTGGGGTCAGTTCTGGGTGGTCCCTCCAGGTGGTAGGGTCACGAGGATGCTAGGCCCAATTTTGTATGATCATCGTATGAGTTCGTGGACGCGTTCGACCAGAAGCGGTTCGTAAAGGCCGGGAATGGCCTTAAGGAAGTTTGAGGTTAGTAAGATGACCAAGTTTGGAGGTAGTGACTCCAGAGATTTTTTGGGAACGGAAGTAATGACTGAAGTTTGGTACGTACTGGGAGAGTTCAAGTGTTCGAGAAGGGCACGACGAGTAAGGAAGGAAGATAACGTGTGTTATTTCGTGGCCAAGCTGTGGCGTTGACAACTTGTTAGAGGAACTTCATCGATATCCGTCTTGAGAAGGAACATTCGGGACGAATGTTTCTAAGGAGGGGAGAATGTTATACCCCGTATTCTCAGGGTATGTATGCGAGGACGTACGTACGAGAGCACGACAGAAAATTGGAAAGGAAGAAAGAGGTGATTTTTCCACGGAAAAAGTTTCCGGTTTTTGTAAGGAAAAATGTTCGTTGAAGGGAATTGGGTTCACATTTTTGGAATTTTGGCTTCTTAGATTATATTAGAATTATGGAATTTTATTTTCTGAAATGGTCACGTGGGCCCACGGAGAAATTTACTGCTTTGTGGGCCCACTTTGTTTTCGAGAATTTGTCCATTGTGGATATTTTTCTGAAGACGTTTTTTGAGGGACAATAGGAGTGTGACACGTGTCACCCCGCCAGTGGCTTGGTAGAATGACATTTGTGCACAACACCTGCTAGAGTCGTTTTTCGACTAAACGCTTTACATAACTTGCAAAGGGAAAATTCGCTATGTCGTTTTGTATTTTTGCGGATTTTTCCGAGACGAAACCTTTGGACCAACGGGAGGGTGACACTTGTCACCTCATCGACTGCCGGCGGGCGAGGTGGGTTGGCTGGCCGATGGCCCTGAAGTGTGCCTTGCTTTGTGGCTTGTTTGTGGAGTGTTTTGGAGTAGGGTTTAGGTGCACTTGGCTTAATCTTGCCCTTACACTTGCTATACACTTGGAAGGATCTTGGCCCTTGGTTGGTCTTTGGTTTTGCTATAAATACCCCCCTAAGTGTGAAGACTTCATCCATTCCAAAAACTTCCAAGTCTTGAAACCCTCTCCTCCCCTTTGTGAGCTCTTGGCGAGAGCCTTCCCTCCCTTTTCGTGGCCTTTGGCCGAGGGGTTCCCCTTTCCCCCTTTGGGGTGCTAGCCGAGGGGTACCCCCCCCCCTAGCCTAGTTGTTTTCGTATAATACCCTCCTCGTGGTATTGAAATACTTCTCCTCGTTTTGGTATAATGCCCACAATACCTTCGCCTGGTACCTTGTAGTATTTCAAAGATACCTCTATACGTAGAGACCGGAAATACTACCTTTTGTCCTTTTTAGTCTCAAACCAAACCCTAAGGAAATCTTCATAGTTGGTTGAAGTATTTGAGTAAGTTGGTTAGAACTTCTAGGGTTGTTTGGAGCGGATGGAGCGCACGGAGTAGAGCTAAACCTTGCTCGGGATCGACATTATAACTTGGATAATTTTGGGCTTATCGAGGTAATTATCTTGTCCTCTATTGTAATTGGAAATTACATGTTTGTTAGAATATATAGTTGAAGTATACTATATATGGAACTATACTTAGTATTCGCAATGTCTTTTGACTTAAGCTGAAGAATAAAGAACCAATCGAATCTGTATTTACATAGGATGTATTGCAGTAGACTTGTGTAAGTATTGAGTAGAATTGTACACGTCCAGGTTAGGCGTGTAAACCCCCTGGTTGGCTTGGTAGCCTACGTTAGAGAGGAGATTTACGCCATGTGTGGGGAAAATGCCGAATTTTCAATAGGAAGATAGAAACATGTGTTTTGGGGTTAATAGACGTTTGTGACCTTTATAGGTGAAAGTACTAAGAGTAGCGTATTCTACTCGAGGAGTGGAAAGGGCTAGCGTTGTAGTACTTGGAGCATTTTGCTTATTGTCGATAAATCGTCGCGAGGTATGTGAACCTCTTCCTATCTCTTCTAGCATGATATGTGTGAACTATGTAGTACGGTGACGCGTACGTGTTAATCGTGTTTGATTGTTCTTAAAACAAAGTGTTATAACGGCTTTATGAGTCGGTTATAATGACTTTATGTAGGTAAGAAAATACTTTGTGGTTTTAAACTGATGTGAATTATAACTGGCTAAGTTATAATAAAGAACTTGATGTATTTCAAAAGATTTATAAATCGTTTTGAAGGGAGAGTAACACTTGGTTTTAAAGGTTTTTAAAAAAAAGAGTTATACTAGCTTTATGGGGAGTTAGGTATAATGTCTTAAGAGTGGTAAAGAAAATGGTTTACTGATGTTAGAAGTTAAGAGACTTGATCTTATAAGATAAGAGACTTAACTTATTTGTTTAATGTGAATGTTTGTGTGAAACCTCATTCGTGAGTAATGAGTACTTGGTTTTATTTAAAGGGATAATGTTTTACTGATTTCGGAAATCAGAATGTGTATCGACGGACCACTGCAGCGTTAATAAAGGAAAATGTATTGAATAATGATGTATCGTATTAAAACCAGTAGAAACCTCCATCTGCATAGAAACTAAGATGAGACAAAATGATATTACATTTTCTAGATCATGGCTGCTGTAATAAGAATGTTGTAAACAAGAATAACCTACTCTCACGTGAGAAATATATTACTCAATTGTTCTAAAAAGGAATCAAGTGATTAAGTTTGGGAACTATGAAACAATTTGAAAAGGAGAAGCTTGAGTAATTGAAACTAGGCAAACTGGAACTTAGGAAAAGAATGTTGTTACTTGATTTTGAAAAGGAATGTGGGTTGGTCATTCTAATACTACGGGTATCGGGTGACTTTTATAAAAGTAATGGATCTCTTTTAAAAGAACTTAACGTATGTAGTACCTTGGGGTTAAAAACCCGGACTTTGGCATAAAATGAAAGTACTTTGAGTTGTGTGAAACTTATGCTTGTTGTTGTGAAACTTGCTATGCTTGTTGTGAAACTTGCCTATGCTTGTGATGATAGCCTTTGTTGTGCAAGTGTGGTATTTACGTTACCGCTCTCGATGAGGCCGGTTGACTTGTCGAGAACTTACTTGGACGTCTTGGCGGTGATGGAGAATTCCACGGGTATGTTTCCATTTTGATTCTTGCTTGTTGTTGGCGTCACATGGGCATTTCTACACCGTCGCAAGATTCCGGCACGCGCCATGCGGCCGGGTTGATTACCCGGTATATGGTTATTACTGCAACATGGACGTGTCTACACCGAGGCAGTATTCCGGGGGCATGTGGCCATGCGGCAGGGTTGACCACCCAGTATATTGTTGATTGAGGTTACATGGGCATGTCTACACCGAGGCAGTATTCCGGGGGCATGTGGCCATGCGGCCTTGTTATTATTGTTGCATCATGGACATGTCTACACCGATGCAGTATTCCGGGGGCATGTGGCCATGATGCGAACATGATGGATGTGGTGTGTTATACCCCGTAGTTGCAGGGTATGTATGTGAGGACGTACGTACGAGAGTACGGCAGAAATTTTGAAAAGAAAGAAAGATGTGAGTTTTCGACGGAAAAGTTTCCGGTTATTTGTGAAGAAAAAGGTTCGTTAATGGGAATTGGATTCCCAGATTTGGTATTTGGACTTCATAGATTATATTAGAATTTTGAGATTTTATTTTGGAAATGGTCACGTGGGCCCACGAGAAATTTACTTTGTGGGCCCGCTTTGTTTTTGAGATTTCCTTAATTTGGATATTTTCGAAGACGAAATATTCTGGCGAATCGAGCGACACGTGTCACCCCATGTGGCACCCTTTGGCCGATTTTACCTTTGCGCACAACACCCTGTTAGAGTCGTTTCGGCGAAGCGTTTGCGTAACTGCGAAGAAAATTCCGCTATGTCGCTTTGTATTTTTATGGATTTTTCCGGCGGAACATTTCTGGACCAACGGGAGGGTGACACTTGTCACCCTCATTGACGGTTTGAGAGGGCCACGGCTAGGAGGTTTTTAAGGCCCTTTTCTTGGGTATTTGTTTTGTGAGGGATTTAAGGAGTAGGTTAGGGTGCACTGTGCCAATCTTGGCCATCCACTTGCCCCCACATGGCTTGATCTTGTCCGTTGGTGTCCCTATAAATACCCCTGCTTGAAGGTTTTTCTTCATCCTCATTTCATTCTAAGTCTTGAAATATCCTCCCCTTTAGTGTTGTTCTCGTCCAAAGGTCTACCCCTTTGAGGAGCTTGGCCGGAGGCTTCCCTCCCCTTTGTGAGGCTTGGCGTGGGTACCCCTAGCCTTGTTGTTTTCGTATAATACCCTCCTCATGGTATTGAAATACTCCCCTAGTATTGTTATAATGCCCAAAATACCTTAGCCTTGTACCTTGTAGTGTTCCAAAGATACCTCTTTACGTAGAGTCCGGAAATACTACCTTTTGTCCTTTTAGTCTCAAACCAAACCCAAGGAAATCTTCATAGTTGGTTGAAGTATTTGAGTAGAAGTTAGTTAGAACTTCTAAGGGTTGTTTGGAGTGGTTTGAGCGCACGAGGAGCTAAACCTTGCTCAGATCGACATTATAACTTGGATAATTTTGGGCTTATCGAGGTAATTATCTTGTCCCTCTATTGTAATTGGAAATTACATGTTTGTTAGAATATATAGTTCAAGTATACTATATATGGAACTATGCTTAGTACTTTGGCAATGTCTTTTGACTTAAGCCTGAAGAGTAAAGAAAAGAATGAATCAGATTTACATAGGGTCAGACAGCAGAGACTTGTGTAGTATTATTGAGTAGAATTGTACACGTCCGGTAGGCGTGTAAACCCCCTGGTTGGCTTGGTAGCCCTCGATAGAGGAGGAGATTTACGCCATAAAAGTGGGAGGTCTTCTTGAATTTTCTATAGAAAGATAGAAAACTTGTGTTTTGGGGTTAATAGACGTTTGTGACCTTTATAGTGAAAGTACTAAGAGTAGCGTATTCTACTCGAGAGTGGAAAGGGCTAGCAAGGTTGTAGTACTTGGAGCATTTTGCTTATTGTCGATAAATCGTCGCGAGGTATGTGAACCTCTTCCTATCTTTTCTAGCATGATTGTTGTGAACTATGTAGTACGGTGAGACGCATACGTGCTAAGTGATTTGGTTGGTTTAAAACATAGGGTGTTATAATAGCTTTATGGGAAGTTAGTTATAACGACCTTATGTAAGTGAAAATGGTTTCTTGATGTTAGAAGTTAAGAGACTTGATCTTATAAGATAAGAGACTTAACTTATTTGTTTTAATGTGGATGTTTGTGTGAAACCTCATTCGTGAGTAATGAGTACTTGGTTTTAAAGGGATAATGTTTTACCGATTTGGGAATCGAATGTGTATCGACAGCACCACCGCAGCGTTAATAAAAGGAAAATGTATTGAATAATGATGTGTTGTATTAAAACCAGAAACCTCCATCCGCAGAAGCTAAGATAAGACAAAATGATATTACATTTTCTAGATCATGGTCTGTAATAAGATCGTTATAAACAAGAATAAACTACTCACATATATGACATATGTTACTCAATTGTTTTAAAAGAGATTAAGACTATGAGTTATGAAACCTTTCTAAAATAAGTGACTTGAGCATTTGAAAATGAGAAGCTTGAGTAATGAAACTAGGCAAATGGAACTTAGGAAAAGAATGTTGTTACTTGGTTTTGAAAAGGAAGGTGGGTTGGTCATTCTAATACTACGTATCGGGTGACTTTTATAAAAGAAATGGATCTCTTTTAAAAGAACTTAACGTATGTAGTACTTTGGGGTTAAAACCCGACTTTGGCATAAAATGAAAGTACTTTGAGTTGTGTGAAACTTGCCTATGCTTGTTGTTGTGAAACTTGCCTATGCTTGTTGTTGTGAAACTTGCCTATGCTTGTGATGATAGCCTTTGTTGTGCAAGTGTGGTATTTACGTATTACCGCGTCTCGATGTAGGCCTCGACTTGTTGAGAACTTACTGACGCGTCTTTGGCGGTGATGGAGAATTCCACGGGTATGTTTCCATTTTGATTCCTGTCTTGTGGTTGATGTCACATTGACATTTCTACACCGATGCAGTATACCGGGCGCATGAGGCCATGCTGACTCGTTGATTAACAGATATATTGTTATAGAGGTTAAATGGACATATCTACAACTAGGTAGAATTCCGGCATGTGGCCACGCGCGGGGTTGATCACCCAAGATATTATTGTTGATGTCACATGGACGCGTTCACACCGAGGTAGAATTCGGGCACGCGGGCCGTGGGGCATTGGTATTATTGTTGCATCATGGACATGTCTACACCGATGCGTAATTCCGGCATGCGCCATGATCTGAACATGATTGATGTTGTGGGCGTGAGACCCATAGTTATATTTGAGTGATGACTTGAGGCGTGAGTCCCCGATCGACATGTCGCTTTTATGTTGTGAATCGTAGTTTGGTTATCATACATGTCTCTGCTTTATATAGACTAGTATGATTTCATTACGCTGATTTTTTACGCCACATACTTGGTACTGTTATCTTGACCTCCCCGAGGCTGCGTTCATGCCGCAGTAAGGTACATCGGCCGTGGATCCCCGCTCTTAGGATCACAGTTCAGCATATTGGGAAGCTCCGTTTCTTCGGAGGCTTATCTTTTGGTATGTGTTCCCTGAGTTGTAGGTTCTTGTACATTCAGGGGTATGGCGGGGCCCTGTCCGTCATAGTCGTTGTAAATCTTAGAGGTCCATGTAATCGCGTGGGCGTGGTTGTAAAGGATTAAACCGTCGGTTTTATGTATATCTGAAGGCAACCGCTTTGGTTGGCTCGCTTATTATTATATCTCTTGTTTCATGACTCATGTTTTATTTTCCGCTGGTTTTCTCTGATGTTGTATCACTAGGGTGCGCGGGATAAGGCACCAAGAATCGCCCCGAACAGTCGTTACAAAAGTGGTATCGAGCGATTAATCCTCGGAAAGTGTCTACTGCACCGTGTCTAGTAGAGTCTTGATTATCGGTGTGTTGTGCACCACATCTATAATCGTGAGGTCGCAGGACATTTAGGATTGTTTCCATTTTTCTCATTCGAGATCGTGCCTTAGAGTCGTGTTGTAAGTTGGACCTCCGACGTATCTCGTTTTACCGATTATGCCTCCGCGAAGGCAACCAGAGCCCAGAGCGGCAAGGCAGCGAGGGTGCCGCTAGTGAGATACAGAGGAGTACGAGGCGCAGCCGGACAAGACGAGGTCAGGCTTGACGGCGGGTTTTGTGACGCCGCCACCCAAAGAGAGTTTAGAGTCGCAGCCGTGGTCGATGAGACTACAATACTGAGCCTCCATCCCACATGCGGGGCAGGAGATGGGTTACGCGAGATGGCCCGATTGCTGCCGTGGTCGTGGCCGATATGAGGATAGGCCGATGCAGCAGCCTTCGAGCACCAGATGGTTCACCCCGAGCAGATAGTTTGAGGTCGCGGACTTTTCGAGTTGTAGCCCGCCGAGTTTTATGGGTCGAGGCACGAGGATGATCCGCGAGTTCATCCGGCGATTCTAATGATCACGCGGTGATCAAGGCTTGAGACCGAGTCTGTGACCTTTGGGTCGCCTCGGCGGCGTGATACCGCAGTCGATTGGTTGGATTCATGGGAGCTTTCCCGGGGAGAGCATGCACTCGCAGATGGGATGAGTTTTCGGGCTTTCTCACGCACTTCTTGCCTCCGCAGATGGAGAGGGCACGCCGACAAATTTTGATGCTTAGACGAGCGCGGCGTGTTCGGGAGTACAATGTGGAGTTCGACTCATTGCCCGTGCGCCCCGGCGTTAGTAGCTAGTATGGAGGATCGAGTGCACCGATATGTTACGAGGCTCGATGATTACATGTCGGAGGCATGTTCGAGTAGCCCTTCACCGGGCATGGACATTGCCCGCATGCAGCTCACGACCGATGCGAGGTGCGAGAGGTCGACTAATGACCTGGATCAGCGAAGAGGCCGTGACATCGTGGTCTTTTACGACTTTCGAGGCGGACCGCCAAGAAGCAGACTAGTTTTGTACCCCGCCGCGCGAGTGGTCCTCCGTCTTCGTGAGCGGTCGTGGCTCCAAGGTTCAGTTTCCGAGAAGTAAAGTGTTGGCGGACGGTCACCCTACCTCGGTGTGGTCGATGGTAGACCGCATTTCGGGAGTGTCGTGGTGCCAGGAGCTTGTTATTTTTGCGGCCAGCAGGCCATTTTGCGAGTAATCGTCCGACCAAGGTAGCACGGATGTTACGACTCACCTACCGGATCGATGGTGGTTCATCGCCTTTCATGCATGCCGCAGGCGTGTGCCTATGATTAGAGTGGAGCGGTAGCTTCAGGTATATCCTTAACCCTCTAGAGTTTTGGTATGCTTGTTATGATGGTCTCATTATTATGTGCTATGTACGAATAGCGTTGTGTTAATTGTGAGTTAGAAAACATGCTTAGTTGGGAGGATACGTATGGGGGCATGGTAAGTGTGAACCTTAGACTATGTCACGACTGAGACCTTAGGGGTAAGGTCGTCTTGAGATTAAAGATTTATTTTATGTTTGACCCTTATCAGAGTAGTGGTACGTGGGATTTATTTGTGTGATAAGTCCGTGGGTAGTGTGAGATGGAAGTGGTAGCTTTCATGATGTGAATTAGTAAGATTGTTCCGGATCGGGGAACAAGAGTTCGGCGCGGTTGGGGGTCGGGTTTAGGACCATTTGCGGGTCAAACCAGAACCCGGTTTGGGGTGGGGTCAGTTCTAGGTGGTCCCGCCAGTGGTAGGGTCACGGGATGCTAGGCCCAAGTTTGTATGATCATCGTATGAGTTCGTGGACGCGTTCGACGAAGCGGTTCGTAAAGGCCGGAATGGCCTTAAGGAAGTTTGAGGTTAGTAAGATGACCAAGTTTGGAGGTAGTGACTCGAGAGATTTTCGAACCGAGTAATGACCAAGTATGATACGTCCGGGAGAGTTCGAGTGTTCGAGAAGGGTACAACGAGTAAGGGAGGAAGATAACGTGTGTTATCTCGTGGCCAAGCTGTGGCGTTGGCAACTTGTTGGAGGAACTTCATCGATATCCGTCTTGAGAAGGAACATTCGGGACGAATGTTTCTAAGGAGGGGAGAATGTTATACCCCGTAGTTGCAGGGTATGTATGTGAGGACGTACGTACGAGAGTACGGCAGAAATTTTGAAAAGAAAGAAAGATGTGAGTTTTCGACGGAAAAGTTTCCGGTTATTTGTGAAGAAAAAGGTTCGTTAATGGGAATTGGATTCCCAGATTTGGTATTTGGACTTCATAGATTATATTAGAATTTTGAGATTTTATTTTCTGAATGGTCACGCTGGGCCCACTGAGAAATTTACGGTTTTGTGGGGCCCGCTTTGTTTTTGAGATTTCCGGTAATTTGGATATTTTCGGAAGACGAAATATTCTGGGCGAATCGGGGGGCGACACGTGTCACCCCCATGTGGCACCCTTGGCCGATTTTTACCTTTGTGCACAACACCCGGTTAGAGTCGTTTTTCGACGAAACGTTTTGCGTAACTTGCGAAGGGAAAATTCCGGCTATGTCGTTTTGTATTTTTGCGGATTTTTCCGAGCGGCGGAACATTTCTGGACCAACGGGAGGGTGACACTTGTCACCCTCATTGGACGGTTTGAGAGGCCACGGCTAGGAGGGTTTTGAGGCCCTTTTCATGGGTCTTTGTTTTGTGAGGGATTTAAGGAGTAGGTTAGGGTGCACTTGTGCCAATCTTGGCCATCCACTTGCCCCCCACATGGCTTGATCTTGTCCGTTGGTGTCCCTATAAATACTCCCCCTCCCCTTGTGATGAACTTATTCATCCATTCCTCACTTTGTCTAAGCCTTGAAAACTCTCCCCCCCTTTGAGTTGTTCTCGTCCAAAGGTCTACCCCCCTTTTTGAGGAGCTTGGCCGAGAGGCTTCCCCCTCCCCCTTTGTGAGGCTTGGCGCTGGGTACCCCTGCCTAGTTGTTTTCGTATAATACCCCTCCCTTGTGGTATTGAAATACTCCCCTAGTATTGTTATAATGCCCAAAATACCTTAGCCTTGTACCTTGTAGTGTTCCAAAGATACCTCTTTACGTAGAGTCCGGAAATACTACCTTTTGTCCTTTTAGTCTCAAACCGAAACCCTAAGGAAATCTTCATAGTTGGTTGAAGTATTTGAGTAGAAGTTGGTTAGAACTTCTAAGGGTTGTTTGGAGTGGTTTGGAGCGCACGGAGTGGAGCTAAACCTTGCTCAGGATCGACATTATAACTTGGATAATTTTGGGCTTATCGAGGTAATTATCTTGTCCCTCTATTGTAATTGGAAATTACATGTTTGTTAGAATATATAGTTGAAGTATACTATATATGGAACTATGCTTAGTACTTTGGCAATGTCTTTTGACTTAAGCCTGAAGAGTAAAGAAAAGAATCGAATCAGATTTACATAGATCAGACAGCAGAGACTTGTGTAGTATTACTGAGTAGAATTGTACACGTCCGGGTAGACGTGTAAACCCCCTCGGTTGGCTTGGTAGCGGCCTCGATAGAGAGGAGATTTACGCTGCCATGTGGGGAGGCTCTTGCCAATTTTCTATAGAAAGATAGAAAACTTGTGTTTTGGGGTTAATAGACGTTTGTGACCTTTATAGGTGAAAGTACTAAGAGTAGCGTATTCTACCGAGGAGTGGAAAGGGCTAGCGTTGTAGTACTTGGAGCATTTTGCTTATTGTCGATAAATCGTCGCGAGGTATGTGAACCTCTTCCTATCTTTTCTAGCATGATTTACGTGAACTATGTAGTACGTAGACGCATACGTGCTAAGTGATTTGGTTGGTTTAAAACATAGGGTGTTATAATAGCTTTATGGGAAGTTAGTTATAACGACCTTATGTAAGTGAAAATGGTTTCTTGATGTTAGAAGTTAAGAGACTTGATCTTATAAGATAAGAGACTTAACTTATTTGTTTTAATGTGGATGTTTGTGTGAAACCTCATTCGTGAGTAATGAGTACTTGGTTTTTAAAGGGATAATGTTTTATCGATTTCGAATCGAATGTATCGACAGACACCACTGCAGCGTTAATAAAAGGAAAATGTATTGAATAATGATGTGTTGTATTAAAAACCAAGAGAAACCTC
The DNA here is from genome assembly GCA_029844215.1 of Przewalskia tangutica. Taxonomy (NCBI): domain Eukaryota; kingdom Viridiplantae; phylum Streptophyta; class Magnoliopsida; order Solanales; family Solanaceae; genus Przewalskia; species Przewalskia tangutica. Next base: position 66,767,248 of record CM056723.1, read on the forward strand.
CATCCGCATGTAAGCTAAGATAAGACAAAATGATATTACATTTTCTAGATCATGGTCACGTAATAAGATCGTTATAAACAAGAATAAACTACTCACATATATGACATATGTTACTCAATTGTTTTAAAAGAGATTAAGACTATGAGTTATGAAACCTTTCTAAAATAAGTGACTTGAGCATTTGAAAATGGTAAGCTTGAGTAATTGAAACTAGGCAAACCGAACTTAGGAAAGAATGTTGTTACTTGGTTTTGAAAAGGAAGGTGGGTTGGTCATTCTAATACTACGGGTATCGGGTGACTTTTATAAAAGAAATGGATCTCTTTAAAAGAACTTAACGTATGTAGTACTTGGGGTTAAAACCCGACTTTGGCATAAAATGAAAGTACTTTGAGTTGTGTGAAACTTGCCTATGCTTGTTGTTGTGAAACTTGCCTATGCTTGTTGTTGTGAAACTTGCCTATGCTTGTGATGATAGCCTTTGTTGTGCAAGTGTGGTATTTCGTTACCGCGTCTCGATGAGGCCTGGTCGACTTGTTGAGAACTTACTGACGCGTCTTGGCGGTGATGGAGAATTCCACGTATGTTTCCATTTTGATTCTTGCTTGTGGTTGATGTCACATGGACATGTCTACACCGATGCAGATTCCGGCACGCGTTACGCGGTTGATTACCCGATATATTGTTATTGTGGTTACATGGACATGTCTACACCGAGGTAGAATTCGGGGCATGTGGCGTGCGCGCAGGTTGATCACCCAAAGATATTATTGTTGATGTCACACGGACGTGTCTACACCGAGGTAGAATTCGGCATGTGGTCATGGGGCATTGGTATTATTGTTGCATCATGGACATGTCTACACCGATGCAGAGTCCGGCACGCGCCACGATGCGAACATGATTGATGTTGTGGGCGTGAGACCCATAGTTATATTTGAGTGATGACTTGAGGGCGAGTCCCCGATCGACATGATCGCTTTATGTTGTGGAATCGTAGTTTGGTTATCATACATGTCTCCTGCTTTATATAGACTAGTATGATTTCATTACAGTATTTTTTACAGTTTCACATACTTGGTACCTGTTGTACTGACCTCCTTCGGGGGGCTGCGTTCATGCCGCAGGTAGAGGTACATCGGTCGTGGATCCCCGCTCTTAGGATCACGATTCAACAGATTGGGAAGCTCCGCTTTCTTCTGAGGCTTATCTTTTGTATGTGTTCCCGAGTTGTAGGTTCTTGTACATTCGTGGTATGGCGGCCCCGTCCCGCCATAGTCGTTGTAAATCTTAGAGGTCCGTAGCATGCAAGTGGCAGGGTTGTAAAGGATTAAACTGTTCAGGTTTTATGTATATACTGAAGGCAACCGTTTTGGTTGGCCTGTTTATTATTATATCTCTTGTTTCATGACTCATGTTTTATTTTTCCGCTGGTTTTCTCTGATGTTGTATCACTAGGGTGCCCGGGATAAGGCACCGAACGCCCCGAACGTCGTTATACGCGGGCGTGAGACCCATAGTTATATTTGAGTGGTGACTTTGAGGCGTGAGTCCCCGACGGATCGCTTTTATGTTGCATCGTATTTTGGTTATCATACATGTCTCTCGCTTTATATAGATCGTTATGATTTAACCGCAATTCTGATTTACGCCACATACTTGGTACTGCCAGATCGACCTCCTTCGGGCTGCGTTCATGCCGGGCGTAGAGGTACATCGGCCGTGGATCCTCGCCTAGGATCTCGCCAGTTGTAAGCTCCGTTTCTCCGGAGGCTTATCTTTTGGTATGTGTTTCCCTGAGTTGTAGGTTCTTGTACATTCAGGGGTATGGCGGGGCCCTGTCCCGTCATAGTTGTTGTATATCTTAGAGGTCTGTAGTACTGTTGTGGGCAGGGTTTGTAAAAAGGATAACTGTTCGGGTTTTTATGTATATATACTGAAGGCAACTGTTTTGGTTGGCCTGTTTATTTATCATGTCTCTCATTTCATGTTTAAAGTTTTTATTTCCGCTGGTTTTCTCTGATGTTGTATCGCTAGGGTGCCCGGGGTAAGGCACCAGTCACGGGCCCGAATTCGGGTCGTGACAGCTTAGCTCCTAAGTTGTACGCTCTGATAGCTCCAAGGAAACCTTAGAAGTTCTTCACAACTTCTACTAAGTACTAAGGGATTTGGGCTAGGGTATTTGGGCATTATAACAATACTAGAAGGCAACTTTTCTACCAAGGGAGGGGGGGTAGATTTCAGCTAGGCTAAAGGGGGATTAGCCTCGGTTAAGCTTCTCGAGGTGTGTGTTGGACTGAAAGGCTTGGAGAGGAGAGGATTTTAGACTTGAAAGTTTTTGTGGATGAAGAACTCTTCATCTCAAGAGGGGTATTTATAGGTCAAGGGATGGCCAACCAAGGGCCAAGATGGTGCCAAGTGCAAGGCAAGTGTAGGGTGAGGATTAGGGCAAGTGTCCTTAGCCAACTTGCACACAAAATATCCTACCAACTACTTGACAAAAATGGCTATCCAATTTGGTCCATTACCGCCACAAGTCCACAAATGAGAGGGTGACAAGTGTCGCCCTCTCGTTGGTCCAAAGTGTTCCGTCTCTCGGAAAAATCCGCAAAAATTAGAAATGACATAGCCGGAATTTATCCTACGCGAGTTGTGTAAAGCGTTTAGTCGAAAATCGATTCTTTTAGTGAGTTGTGCCCAAATATTTTCGTCCAAGCCTAACTTTTAAGGCTAAACTTTTGACGTATTCCCCACGCATATACCGAAATACGGTATAACAAGATATACGTAAGGGCGTAAATCGACAATTTGAGACTTAAAGTTTGGCTAGTTTCAAATTTTGCACAACCCCGTAAAGAATCGTTTTTCGACGAAACGCTTTCTCGAACTTGCGAAGGAAAATTCGCTATGTCGTTTAGTATTTTTGCGGATTTTTCCGAGCGACGGAACATTTTTAGTTAACGAGAGGTGACACTTGTCACCCTCGCCGACGCCTAAAGCGGGCGGTTTGGCCTCGACGATTGGCCTGATTGGGCCTAAAACATGGTTCAATGTTTTGTGGAGTAGGATGGTGCACTTGGCTTGATCTTGGCCTTACACTTTCCTTGCACTTGGCTCCATCTTGGCCATTGGCCCTTGGCTTCCTATAAATACCCCTTAGTGATGAACTTCTTCATCCACTCTCACTTTGTCTAAGTCTTGAAATCCTCCTCCTCTTGTGGCTCTCGCCCAAACACTAGCCCCCTTTCGTAAGGCTTTGGCCGAGAGGTACCCTCCCCTTGGTAGTGTTCTAGCCGAGGGTACCCCTGTTATACCCCGTATTTCCAAAGTATATACGTAAGGACGTACGTACGACAATTTGAGACTTAAAGTTTGGCATAGGTTCGAAATTTTGTGCACAACACCCGGTTAGAGTCGTTTTCGACGAAACGTTTTACTAAGTTTCATAAGGAAAATTCCGCTATGTCGTTTAGTATTTTTATGGATTTTTCCGAGCGACGGAACATTTTGGACCAACGGAGGGTGACACTTGTCACCCTCATCGACGGTTTGAGAGGCCACGGCTAGAGGGTTTTGAGGCCCTTTTCATGGGTCTTTGTTTTGTGAGGATTTAAGGAGTAGGTTAGGTGCACTTGTGCCAATCTGGCCATCCACTTGCCCCCCACATGGCTTGATCTTGTCCGTTGGTGTCCCTATAAATACTCCCCCTCCCCTTGTGATGAACTTATTCATCCATTCCTCACTTTGTCTAAGCCTTGAAACCTCTCCCCTTTGAGTTGTTCTCGCCCAAGCCTCTCCCCTTCCCTTGAGTGGCCTTGTGGCGAGAGGTACCCTCCCCTGGTAGTGTTCTAGCCGAGGTTACCCCTAGCCTAGTTGTTTCGAAATATACCCCCTCCCTTGTGGTATTGAAATACTTCTTCAAGTATTGTTATAATGTCCAAAATACCTTAGCCTTTACCTTGTAGTATTCCAAAAGTTACCTCTACACGTAGAGCCCGGAGATACTACCTTTTGTCCTTTTAGTCTCAAACCAAAACCCTAAGGAAATCTTCATAGCGAGTTGAAGTATTTAAGTAGAAGTTGGTTAGAACTTCTGGGTTGTTTGAGCGGATTGAGCGCGGAGTGGAGCTAAACCTTGCTCAGGATCGACATTATAACTTGGATAATTTTGGGCTTATCGAGGTAAATATTCTTGTCCCCTTATTGTAATTGGAAATTACATGTTGTAGGATTATATAGTTGAAGTATACTATATATAGAACTAAGCATAGCTTTGTGGAAATGTCTTTTGACTTAAGCCTGAATTTAAAGAAGAGAACTGAACTGTAATTAATAGGACTGTATTACAGTAGACTTGTGGTATTACTGTATAGTAGAATTGTATACGTCCGGTTAGACGTATAACCCCGTTGGCTTGGTAGCCTCGATAGAGGAGAGATTTACGCTGCCATGTGGGAGAGTGCCGAATTTTCTGTAGAATATGGAACCGTGCGGTTAGAAGTTAATAGACGTTTGTGGCCTTATAGGTGGAAGTACTACGAGTAGCGTATTCTACTTGAAGAGTGGAAAAGGCTAGCCGTTACACATCGTGAGCGTTTTGCTTATTATCGATAATCGTCGCGAGGTATGTGAACATCTTCCTATCCTTCTAGCATGATGCTTTGTAAACTATGTAGTACCGGTGACGTATACGTGCTAAATGAGTTGGTTGGTTTAAAACATAGGGTGTTATAATAGCTTTATGGGAAGCTAGTTATAACGACTCTATGTAGGTAAAAGATTGGTCTATTGATTGTAGAAGTTAAGAGACTTGATCTTGAAAGATAAGAGACTTAACTTGTTTTACTTGGTAATTAACATTTTGTTAAAAGTGTTGTGAAACCTCATTCGCGAGTAATGAGTACTTGGTTTTAAAAAGAATAATGTTTTATTGATTTCAGAAATGAGAATAAGTGTCGAACAAACCACAAATAGCTAATAAAGGAAAGTGTATTGACAAATAACAAATTGTTATTAAAACCAAGAGAAACCTCCATCCGCATAAGCTAAGATAAGACAAAATTGTATTACATTTCCTAGATCATGGCTGCTGTAACAAGATTGTTGTAAACAAGAATAAACGGTTCACGTACAAGACATATGTTACTCAATTGTTTTAAAAGAGATTAAGACTATGAGTTATGAAACCTTTCTAAAATGAGAAACTTGAGCATTTGAAATTAGGCAAACTTGAACGTTTGGAAAATAATGTTGTTACTTGATTTTACAAAGGGAAGTATTTTGGTTTACTTAAATAGATAGTCACTCTATTTTATGCTACGGGTATTATGTGACTTTTGTGAAAGAAACGGATCCTTTAAAAGAGTTAATGTACGTAGTACTTTAGAGTTAAAACCCAGACTTTGATACGAAATGGAAGTACCTTGAGTTGTGTGTAACTTGCCTATGCTTGTTGTTGTAACTCATTGCCACGACCAAAGCTGGCCCGTGGATCGTGCCTTACCCCGCACCCTAGTGACACAACATCGAGTAATCATGAACATAAAACATATACATGAAACAAGTGAAGTACAAAACAAGAACTGAGGGAAAACTTGCCTTTCTAGCATATATAAATGACAACTTTACAATCAACGCTTTAATCCTTTTACCAACCCCGCCCACAACGATTACATGCACTTCTAAGAAAGATACGACAACAATGGCGGACAGGCCCCGCCATACCCCGAACGTAGCACCTACAACAACAGGGACTATACCAAGATAAGCCTCCGAGAAACGGAGCTTCCCACAAGCCGAACGTGACCCTAAGAGCGAGGATCAACGATCGTGTACCTTTACCGCGGCATGAACGCACTTCGGCGAGGTCGATAACAAAAATTGAGTATGTGAAACTGAAAATACATATCAGAAATGAAATCATAGCGATCATATAAAGCAGAGACATGTATGATAACCAAACTACGCTTACAACAAGGCGTCATGTCAAGTCGTGACTCACGCCTCAAGTCATCACTCAAGTATAACAATGGGTCTCGTGCCCACAACATCAATCATGCCCGTGGAATACCTTCCTCATCACGGCAGCCTATGATATAAAAGCACCATGGAACACACATGAACACCGTGTCCCACCGTGTCATAATATCTCTCAGACGGTAAGTAAGGCATAGCCGACTACTAAAAACCCATAGTACCAACAAGGTCATGAATCGTATCATAAGATCTGTCTAGACCGTCACATGATCAAAGCCGCCACTTGCCCGCAGATCAATGTACGCTGCCTAACCTCGAACTCCCGCAGCCCGCGTAGGCCAATCTCATCGCCCGCATGAGGTATTCCCCGCATCGAGGGTAGCTACTCCCGCATCGCCCCGACTTCGCAGCCGCACGCCACGGACCGCATGCCCATAAAGGACGACACTAACTCGAACTCGTAGCTCGCATAGGCCCGGGACTGCATGAGGTATTCTCGAATCATAGGTACAACGACCCGCCTGAGTCTACCCCGCGTCGGAGGGCATTTAACCCTAATCATCTCAAGAGATGAATGCCACGATACTATCATAACGATCGATAGTTAATAAGCACAATCAAGGAAACCCCTTTACCCAAACATCACAAGATACTAACACACGTAGCATCCTAACACGTTTACTTATCAAAGCAATCAAGAAAGTATTACAAGGCTATCACAAACCAACACAATCAAGTTGTTCACACAAGGTACCTTCTACTATATGATTAATAAGATCGGGTTTTATCCCTAAAGTACTTCATACATTAACTCTTTAAAAGATACGTTACATTCACAAAAGTCACACAATACCCGTAGTATATGAAAATAGAGTGATTATCTTTTTAAAGTAAATCAATTACTTCTCTTTGTAAAATCAAGTAGCAACATTCTTTTCCAATGTTCAAGTTTGCCTAATTTCCAATGTTCAAGTTTCTCATTTTTAGAAAGGGTTCGTAGTTCATAGTCTTATTCATTTAAGAATATAATTCTCCTTTAAACAATCTGAGAAACATAAGCCTTATATGTGAGTAGGATATCTTGTTTATAACAATCTTATTACAACAGCCATGATCTAGGAAATATCATTTTGTCTCATCTTAGCTTCTACGCAGATGGAAGTTTCTACCGTTTTAATAATACTTAATTATTCAAAACATTTCCTTTTATTAACGCCGCAGTTGGTTTGTCGATACACATTCTCGATTTCCAAATCAAGAAACATTCTTAAGCCGTTATACCTAACTTCCCATAAAGCTAGTATAACTCTTAAGTTTTCAAAACCAAATATTACTTCTTCTTTCAAATGATTCAAAATCTTTTGAAATACTTCAAGTTCTTTATTAACACATAACAAGCCAGTTATAGTTCAAATCAGTTACCTTTTCAAGGCCACAAGTACTTTCTTACCAACATAAAGCTGTTATAACCAACTTCCCATAAAGCCGTTATAACACTTTATGTTTTAAACCACTCCAAATACATTTAGCACATGTACGGCTACCGTACTACATAGTTCACACATATCATGCTGTAAGAGATAGAAGAGGTTCACATACCTCGCGACGAGTGTCGACTAATAGCAAAACGCTCCAAGTACTTCAAACCGCTTACTCCTTAGCCAGTAGATCGCGCCATACGTAGTACTTCAACCTATAAGGCCACAAGGCGCTTATTAACATTTAGACCTTATCGCAGAACATTCTACCGAAAATTCGAAGACTCTCCCCGCAACAACAGCGTAAATCTCCTCCTCTAACGAGGCCGGCTACCAAGCCAACCAGGGGGGGGGGTTACACATCTAACCCGAACGGGTACAATTCTACTTCACAGAAAAGCTACACAAGCCTACTGTAATACAGTCCTATGTAAAAACAGTTCAGTTCAGTTCTTCAGGCTTAAGTCGCAAGACATTGCCGTAAGTATTATTCAGGCTTAAGTCAAAAGACATTGCCAACAACTACGTTCAGTTCTAAATATAGTATACTTCAACTATATATTCTAACAATATGTAATTTCCAATTACAATAGAGGGACAAGATAATTACCTCGATAAGCCCATAATTATCCAAGTATAAAGTCGATCCTGGGCAGTCGTTTAGCTCCAACTCCGAGCGCTCCAACCCGCTCTAAACCACCCTTAGAAGTTCTAACCAACTTCTACACAACACTCCAACGGACTATGGAGATTTTCCTAGGGTTTCGGTTCTGATCGACGGGAAGTATAATAGTATTTCGGCTTTTCAGATAGGTATAACCTTAGAATACAACAAGGTATACGGCTAAAGTAATTGGGCATTATAACAATACTTTGAGAGTATTTCTACACCACAAAGGGGTATTATACGAAAGCAACTAGGCAGTGGGTACACTTCGCTAGCACCCCTGTAGAGGGGGTGCTCTGCCACAAGGGAGGCCCTGGCCGAACTCAACACAAGGGAGTGAGTAGGTGAGCTTTCAAGACTTAGGCAAATTTATGGATGAAGAAGTTCATCAAAGGGAGGGGTATTTATACTACAAGCCAAGGCCAACCAATGGCCAAGATCTAGCCAAGTGCTACACAAGTGTAAGGCCAAGATTCACCCAAGTGCCCCCTAGACCCTACTCCTTAAAACCCTCACAAATATCTACCAAAAATATCTACCACTTGACACCCCCAAAATCGTCCAAGCCGCCCACCTTGCCCACCAATGAGAGGTGCCAGCGCCGCTCTCGTTGGTCCAAAATGTTCCGCCTCTCGGAAAAATCCGCAAAATAAGAAAAGACATAGCCGAATTTTCCTCGCAGTTATGTAAAACGTTTCGTCTAAAAACGACTCTAACCAGGTGTTGTGCACAAATGCCATTCGGCCAAGCCACCTAGGCGGGGGTGACACGTTTCACCCTCCTATTGGCCCAAAATAAAACATCTTCCAAAATATCCACAATGGCCAAAATCTCAAAACAAAGCTGGCTACAAAACCAGAATTTCTCCCGTGGGCCCCACGTGACCATTTCCGAAAATAAAATTCCATAATTCTCTAATATTCCAGGAAGTCCGAATACCAAATCTGGGAATCCAATTCCCATTAACGAACCTTTTTCCTTCACAAAAACCGGAAACTTTTCCGTGGAAAAATCACCTCTTTCTTCCTTTCCAATCTTTCTGTCGTATTCTCGCACGTACGTCCTCGCATACATACCCAGGAACTACGGGGTATAACATTCTTCCCCCCTTAGAAACATTCGTCCCGAATGTTCCTTCTAAGTCTCAAAACAAACGTGCGCCAGTATAGTCTTCACTACTATACTTACGAAACAATCCTCGCCATACCGCCACGTAAAATACCTGCGCAACATACTTATATCCAAGTCTACGAGGAAACACCTCTAACATCACCACAAATAATACCACTTTTGTCACTTTGTCGCGAGCCTTGCTCCGACGACCCAACAAATGGTACCAGGCTGCATGCGATCATCAAGCCGCCGACACTCAACCCTTACCACATTTACGACATCGCTTTAGTTTCCAAAACTCGGTTACTATCTCTTTACGTGGGCATCATTAATCGGGAACATTCGATGGATCTTCGATACTTTCCGAACATAACAATACGAAAGATCGACGCCCCGCTCCTAAGTCGGACGCAAAAGCTAACATATAGGCAACCCGCCTATTCTTCACATGAACTCTTAAAGGCCCAAAGTAACTCGCTAAGTTCCTTCGCTTCAAAACTCGCCACACCTGTCCGGTGGTACTTTCAAGAAGACCGACCGTCAACTCAACTCTAAGCGTCGCCGCCGATTATCCGCACGATTCCTCCGAGCCGCCGTAACTTCTTCTAGATGAGCTTTTCCTATCCACGACCTGTGGAACAAGCTGAACCAATGCGTCAACCTTGCCAACATCGAACCAATCGATCGCAACTTACACTTCGCTCTACAAGGCTTCGTAAGGCGACATCCGAACACCGAAATGGTAGATCAAACACTACTTCCACAGAGACAACAATCCCACAACTATCCCCAAATCCAAACACCGCCCGAGGGCGAATGCGATTCGAGACTCATCCGAGTTCCTAACCCTGCTCGTAAACTTTTAGAAAACGAAACACCAGAACTGGCTCCATCGTCGCCATAAGGTGAAGGTAGGCACCGTGCAGCCTTACAACCTTTCTCGATAAATCAACATCGCCGAGTGAACGGTCCCGATCAAGAACACGATGGGCTGCTCCATCGACCACCATCGGGTCGAACGCATCCACGAACTCGACGCTAGTTAACTAAACTCGAGCCTAACACCTCGTGACCCTACCACAAGGCGGACCACCACAACTGACCCCACCACCAAAATCGCGCGGTTGACCCGCAACGTGGCCTCAACCCGACCCGCAACGCGCATCATACTAGCTCCCGAACCGAACAATCTCACTAATCACGTTACGAAAACCTAGCGGTCTTCTTAGCTCAACTACCCTCTTTCATTCCACACTACCAGGACCTGTCCCAACATAACTCACGCACTATGCACCGATAAGGGTCAAACATAACACTACACCTTTTTCTCGAGATGGCCTCACCTCTAAGGTCTCTACGTATAAAGCTCTAAGGCTCACACTTTCTATCCCCAAAATCTTACTCGGTTAAACAACCATGATTTCAAATCACAACTAACACACCGCTATCGAACATAGCACTTAAGGTATACTCACCTTGAAAGTTACCAAGGACTCACCGCTCGCCCTCTTCTCGCCCTTGGTTAACCCGTCGATCTCTACGTTTTCGCTGCTGTACATAAGCCCGCATACGTGCCATGCTCAAGCCCAATCAAGAATTACTTTGCACAACCTCTCTAGGTAGTCATCAAGACTCGTGGTACATCGGTATAATCTTCCGTAGCCAAATCCATAGCTAGTAACAGGTCGCCTCTTTGCAATCTATATTCATTGTTCTGGCCGTGGAACAAGGTTCAAATATCATGGACGCAGAGAACCGCCGCCGCAGCTAAACTCTGCTTGGGCTAGCGACGCCACGTAAATCCCCGAATGAAGCACTACCCTAGGTAATGATTGGGCCTGTGCCTCACCACCTTCTCGAACTCTACCGCAGCCTCCTCGGCCGCTTTGCCCTCCCGGGCCCGTTGTTCTACACTGAGGCATAACGATAAGGAATGAATTTCGCCGGAGGGTCCAACTTACAACACGCCTCTAAGGCACGATCTCGAGTGAGAAGAATAGAAACCAATCCTAAATATCCTATAGCCTCCTCGATTATTGGTGTGGTGCACAACACACCGATAATCAAGACTTCATCGATACGGTCAGTAGACACTTTCCGAGGATTAATCGCTCGATACCACTTTTGTCACGACCAAATCGGGCCCGTGGATCGTGCCTTACCCCGCACCCTAGTGACACAACATCGAGTAATCACGAACATAAAACATATACATGAAACAAGTGAAGTACAAAACAAGATGTGAGGAAAACTTGCCTTCGATATATAAATGACAACTTTACAATCGAACGCTTTAATCCTTTTTACCAACCCCGCCACAACAAAGATTTACATGCACTCTAAGAAAAGATACGACAACAATGGCGGACAGTGGCCCGCCATACCCCGAACGTAAGCACCTACAACAACAGGGACTATACCAAGATAAGCCTCCGAGAAACGGAGCTTCCCACAAGCGTAATCAGACCCTAAGAGCGAGGATCAACGATCGTGTACCTTTACTCGCGGCATGAACGCATCCCCGGGCGAGGTCGATAACAAAAATTTAGTATGTGAAATCAAAATACATATCGTAAATGAAATCATAGCGATCATATAAAGCGGAGACATGTATGATAACCAAACTACGCTTACAAGCGCATCATGTCAAGTCGTGACTCACGCCTCAAGTCATCACTCAAGTATAACAATGGGTCTCGTGCCCACAACATCAATCATGCCCGTGGAATACCTTCCTCACCGCCAGCCTATGATATAAAAGCACCATGGAACACACATGAACACCGTGTCCCACCGTGTCATAATATCTCCAGACGGTAAGTACGAAGGCATAGCCGACTACTAAAAACCCATAGTACCAACAAGGTCATGAATCAGATCATAAGATCTGTCTAGACCGTCACATGATCAAAGCCGCCACTTGCCCGCAGATCAATGTACGCGCCTAACCTCGAACTCCCGCACCGCGTAGGCCAATCTCATCGCCCGCATGAGGTATTCCCGCATCGAGGGTAGCTACTCCCGCATCGCCCCGACTTCGCATCCGCATGGCCACATGGACCGCATGCCCATAAAGGACGACACTAACACGAACTCTCGTAGCTCGCATAGGCCCCCGACTGCATGAGGTATTCTCGAATCATAGGTCCATCGACCGCTGAAGTCTACCCCAGACGGAGGGCGCCTTAACCCTAATCATCTCAAGAGATGAATGCCACGATACTATCATAACGACTGATAGTTAATAAGCACAATCAAGGGAAACCCCTTTACCCAAACATCACAAGATACTAACACACGTAGCATCCTAACACGTTTACTTATCAAAGCAATCAAGAAAGTATTACAAGGCTATCACAAACCAACACAATCAAGTTGTTCACACAAGGTACCTTCTACTATATGATTAACAAGATCGGGTTTTATCCCTAAAGTACTTCATACATTAACTCTTTAAAAGATACGTTACATTCACAAAAGTCACACAATACCCGTAGTATATGAAAATAGAGTGATTATCTTTTTAAAGTAAATCAATTACTTCTCTTTGTAAAATCAAGTAGCAACATTCTTTTCCAATGTTCAAGTTTGCCTAATTTCCAATGTTCAAGTTTCTCATTTTTAGAAAGGGTTCGTAGTTCATAGTCTTATTCATTTAAGAATATAATTCTCCTTTAAACAATCTGAGAAACATAAGCCTTATATGAGTAGGATATCTTGTTTATAACAATCTTATTACAATGACCATGATCTAGGAAATATCATTTTGTCTCATCTTAGCTTCTATGCAGATGGAAGTTTCTCCGGTTTTAATAATACTTAATTATTCAAAACATTTCCTTTTATTAACGCCGCAGTGGTTTGTCGATACACACATTCTCGATTCAAATCAAGAAACATTCTTAAGCCGTTATACCTAACTTCCCATAAAGCTAGTATAACTCTTAAGTTTTCAAAACCAAATATTACTTCTTTCAAATGATTCAAAATCTTTTGAAATACTTCAAGTTCTTTATTAACACATAACAAGCCAGTTATAGTTCAAATCAGTTACCTTTTCAAGGCCACAAGTACTTTCTTACCAACATAAAGCTGTTATAACCAACTTCCCATAAAGCCGTTATAACACTTTATGTTTTAAACTACTCCAAATACATTTAGCACATGTACGGCTACCGTACTACATAGTTCACACATATCATGCTAGAAGAGATAGGAAGAGGTTCACATACCTCGCGACGAGTGTCGACTAATAGCAAAACGCTCCAAGTACTTCAAACCGTCGGCTACTCCTAGCCAAGATCGCGCCATACGTAGTACTTCAACCTATAAGGCCACAAGGCGCTATTAACATTTAGACCTTATCGCAGAACATTCTACCGAAAATTCGCAAAGACTCTCCCGCAACAACAGAAATCTCCTCTCTAACGAGGCCGCTACCAAGCCAACCAGGTGGGTTACACATCTAACCCGAACGGGTACAATTCTACTTCACAGAAAAGCTACACAAGCCTACTGTAATACAGTCCTATGTAAAAACAGTTCAGTTCAGTTCTTCAGGCTTAAGTCGCAAGACATTGCCGTAAGTATTATTCAGGCTTAAGTCAAAAGACATTGCCAACAACTACGTTCAGTTCTAAATATAGTATACTTCAACTATATATTCTAACAATATGTAATTTCCAATTACAATAGAGGGACAAGATAATTACCTCGATAAGCCCATAATTATCCAAGTATAAAGTCGATCCCGGCGATCGTTTAGCTCCAACTCCGAAGGCTCCAACCCGCTCTAAACCACCCTTGAAGTTCTAACCAACTTCTACACAACACTCCAACGGACTATGGAGATTTTCCTAGGGTTTCGGTTTTGATCGACGGAAGTATAATAGTATTTCTGGCTTTTCAGATAGGTATAACCTTAGAATACAACAAGGTATACTACTAAAGTAATTTGGGCATTATAACAATACTTTGAGAGTATTTCTACACCACAAAGTGGTATTATACGAAAGCAACTAGGCTAGTGGGTACACTCGGCTAGCACCCCTAGAGAGGGGGTGCTCTCGCCACAAGGGAGGCCCTGGCCGAACTCAACACAAGGGGAGGGAGAAGGAGAGCTTTCAAGACTTAGGCAAATTTATGGATGAAGAAGTTCATCAAAGGGAGGGGTATTTATACTACAAGCCAAGGCCAACCAATGGCCAAGATCTAGCCAAGTGCTACACAAGTGTAAGGCCAAGATTCACCCAAGTGCCCCCTAGACCCTACTCCTTAAAACCCTCACAAATATCTACCAAAAATATCTACCACTTGACACCCCCAAAATCGTCCAAGCCGCCCACCTTGCCCACCAATGAGAGGGTGCCAAGTGCCGCCCTCTCGTTGGTCCAAAATGTTCCGTCTCTCGGAAAAATCCGCAAAAATAAGAAACGACATCGCCGGAATTTTCCCCTCGCACGTTATGTAAACGGTTTCGTCGAAAAACGACTCTAACCGGGTGTTGTGCACAAATGCCATTCGGCCAAGCCACCTAGGCGGGGGTGACACGTGTCACCCTCCTATTGGCCCAAAATAAAACATCTTCCGAAAATATCCACAATGGCCAAAATCTCGAAAACAAAGTGGGCCCCACAAAACCGTACAGTTCTCCCGTGGGCCCCACGTGACCAGTTCCGAAAATAAAAGTCCATACTTCACTACTCTTCCAGGAAGTCCGAATACCAAATCTGGGAATCCAATTCCCATTAACGAACCTTTTTCCTTCACAAAAACCGGAAACTTTTCCGTGGAAAAATCACCTCTTTCTTCCTTTCCAATCTTTCTGTCGTATTCTCGCACGTACGTCCTCGCATACATACCCAGGAACTACGGGGTATAACACTCGCCTATGCTTGTTGTGATATCCTTTGTTGTGCAAGTGTTGATATCAGGTGACTTCTTGGGAAGGAGTGGATCTTTTTATAAAAGTCTAGAAGTATGGTAATTTGCTTGAGCTTGTTTGTGATAGCCTGGTTGTGCGGTATATTGTTGTTGATGTCACATGGACATGTCTACACCGATGCAGAATTCGGGGCATGTACGGCGTGGTTGATTACGATATATTGTTATTGTGGTTACATGGACACGCCTACACCGACGCACTCAGGCATGTGGCCACGCAGGTTGATTACCCGATATATTGTTATTGTGGTTACATGGACATGTCTACACCGGCGCATTCGGGGCGTGTGGCTACGCGCGGGTTGATCACCCAAGATATTGTTGTTAATGTCACATGGGCGTGTCTACACCGATGCACTCCGGCATGTGGCCGGGACATTGTTATTATTGTTGCATCATGGACATGTCTACACCGATGCAGAATCCGGCATGCGCCATGATGCGAACATGATTGATGTTGTGGGCGTGAGACCCATAGTTATATTTGAGTGATGACTTGAGGCGTGAGTCCTCGATCGACATGATCGCTTATGTGGCGAATCAGAGTTTGGTTATCATACATGTCTCCCGCTTTATTTAGACTAGTATGATTTCATTTACGATTTTACGCTTTCACATACTTGGTACTGTTGTCGACCTCCTTCGGGCCGTTCACGCCGCAGTAGAGTACATCGGTAGTGGATCCTCGCCATAGGATCACAGTCAACGTATTGGGAAGCTCCGTTTCTCGAGGCTTATTCTTTGTATGTGTTCCCCGAGTTGTAGGTTCTTGTACATTCGTGGTATGGCGGCCCCCCCCGTCATGGTTGTTGTAAATCTTAGGTGCAGTAGTAATGCCGGCGGTGGTTGTAAAAAGGATTAAACTGCTCGGGTTTTATGTATATATACTGTAAGGCAAATCGCTTTTGGTTGGCCTGTTTTATGATCATATATCTTGTTTCATGTTTATGTTTTATTTTCCGTTGGTTTTCTCTGATGTTGTATCACTAGGGTGCCCGGGGTAAGGCAACAGTCACGGGCCCGGGATCGGGTCGTGACACCCCCCTAGCCTAGTTGTTTCGAGAAATATACCCCCTCCCTTGTGGTATTGAAATACTTCTCCAAGTATTGTTATAATGCCCAAAATACCTTAGCCTTATACCTTGTAGTATTCCAAAGTTACCTCTATACGTAGAGCCCGGAAATACTACCTTTTGTCCTTTTAGTCTCAAACCAAAACCCTAAGGAAATCTTCATAGTTGGTTGAAGTATTTAAGTAGAAGTTGGTTAGAACTTCTAAGGGTTGTTTGGAGCGGATTGGAGCGCATGAGTAGAGCTAAACCTTGCTCAGATCGACATTATAACTTGGATAATTTTGGGCTTATCGAGGTAAATATTCTTGTCCCCTTATTGTAATTGGAAATTACATGTTGTAGGATTATATAGTTGAAGTATACTATATATAGAACTGAACATAGCTTTACGGCAATGTCTTTTGACTTAAGCCTGAATTTAAAGAAGAGAATCGAATCAGAATTACATGGATCAGTATTCTGATGAGGCTTGTAGTATTACCGTAGTAAAATTGTGCACGTCCGGTTAGACGTATAACCCCCCCTGGTTGGCTTGGTAGCCGGCCTCGATAGAGGAGGAGATTTACGCGGCTGCGGGGAGGTGCGCCAATTTTCTGTAGAATATGGAACCGTGCGGTTAGAAGTTAATAGACGTTTGTGGCCTTATAGGTGGAAGTACTACGAGTAGCGTATTCTACTTGAAGAGTGGAAAAGGCTAGTCGGGTTACAGTACTGTGGAGCGTTTTGCTTATTGTCGATAATCGTCGCGAGGTATGTGAACCTCTTCCTATCCTTGCTAGCATGATGTTTTGTAAACTATGTAGTACGGTAGACGTACATGTGCTAAATGAGTTTGGTTGGTTCAAAACATAGGGTGTTATAATAGCTTTATGGGAAGTTGGTTATAACGACTCTATGTGGGTAAACGAATGGTTTATTGATTGTAGAAGTTAAGAGACTTGATCTTGAAAGATAAGAGACTTAACTTATTTGACTTGTTATATAACATTTTGTTTAAAATGTTGTTAAACCTCATTCGCGAGTAATGAGTACTTGGTTTTAAAAAGAATAAGGTTTTACTGATTTCGGAAATGAGAATAAGTGTCGAACAAACCACAGCAGCGCTAATAAAGGAAAATGTATTGACGAATGGCTAATTGTTATTAAAACCAGTAGGAACCTCCATCTGCATAGAAGCTAAGATAAGACAAAAATTGTATTACATTTCCTAGATCATGGCTGCTGTAACAAGATTATTATAAACAAGAATAAAAACGACTCACACACAAGACATATATTACTCAATGGTTTTAAAAGAGATTAAGACTATGAGTTATGAAACCTTTCTAAAATGAGAAACTTGAGTATTTGAAATTAGGCAAACTTGAACGTTTGGAAAATAATGTTTTTACTTGATGTTACAAAGGGAAGTATTTTGGTTTACTTAAAAAGATAGTCACTCTATTTTGTTATACTGCGGGTATTGTGTGACTTTTGTGAAAGAAACGGATCCTTTGATAAGAATTAATGTATGTAGTACTTTGGGGTTAAAACCCGGATTTGTTGTAATAAAATATAAGTCTATGAGTTTGTTGAACTTGCCTATGCTTGTTGTGATAGCCTTTGTTGTGCAAGTGTTGTATTTCTGTGCTACCGCGTCTCTCGTTGGAGGGTCGGCTATCTGATTGATTGATGGACATACTGACACGATGGGTGGCCCACGAGTATGTTTCCACTAATCGTTCCTTTTGGACATACTGACACGATGGGTGGCCCACGGGTATGCTTCCATTAGGAGAGTTATTGTCAAGACCCGAACCGGGGCCCGTGACTGGTGCCTTACCCCGGGCACCCTCGTGATACAACATCAGAGAAAATCAGCGGAAATAAAACATAAACATGAAACAAGAGACATGATAAATAAACAGGCCAACCAAAACAGTTGCCTTCTGTACAATACATAAAAACCCCAAACAGTTATCCTTTTTACAAACTCGCCACAACAAAGATTACTGCACTTAAGAAGTGACAACAACTATGACGGACAGGCCCCGCCATACCACGAATGTACAAGAACCTACTGCACTCGTGGTAACATACCAAAAGATAAGCCTCCAAGAAACGGCTTCCTAACACGCTGAATCGTGATCCTATGAGCGAGGATCCACAACGATGTACCTACTGCGGCATTTAACGCAGCCGGGCGAGGTCGATAACAGTACAGTATGTGAAATCAAATATCAGAATGAAATCATGATACCATATAAACAGAGACATGTATGATAACCAAACTACGCTTACAACATAAAAGTAGTCATGTCAAGTCGGGACTCACGCCTCAAAGTCATCCTCACGCCCGTGGAGCTCCTTTCTCACCGCCAGCCTAGGTATAAATCATGTGGAATACGTGTCTCGCCCATCCCATGGGACTCGATAAAGAACCAGTGGAATACGTGTCTCGCCCATCTCACGGGACTCGATAAAGAATCGGTGGAATACGTGTCTCGCCCATCCTACGGACTCGATAAATAATCGTGGAATACGTGTCTCGCCCATCCTACGGGACTCGATAAAGAACTGTGTAATCGTGTCTCGCCCATCCCATGGGACTCGATAAAGAATCATACATAACAAATCAGCCGCCTCCATCGAGACGCCAGGTACGTAAATACAACACTTGCACAACAAAAGCTATCACCACAAGCATAGGCAAGTTCAACATACTCATGGACTTATATTTACAACAAAACCGGGTTTTAACCCCAAAGTACTACATACATTAACTCCTTTTAAAAGATCCGTTTCTTTCACAAAAGTCACACGATATCCGTAGTATGAAAAATAGAGTGACTATCTTTTTAAGTAAACCAAAACACTTCCCTTTGTAAAATCAAGTAACAACATTATTTTCCAAACGTTCAAGTTTGCCTAATTTCAAATGCTCAAGTCTCTTATTTTAGAAAGGTTTCATAACTTATAGTCTTAATCTCTTTTAAAACAATTGAGTAACATAAGTCTTATGTGTGAGCCGTTTATTCTTGTTTATAACAATCTTGTTACAGCAGCCATGATCTAGGAAATGTAATACAATCTTGTCTTATCTTAGCTTCTATGCAGATGGAGGTTTCTACTGGTTTTAATAACAATTAGTCAATACATTTCCTTTGTTAACGCTGCAATGGTTTGATCGATACTTATTCTCATTTCCGAAATCAGTAAAACATTATTCTTTAAAAGCCAAGTACTCATTACTCACGAATGAGGTTTCACAACTTTAACAAAATTCATATCAAGTCAAATAAGTTAAGTCTCTTATCTTTCAAGATCAAGTCTCTTAACTTCTACAATCAATAACCCATTCTTTTACCTACATAGAGTCGTTATAACTAACTTCCCATAAAGCTATTATAACACCCTATGTTTTGAACCAACCAAACTCATTTAGCACATGTACGTCTACCGTACTACATAGTTACAAAACATCATGCTAGAAAGGATAGGAAGAGGTTCACATACCTCGCGACGATTATCGACAAATAGCAAAACGCTCCAAGTACTTCAACCCGTCGGCTACTCCTTAAGCCAAGTAGATCACGCCACACGTAGTACTCCACTCCTAAAATGGTCATAGTACTTTTATCAAACCTTTCTCACCATTTAAGACTTATACCAATAAAAGCCCTCTAATTCTACGGAAAATTCGCAAAGACTTCCTCGCTTACTTACTTTTCCATCTTTCTCCAAGGCCCGAATAACCGTAATATATATACCATATATATATATAAGGCGTAATAATTAAACAACATAAAGAAGGGGATTACACGCCCAAACGGTAACGCGGTTTACTATCACGCCTTCATAACAACAATAAGTAAAAAGGGGATCACACGCCCAAACGGAACGCGATTGAAAAATCTTCCCCTTAATGTAAATGTAAATACCCAATGTAAATACAAATCAAAGTAAATACGGTCCAAAGTAAATACAAATCCTTAAGTTGGGGTCCTTGGCCAACTTTGTCCATTTTACTTATCCAATTACTCATTAGTCATCCAACTTATATTTCCATTCTTAATATAAGTTATAGTTACTTTGTTAATTACTTCTTCACAAGTAAGATACGTTTTTACCATTTTAATGGCAAACGGCCAATCTTTCTTTTAACAAGTTAACAAGATCCAACTCTTCCAAACTTTACTCCATATATTACATACTCCATAATATACTTATAATATATGTATAATGACCAAATCACAAAGAGGTTAAGATTCACTACCTCAAATAGCCCAAAATCTATCCAAGAACTTAATGTCGATCCAAGCAAGTCTTAGCTCCAATCTTTGCATAAACCCACCACAAATCACCCTAAGAAGCTCCTAACCATCATCTCTTCAAGAACCAACTCAAACAAGTGAAGAACACCTAGATTTTTCCTCCAAGAGCTCTCGCCAACGTGTCTTTTTAAGGCAAGGGATGTGAAATCTTTTCTAACTTTTGGTTAAGAGTCTTCCTAATAAACTAGGGAAGAACACTTAAGAGTTAAGGAATTATTGGAGAAGGTTTGGTTGTGGGGGTGTGTTCGACGAACAAGTGAAGGAGGAGAGAGGGAAAATATTTCTCAAGTCTTGCATTCTCTAAGTGTGGAAGAGTTAATCAACTAAGTGCATATATAGACAACCAAGGGATAGGATGAAGGCAAGCCTGTGGTTGAGATTGGGGACAAGTGTGGGTGCGACCCACAAGCCACTTGTCTTCACAAAATATCTTGCAAGACAAGGCCACTGTCTCGCCACTTGTCTTGCTCAAATCGCCAAGCCACCTAGGGGTGACACGTGTCGCCTCCTATTCGTCCAAAATAATTCATCTTCCAAAAATATCCATAATGGCCAAAATCTCAAAAACAAAGCGGCCCCACAAAATCAGAATTTCTCCCGTGGCCCCACGTGACCAATTCCTAAATAAAATTCCAAAATTCTAATATAATTCAAGAAGCCCGATACCAAACTGGGAATCCAATTCCCATTAACGAACCTTTTTCCTTCACAAAACCGGAAACTTTTCCGTGAAAAATCACATCTTTCTTCCTTTCCATTTTTAAAGTCGTATTCTCGCACGCACGCCCTCGCATACATACCACGGAACTACGGGTATAACATTCTTCCTTAGAAACATTCGTCCCGAATGTTCCTTCTAAGTCTCCAAACATACAAGCTACGATATAGTCTTCACCAGCATTTCATTTAAAACCAAATATGCCACACATGGCCATAATATCACATACGCGAAATCCAAATCCAAACCAACGAAGTCACCTCAAATGTGTATCACAACACTACCGCTTCCACCCTTGGTCATCTTACTAGCCTCAAATTCCTTTAAGGCCATTCCCGCCTTCACGATCCGCTCGTCGAACATATCCACGAACGCATACGATGGTCATCTAAACTGGGCCTAGCACCTCGTGACCCTACCATCTCGGGACCACCCAGAATCGACCACCTAAAATCGGCTACGGGTTGACCCGCAATCATGCCTCAACCCGACTGCATCGCGCAAACCCTTGTTCCCGATACGAACAATCTTACTAAATCACGCCATGAAAGCTACCACTTCCATCTCACACTTTCTATGTACCCAACTTCCCCTTTACTAACCATGTCTCTAAATCACAATTTAACATAATGCTATCTGAACATAACACTTAAAATATACTCATCTTATCACATATACAAATCTCTGTAGGTTAAGGATATACTGTATCTACCGCTTCACTCTAATCATAGGCCTCACTGCAGTGCATAGTCAGTAGAAGGTGATGAACTCCGCCATCGACCCTAGGCCGAGTCCCGCTGCTCGTATCCTTCCTATTAGGACGTTTCGTCACATGGCCCTGATGGCCGCAGGTAAAACAAGCACCAGTAAAAAGACGACATTCCCCGGGATGACGCCTGCCGCATCGTGCACACTGAGGGAAACATGAACCCGACTGGCTAGAACCCATGTATACCTGTGAACCAGAAGCCCTGGAGCCCTGACCAGCTCCCGAATACCCCAAACGTCCTGAAGACTGAGGAGGACCACTGCATCGGGCGGAGGTGCATAACTAACTCGCTACCGAGGCGCCCGCCAAAAGTTACCAAAGGACCTCGTTGTTCTCGCCTCTTCGCCGATCCCGGCCATTCCGCCGACCTCTCCGTGCCTCACACCCAGTGCATGAGCTCGCATGCGGGCAATGTCCATGCCCGTGAAGAGCTACACCGAACAAGCCTCGCCAAGTAATCATCGAGCCCGTGACATAGCGGTGCACTCGCCCTCCATACAAGCTACTAACGCGGAACATACCGAGCCAATGAGTCGAACTCACATTGTACTCCCGCATCGCACGTCCGGCGCGCTCAACGTCAAAAATCTGTCGCGTGCCCTCCTCATCCGCGAGGCAAGAAATGTGCAAGAAATGCCTTGAGAACTCGCCCAAATCGCTGAGCGCATGCTCCTCGACAGTTCCATGAATCAAACCACGATCGCAGATCACGCACCGACGCGAACCGGCGTCACCGACTCGGTCTCCGATGCCTTGATCACTCATGATCCGTCAGAATCGCTTGATGAACTCCTCGCGATCATCCTCGTGCCTCGACCCATAGAACTCTGGCGTGCGGCTCAAAAAGTCCCGTAGTCTCAAATCGCTCGCCGGTGAACTCACGGCATTACCGAATCGAATCACTGCATCCACTATCTCATATTCGCCACGACCGCCAAGAATCGCCATCTCTTGTACCCATCTCTCCGCTCCGCCGCGGACCGAAGCTCGTGTATCGTGGTCTCAGCAGCCACCGCCGCGCTCTAAACTCGCTGGCCGGGCGGCGTCGCAAAACTCGCCGTCAAGCACTGCTCGTGTATCGACCGCTCGCGCTGCATTCTCTCAGATCCCACTAGCAGCCTCCTCGGCCGCTCGCTCCCGGCTGTGCCTAGCGCGGAGGCATAATCGGTAAAACGAAATACGCCGGAGGGTCCAACTTATCGCACAACTCTAAGGCACGATCTCGTAATGAAGAATGGAAACTAATCCTAAATGTCCCGCAGCCTCGATTATAGATGTGGTGCACAACACACCAATAATCAAGACTTACTAGACACGGTCTCAGACACTTTCCGAGGACTAATCGCTCGATACCACTTTTGTCACGACCAACCGGCCCGTGGATCGTGCCTTACCCCGCACCCTCGTGATACAACATCGAGAAAATCAGCGGAAATAAAACATAAACATGAAACAAGAGACATGATAAATAAACAAAGCAACCAAAACAGCTTGCCTTCAGATAATACATAAAAACCCAAACAGCTTATCCTTTTTACAAACTCGCCCACAACGATTTCATGCACTCTAAGAAGTGATAACAACTATGACGGACAGGCCCCGCCATACCCCGAATGTACAAGAACCTACGCACTCGTGGTAACATACCAAAAGATAAGCCTCCAAGAAACGGGGCTTCCTAACACGAATCGTGATCCTATGAGCGAGGATCCACAACCGATGCATTCTACTGCGGCATTTAACGCACTCCGGGCGAGGTCAAGATAACAGTACCAAGTATGTGAAATCGAATATCAGAATGAAATCATGATACTATATAAAACAGAGACATGTATGATAACCAAACTACGCTTACAACATAAAAGTAGTCATGTCAAGTCGTGACTCACGCCTCAAAGTCATCCTCACGCCCGTGGAACTCCTTTCTCACCGCCAGCCTAGGTATAAATCATGTGGAATACGTGTCTCGCCCATCCCATGGGACTCGATAAAGAACAGTGGAATACGTGTCTCGCCCATCTCGGGACTCGATAAAGAATCGTGGAATCGTGTCTCGCCCATCCCACGGGACTCGATAAAGAATCGGTGGAATACGTGTCTCGCCCATCCTACGGGACTCGATAAAGAACTGTGGAATACGTGTCTCGCCCATCCCATGGGACTCGATAAAGAATCATACATAACAAATCAGCCCTCCATCGAGAGACGCCAGAGTACGTAAATACAACACTTGCACAACAAAAGCTATCACCACAAGCATAGGCAAGTTCAACATACTCATGGACTTATATTTACAACAAAACCGGGTTTTAACCCCAAAGTACTACATACATTAACTCCTTTTAAAAGATCCGTTTCTTTCACAAAAGTCACACGATATCCGTAGTATGAAAAATAGAGTGACTATCTTTTTAAGTAAACCAAAACACTTCCCTTTGTAAAATCAAGTAACAACATTATTTTCCAAAATATCAAGTTTGCCTAATTTCAAATGCTCAAGTCTCTTATTTTAGAAAGGTTTCATAACTTATAGTCTTAATCTCTTTTAAAACAATTGAGTAACATAAGTCTTATGTGTGAGCCGTTTATTCTTGTTTATAACAATCTTGTTACAGCAGCCATGATCTAGGAAATGTAATACAATCTTGTCTTATCTTAGCTTCTATGCAGATGGAGGTTTCTACTGGTTTTAATAACAATTAGTCAATACATTTCCTTTGTTAACGCTGCAATGGTTTGATCGATACTTATTCTCATTTCCGAAATCAGTAAAACATTATTCTTTAAAAGCCAAGTACTCATTACTCACGAATGAGGTTTCACAACTTTAACAAAATTCATATCAAGTCAAATAAGTTAAGTCTCTTATCTTTCAAGATCAAGTCTCTTAACTTCTACAATCAATAACCCATTCTTTTACCTACATAGAGTCGTTATAACTAACTTCCCATAAAGCTATTATAACACCCTATGTTTTGAACCAACCAAACTCATTTAGCACATGTACGTCTACCGTACTACATAGTTACAAAACATCATGCTAGAAAGGATAGGAAGAGGTTCACATACCTCGCGACGATTATCGTCAAATAGCAAAACGCTCCAAGTACTTCAACCCGTCGGCTACTCCTTAAGCCAAGTAGATCACGCCACACGTAGTACTCCACTCCTAAAATGGTCATAGTACTTTTATCAAACCTTTCTCACCATTTAAGACTTATACCAATAAAAGCCCTCTAATTCTACGGAAAATTCGGCAGCACTTCCCTCGTTTTTACTTACTTTTCCATCTTTCTCCAAGGCCCGAATAACCGTAATATATATACCATATATATATATAAGGCGTAATAATTAAACAACATAAAGAAGGGGATTACACGCCCAAACGGTAACGCGGTTTACTATCACGCCTTCATAACAACAATAAGTAAAAAGGGGATCACACGCCCAAACGGAACGCGATTGAAAAATCTTCCCCAATGTAAATGTAAATACGGTCAATGTAAATACAATCAAAGTAAATACGGTCCAAAGTAAATACGGTCCAAAGTAAATACTGATCCTAAGTTGGGGTCCTTGGCCAACTTTGTCCATTTTACTTATCCAATTACTCATTAGTCATCCAACTTATATTTCCATTCTTAATATAAGTTATAGTTACTTTGTTAATTACTTCTTCACAAGTAAGATACGTTTTTACCATTTTAATGGCAAACGGCCAATCCTTTCTTTTAACAAGTTAACAAGATCCAACTCTTCCAAACTTTACTCCATATATTACATACTCCATAATATACTTATAATATATGTATAATGACCAAATCACAAAGAGGTTAAGATTCACTACCTCAAATAGCCCAAAATCTATCCAAGAACTTAATGTCGATCCAAGCAAGTCTTAGCTCCAATCTTTGCGTACAAACCCACCACAAATCACACTAAGAAGCTCCTAACCATCATCTCTTCAAGAACCAACTCAAACAAGTGAAGAACACCTAGATTTTTCCTCCAAGAGCTCTCGCCAACGTGTCTTTTAAGGAAAGGGATGTGAAATCTTTTCTATCTTTTGGTTAATAGACTTACTAATAATCTAGGGCGGAACACTTAAGAGTTTAGGAATTATTGGACAAGGTTTGGTTGTGGGGGTGTTCGACTAACAAGTGAAGGAGGGAGAGGGAAAATATTTCTCAAGTCTTGCATTCTCTAAATGTGGAAGATTTCATCAACTAAGGTGCATATATAGGACAACCAAGGGATAGGATGAAGGCAAGTGTGTGGTTGAGATTGGGGACAAGTGTGGGACCCACAAGCCACTTGTCTTCACAAAAATATCTTGCAAGACAAGGCCACTTGTCTTGCCACTTGTCTTGCTCAAATCGGCCAAGCCACCTAGGGGGGTGACACGTGTCGCCCTCCTATTCGTCCAAAATAATTCATCTTCCAAAAATATCCATAATGGCCAAAATCTCAAAAACAAAGCGGGCCCCACAAAACCGTAAATTTCTCCCGTGGGCCCCACGTGACCAATTCCGGAAATAAAATTCCAAAATTCTAATATAATTCAAGAAGCCCGAATACCAAATCTGGGAATCCAATTCCCATTAACGAACCTTTTTCCTTCACAAAAACCGGAAACTTTTCCGTCGAAAAATCACATCTTTCTTCCTTTCCATTTTTAAAGTCGTATTCTCATACGTACGTCCTCGCATACATACCCTGGAACTACGGGGTATAACAGTTATCTTGTTATCGGCTTGGACATACTGACACGATGGGTGGCTCACGAGTATGCTTCCATTCTGATGGTTATTGTCACGACCGCTCGGGGCGTGGATCGTGCCTTACCGCACCCTAGTGATACAACATCGAGTAATCATGAACATAAAGACAATACATGAAACCAATGTAATAAGACGGTGAAATAAGAAGACAAAGCTAACAAAAACGGTTACCACAAGATATATAAATAACAATTTGAATAGCTACATCCCTTTCTACCACTCTTCCCATAACAGCATTTCACGCACTTCTAAGAATGATATGACAACAACGACGGACAGGGCCCGTCATACCCTGAATGTAAGCACCTACAATCAACGGGGACTATACCAAGATAAGCCTCGAGGAACGGAGCTTCCCAAACGCTGAATCGTGACCCTAAGAGCGAGGATCAACGATCGTGTACCTTTACCTGCAGATGAACGCACTTCGGCCCGAGGTCGATAACAGTACCAAGTATGTGAAACATGAAGATATCGTAAATGAAATCATAGTAGTCTATAGAAAGCGGGAGACATGTATGATAACCAAACTACGATTCCATAAATAAGCAATATGTCTAGTCGTGACTCACGCCTCAAAGTCATCACTCGATATAACAATGGGTCTCACGCCCACAACATCAATCATGCCCGTGGAATACCTTCTCACCGCGATCGATGATAGAAAAGCACCGAGGAATACATATGAACAACAGGTCCCACCTGTGTCCAAATAAAACAGTACATGGTAAGTACGAAGGCATAGCCGACTACTAACACCCACAGTACTAACAAGGTCATAAACTGTATCATGATATCTGTCTAGACCGTCACATGATCAAAGCTGGTCGCTCGCCCGCAATATCAAATGTGCGCGTCTAGCCCTGGAACTCCCCGCAGCTCCGCATAGGCCACATAGACCGCATGACCATAAAGGCCGCACACTAACCTGGAACTCTCGTAGCTCCGCATAGGCCCCCGAGACCCGCATGAGGTATTCTCGAATCATGGTCCCAGACCGCCTGAGTCTACCCCGCATCGGAGGGCAGCTTAACCCCCGGAAACACGGTGAGTGGTATAATACCAACATAACAGTTTATCGTTTAAACAACATAAGCACAATCAAGGGAAAACCCCTTTACACAAACATCACAGAATACTAACACACGTAGCATCCTAATATGATTACTTATCAAATCAACACGAAGGTATTACAAGGCTATCACAAACCAATACAATCAAGTTATTCACACATAAGGTACTTCTACTATATGATTAACGAGATCGTGTTTTTATCCCCAAAGTACTTTATACAATAACTCTTTAAAGATATGTTACTTTCACAAAAGTCACACAATACCCGTAGTATATAACAATAGAGTGATTATCTTTTGAAGTAAATCAAAACACTTCTCTTTGTAAAACCAAGTAACAACATTCTTTTTCAAACGTCCAAGTTTGCCAAATTTCAAATGTTCACGTTTCTTATTTTAGAAAGGTTTCGTAGTTCCTAGCCTTATTCATTTAAGAATATAATTCTCTTTTAAACCATCTGAGAAACATAAGTCTTATGTGTGAGTAGGATATTCTTGTCTATAACAATCTTATTACAGCAGCCATGACCTAGGAAATATCATTTTGTCTCATCTTAGCTTCTATGCAGATGGAAGTTTCTACTAGTTTTAATAATACTTAATCAAAACATTTCCTTTTATTAACGCCGCAGTTGGTTTGTCGATACACATTCTCGATTCGAAATCAAGAAACATTCTTAAGCCGTTATACCTAACTTCCCATAAAGCTAGTATAACTCTTAAGTTTTCAAAACCAAGTATTACTCTTCTTTCAAAATGATTCAAAATCTTTTGAAATACTTCAAGTTCTTTATTATCACATAACCCGCCAGCTATAGTTCAAATCGATTACCTTTTAAAACCACAAGTATTTTCTTACCTACATAAAGTCATATAACCAACTTCCCATAAAGCCGTTATAACACTTTATGTTTTAGACCAATCAAATACATTTAACACCGTGACGCTCACCGTACTACATAGTTACACATATATCATGCTAGAAGAGATAGGAAGAGGTTCACATACCTCGCGATTTAGTATCGACTAATAGCAAAACGCCCAAGTACTTCCAACCGCCGGCTACTCCTTAAGCCAAGTAGATCGCGCCACACGTAGTACTTCAACCTATAAGGCCACAAGGCGCTTATTAACATCTAGATCTCTTCGCAGAACATTCTACGTAAAATTCGCAAAGACTCTCCCCGCAACAGAAATCTCCTCCTCTATCGGGCCGCTACCAAGCCAACCAGGGGGTTATACGCCTAATCCGGACGCAAAATTCTATCTCACGTAAAAGCTACACAAGTCTTACTGTAATACACCCTATGTAATTACAGTCAAGACTCTTCTTCAAAAGGTTTCTTATTATTCAGCTTAAGTCAAAAGACATTGCCGATAACTACGTTCAGCTCTATATATAGTATACTTCAACTATATATTCTAACAACATGTAATTTCCAATTACAATAGGGACAAGATAATTACCTCGATAAGCCCAAAATTATCCAAGTTATAATGTCGATCCCGAGCAAGGTTTAGCTCCTACTCCGTGCGCTCCAATCCGCCTCCAAACAACCCTTAGAAGTTCTAACCAACTTCTACTTAAATACTTCAACCAACTATGAAGATTTCCTTAGGGTTTTGGTTTGAGATTAAAAGGACAAAAGGTAGTATTTCCTGCTCTACGATAGAGGTATCTTTGGAATACTACAAGGTATACTGGCTAAGGTAATTTGGGTATAGTAACAATACTATGGAGAGTATTTCTACCAAGAGGGGTGTATTCTACGAGAACAACAAGGCAAGTGGGGTACCCCACTGCTTAACCCTAAAGGAAGGGTGGGTCTGCCACACCACAAGGAGGGGTGGCGCTACTCTCGGCCAAGGGGGCCTCACGAAAAGGAGGGCTTTCAAGACTTGAGGAGTGAGGAGTGGATGAAGAAAACTCATCAAAGAGAGGGTATTTATAGGAAACCAAGGGCCAAGATCAAGCCATGTGGGGGGCAAGTGGAGGCCAAGATGTGCCCAAGTGCCCCCCTAGTCCCTACTCCACAAAACAAGCCACAAAACATTGCACAAAACAAGGCACAAAAACGTGAACCAATCGCCAAGGCCAACCACTTTCTTAGTCAACGAGGGTGACAAGTGTCACCTCCCATTGGTCCAAAATGTTTCGTCTCTCGGAAAAATCCGCAAAAAATATAAATGACATAGTCAGAATTTTCCTTACGTAAGCTGTGGAAACGTTTCGTCGAAAAACGACTCTAATCGGGTGTTGTGAACAAATAATTTTCGGCCCTTGCATTTTAAGGCACAAACTTTTCTACGCACGCCCCACGCATACTACTGGAAATACGGTATAACATTCTCCTCTTAGAAACATTCGTCCCGAATGTTCCTTCTAAGTCCCAAAACAAACGCGCGCCAGTATAGTCTTCACTACTATACTTACGAGAACAAACCTGCCACACCTGGCCATAGAAACACCTGCGCAAATACTTACATCCAAGTCCACGAGGAAACACCTCTAACATCACCACCAACACCTCTCTCCGGGGTCTAGAATATACTTCCTTCGCACCTTCTCTTTATAAAAAAAATTGATCACATCTATGCTCGCCATACATGCTCGCTTCTTCCCGATACCACTTTTGTCACTTTACCGCGAGGTTCTAGTGTCACTCCGGCGACCCAACAATGGTACCGGACTGCTTGCGATTCCTGAGGATGTCGTACACTTCTTGAACACTCGAACTCCTCCTTATAACCTATCACACTTCTGATACTGCTTCAGTTTCCAAAACTCGGGGTTACTACCTCTAACGTGGTCATCATAAACTGGGAACACTCTGGATGGATCTCCGATACTTCCCCGATCATAACAATACGAAGATCGGACGCATCGCTTCCTAAGTCGGACGGCAATTGCTAACATATATAGGCAACCCGCCTATTCTTCACATGAACTCGTGCGGCCCAAAGTACTCGGGCTAAGTTCTCTCGCTTTTCCAAAACTCGCCACACCCAACCCGTGGTACTTTCAAGAAGACCGACCACAACTCAACTCTAAGCGCCGTCGACGATTATCCGCACGATTTCTCCGAGCCGCTGTAATCTCTTCTAGACAAGCTTTACCCTATTCACATCACCGAACAAGCTCAACCAACTATCCAATATTGCCAACATCGAACCAATCGACCGGCGACTTACACATCCGCACCTACAAGGCTTCATAAGGCGACATCCGAACACTGAAATGGTAGCTTAAACACTCCTTCCACAGGAGACAACAATCCCCACTACTACCCCCAAATCCACACACCGCCCGAGGCGAATGCGATTCGAGACTCACCGAGTTCTTAACCCTGCCTGGTAAAACTTTCAGAAACAAAACAGCTGTACCCTGGGCTCCACTGTCATAAGGTGAAGTTAGGCACCCAGTGCAGCCTTACAACATTTCTGATTATTAAACACTGCCGAGTAAAATGTCTTTGCTAGAAGACAAGAGGTCTGACCTCCTCGCCCGACATCGGGTCGAACGATCCACGAACTCAGACGGTTAACTAAACTCGCCTAACACCTCGTGACCCTACCACAAGGCGGACCACCACAACCGACCCCACCACCAAACATGCCGCGGGTTGACCCGCAACGCGGCCTCAACCCGACCCGAACGCCGCAAACGCTAGCTCCCGGGCGAACACTCACTAATCACGTTACGAAAACCTAGCGGTCTTCTTAGCTCAACTACCCTCTTTCATTCCACACTACTCAGGGACTTATCCCACAAACATAACTCACGTGCACTATGCACTCCTATAAGGGTCAAACATAAACAATACATCTTTTACTCGAGATGTCCTTACCTCTAAGGTCTCCACGTATAACACTCTAAGGCTCACACTTTCTCTATCCCCCAATCTTTCCCTAAGCATTAACCATGATTTCTAATCACAAATAACACACCGCTATCGAACATAGCCCTTATGATATACCCATCTTATCACACCTACCGATCTCTGTAGGTTAAGGATCTATCCAGATTTATCGCGCTTTACTCCTTAGTCGTTCTAATAAAACTCGCCTGTAGGCGATAGCTAAGAAAGATGACGAACTACCCACCGATCCTGAAGGCTAAGTCCTCTTACTAGGACATCCTTTCGACACATGGCCCTGACGGCCGCAGTAAAACAAGTACCAACAAAAGACGACATTCCCGATGGCGTGCATCGCATTGTGAATACTGGGAGAAATCGAATCCGGCCGGCCGGAACCTACGTAGCGGAACCTAAGCTCGAGCTCACCAACTCCTCGTACCCCGAACGCCCCGAACCCCGCGAGGACCTTTCGCGATCGTGGATGTGCATATCAAGTTCACGCGAGGCGATTCGCCTCGAAAGTTACCAGCGATTACTGCTCGCCATCTATCGCCGCCCCGGTTAACCTGGTCGATCTCTACGCTTTCTCGGCCGCGCATAAGCCCGCATACGTGCCATGCTCAAGCCTAATCAAGAATTACTTTCGCACAACCTCTCTTAGATAGTCATCAAGACTCGCGGACATCGGTATACTCCGTAGCCAAATCCATAGCTAGTAACAGGTCGCTTTTTGCAATCTATATTCTCTCGCCCCCGGGCCGTGGAAGCGTTCATATATCATGGCCGCAGAGAAACCGCCGCCGTGCTAAACTCACTGGGCTAGTGACGCCGCAAAACTCCCCGAATGAAGCACCACCCGGTGATGATTGGGTGCAGTGCCCACGTAACCTCTCTCAGATTTACTCGCAGCCTCCTCGGCCGCTTGCCCTCCTGGGCCCGTTGCCTACGCGGAGGCATAGCGGTAAGTGGAAAGAAATACGTGAGAGGTCCATCTTACAACACGCCTCTAAGGCACGATCTCGAGTGAGAAGAATAGAAACCAATCCTAAATATCCTATAGCCTCCTCGATTATTGGTGTGGTGCACAACACACCGATAATCAAGATTCTATCGATACGGTGCGTAGACACTTTCCGAGGATTAATCGCTCGATACCACTTCACGACCTGCCCGGCCGTGGATCGTGCCTTACCCCGCACCCTAGTGATACAACATCGAGTAATCAATGAACATAAAGACAATACATGAAACCAATGTAATAAGACAAGGAAATAAGAAGACAAAGCAACCAAAAACGGTTACCGTCAAGATATATAAATAACAATTTGAAAGCTACATCCCTTTCTACCACTCGCCATAACAGCATTTCATGCACTTCTAAGAATGATATGACAAAAACGACGGACAGTGGCTCTCGCCATACCCCGAATGTAAGCACCTACAATCAGCAGGGACTATAGCAAGATAAGCCTCCGAGGAACGGAGCTTCCCAAACGCCGAATCGTGACCCTAAGAGCGAGGATCAACGATCGTGTACCTTTACTCGCGGATGAACGCAGCCCGGGCGAGGTCAAGATAACAGTACCAAGTATGTGAAACATGAAGATAATCAGAATGAAATCATAGTAGTCTATAGAAAGCGAGACATGTATGATAACCAAACTACGCTCACAATAAATAAGCGATATGTCTAGTCGTGACTCACGCCTCAAAGTCATCACTCCAATATAACAACGGGTCTCACGCCCACAACATCAATCATGCCCGTGGAATACCTTCCTCGCAGCCAATGATAGAAAAGCACCAAGGAATACATATGAACAAAGCAGTCCCACCTGGTTCAAATAAAATGATGCAGGTAAGTACGAAGGCATAGCCGACTACTAACACCTACAAGATTAACAAGGTCATAAACTGTATCATGATATCTGTCTAGACCGTCACATGATCAAAGCTGGTCGCTCGCCCGCAATATCAAATGTGCGCGTCTAGCCATGGAACTCCCCGCAGCTCCGCATAGGCCAATCTCATAGGCCCGCATGAGGTATAACCCCGCATCGAGGGTAGCTACTCCCGCATCGCCCCGACTCGCACCGCACGCCACATGCATCGCATGACCATAAAGGCCGCACACTAACTCGAACTCTCGTAGCTCGCGATAGGCCCCCGACCCGCATGAGGTATTCTCGAATCATGGTCCTGCATCACCGAGTCTACCCCGCATCGGAGGCGCCTTAACCCCTAAACACGGTGAGTGGTATAATACCAACATAACGGTTTATCGTTTAAACAACATAAGCACAATCAAGGGAAAACCCTTTACACAAACATCACGTATACTAACACACGTAGCATCCTAATATGATTACTTATCAAATCAACACGAAGGTATTACAAGGCTATCACAAACCAATACAATCAAGTTATTCACACATAAGGTACTTTCTACTATATGATTAATCTAGATCGGTTTTATCCCCAAAGTACTTTATACAATAACTCTTTAAAGATATGTTACTTTCACAAAA
The DNA here is from genome assembly GCA_029844215.1 of Przewalskia tangutica. NCBI lineage: Eukaryota > Viridiplantae > Streptophyta > Magnoliopsida > Solanales > Solanaceae > Przewalskia > Przewalskia tangutica. The sequence goes on from CM056723.1 coordinate 66,801,540, forward strand.
GTCACACAATACCCGTAGTATATAACAATAGAGTGATTATCTTTTGAAGTAAATCAAAACACTTCTCTTTGTAAAACCAAGTAACAACATTCTTTTCAAACGCCCAAGTTTGCCAAATTTCAAATGTTCACGTTTCTTATTTTAGAAAGGTTTCGTAGTTCCTAGCCTTATTCATTTAAGAATATAATTCTCTTTAAACCATCCGAGAAACATAAGCCTTATGTGTAGTAGGATATTCTTGTCTATAACAATCTTATTACAAAGACCATGACCTAGGAAATATCATTTTGTCTCATCTTAGCTTCTATGCAGATGGAAGTTTCTACCGGTTTTAATAATACTTAATCACAAACATTTCCTTTCATTAACGCCGCAGCTGGTTTGTCGATACACATTCGATTTCAAATCAAGAAACATTCTTAAGCCGTTATACCTAACTTCCCATAAAGCTAGTATACTCTTAAGTTTTCAAAACCAAGTATTACTCTTCTTTCAAAATGATTCAAAATCTTTTGAAATACTTCAAGTTCTTTATTATCACATAACCCGCCAGCTTATAGTTCAAATCGCTACCTTTTAAAACCACAAGTATTTTCTTACCTACATAAAGTCATATAACCAACTTCCCATAAAGCCGTTATAACACTTTATGTTTTAGACCAATCAAATACATTTAACACCTGACGCCTACCGCACTACATAGTTACACATATATCATGCTAGAAGAGATAGGAAGAGGTTCACATACTCGCGACGAGTATCGACTAATAGCAAAACGCCCAAGTACTTCCAACCGCTCTACTACTCCTTAAGCCAAGTAGATCGCGCCACACGTAGTACTTCAACCTATAATACCACAAGGCGCATAATAACAACTAGATCTCTTCAGAGAACATTCTACGTAAAATTCAAACATTTCCCCCGCAACAAACAGAAATCTCCTCCTCTATCGGGCCGCTACCAAGCCAACCAGTGGGGGTTATACGCCTAATCCGGACGTGCACAATTCTATCTCACGTAAAAGCTACACAAGTCTCAGAATACACCCCTATGTAATTACAACAAGATTCGTTCTTTCGAAAAGGTTTCTTATTATTCAGCTTAAGTCAAAAGACATTGCCGATAACTACGTTCACTCTATATATAGTATACTTCAACTATATATTCTAACAACATGTAATTTCCAATTACAATAGGGTGACAATATAATTACCTCGATATGCCCAAAATTATCCAAGTTATAATGTCGATCCTGTGCAAGGTTTAACTCCTTCTCCGTGCGCTCCAATCCGCTCCAAACAACCCTTAGAAGTTCTAACCAACTTCTACTTAAATACTTCAACCAACTATGAAGATTTCCTTAGGGTTTTGGTTTGAGATTAAAAGGACAAAAGGTAGTATTTTCGGGCTCTACGTATAGAGGTATCTTTGGAATACTACAAGGTATACGGCTAAGGTAATTGGGTATAGTAACAATACTATGGAGAGTATTTCTACCAAGAGGGTGTATTCTACGAGAACAACAAGGCAGTGGGGTGTCACGACCCATTCCGGTTCGTGGATCGTGCCTTACCGGCACCCAATTAGTCATACATCAGAGTAATCAATGAAATATAAAACAAGACATGAAAGCTTTATAAAATAAGACACGCTTAAATGAGAAAATAGCGCTTTTCGATATATATATAAACATGGTTTAAGAAGCTACATCCGATATCTTGTATAACATGACTACTGCACTTAAGGAAAAATACAACTATATGGCGACAGGCCCCGCCATACCCTCGATCAGCATAAAACTATCTACAACAGTGGAGATCATACCCAAAAGTAGAGCCTCCTAAAAGATGGAGCTCCCGACACCAACGTAGAGATCCTAAGAATGTGGATCTAGCACTGCCGCTCTTACCGCAGATGAACGCAGCCCAAGGAGGTCAAGATAACAGTACTAAGTATATGAAATCAGAAATACTTAAATGAAAACATATCATTTTAAAATCAGTTTTGCAAGTATGTATGAAACAACCAAGGGGACCGCATAAGTGCCACATCATAAACAAGAGCAACAATAGGTAAATCAGTAATGTGTCTTTTCTAGGCCGCGAATGATCAAAGCAGGCCACTCGCCATATTATCATTCTCGCAAGCCTAATCTCGACTCCCGAGTCCGCATAGGCCACTCACATAGGCCCGCATGAGGTATAACCCCGCATCGAGGGTAGCTACTCCTGCAACGCCCCGACTCGTTGTCCGCACGGGCCACATAGACCGCATGAGGTATAACCCCGCATACTAACTCGAACTCTCGTAGCTCCGCATAGCCCTCGACCCGCATGAGGTATTCTCGAATCATGGTCCTGCATCACCGAAGTCTACCCCAGACGGAGGCAGCTTAACCCCCGGTATCATCTCAAGAGGTGAGTGATATACTACTAACACAACAGCTTATAGTTCAAAACAACATAAGCATAAGTAAGACTGACCTCTTTTGTCACACCCCGAATTCCGGGCCCGTGACTGGTGCCTTACCCCGGGCACCCTAGTGACACAACATCAGAGAAAATCAGCGGAAAATAAAACTTTAAACATGAAATGAGAGACATGCTAATAAAACAGGTCAACCAAACGGTTACCTTCCAATGATATACATATAACAACTTTTTCAAAACGAATGCTTTAATCCTTTACAAAACCCCGCCCACACAAAGGCTGCACTTAAGATTTACAACAACTATGACGGGACAGGGCCCCGCCATACCCCTGAATGTACAAGAACCTACAACTCAGGGAACACATACCAAAAGATAAGCCTCCGAAGGAACGGAGCTTCCCAATATGCTGAAAGGTGATCCTAGAGCGGGGATCGACAGCCAATGTACTTCTACCGCAGATGAACGCAGCCCCAAGGAGGTCGACAACAGTACTAAGTATGTGAAACAAGAAAAGATCAGAAATGAAATCATAATAGTCTATATAAAGCAGAGATATGTATGATAACCGGATGAAATACGTGACTCGCCATCTCGCGACTCGTAAAATCGGATGTGATACGCGACCGCCATCTCGCGACTCGTGTAATATCGGATGAAATACGTGACTCGCCCATCTCGGGACTCGTGTAATATCAAATGGAATACGCGTTCTCGCCCATCTCGCGACTCGTATAATCAAATGGAATACGCGCTCGCCCATCTCGTGGACCTTGTAGAATCGCTCATAACAAATCAACCGCCCTCCATCGAGAGACGCCAGAATACGTAAATACCACACTTGCACAACAAGGGCTATCATCACAAGCATAGGCAAGTTTCACAACAACCAGCATAGGCAAGTTTCACAACAACAAGCATAGGCAAGTTTCACAACAACAAGCATAGGCAAGTTTCACACAACTCAAAGTACTTTCATTTTATGCCAAAGTCCGAGTTTTAACCCTAAAGTACTACGTACGTTAAATACCTTTTAAGAGATCCGCTTTCTTCACCTAAGTCACACAATACCGTAGTATTAGAATGACCAACCTCATTCCTTTTCAAAAGTCAAGTAACAACATTCTTTCCTAAGTTCCCGCTTGCCTAGTTTCAATTACTTAAGCTTCTCATTTTCAAATGGTTTCATAGTTCATAAACTTAATCACTTGATTTCTTTTAGAACGATTGAGTAATATATATCTTACGTGAGAGTAGGTTATTCTGTTTACAACATTCTTATTACAAAGAACATGATCTAAAAATGTAATATCATTTTGTCTCATCTTAGTTTCTATGCAGATGGAGGTTTCTACTGTTTTAATACAAGACTTCATTTATTCAATACATTTTCCTTTTATTAACGCTGCAGTTGGTTTGTCGATACACATTCGATTTCAAATCAAGAAACATTATCCCTTTAAATAAAACCAAGTACTCATTACTCACGAATGAGGTTTCACATAAACATCCACATTAAAACAAATAAGTTAAGTCTCTTATCTTATAAGATCAAGTCTCTTAACTTCTAACATCAAGAAACCATTTTCTTTACCTCTCTTAAGACATTATACCTAACTCCCATAAAGCTAGTATAATTCTTTTAAAACCTTTAAAACCAAGTGTTACTCTCCTTCAAAACGATTTATAAATCTTTTGAAATACATCAAGTTCTTTATTATAACAAGCCGCTTATAATTCACATCGCTTACCTTTTAAAACCACAAAGTATTTTCTTACCTACATAAAGTCGTTATAACTAACTTCCCATAAAGTCGTTATAACACTTTATATTTCAAACTAATCAAATACATTAAACACATGTACGCCTACCGCATTTCACATAGTTACACACATATCATGCTAGAAGAGATAGGAAGAGGTTCACATACCTCGCGACGATTATCGATAATAAGCAAAGCTCCAAGTACTATAACCTTGCTAGCCCTTTCCACTCCTCGAGTAGAATACGCTACTCTTAGTACTTTCACCTATAAAGGCCACAAACGTCTATTAAATCTTAAACACAAGTTTTCATCTTTCTACGTAAAATTCGCAAAGATTTTCCCGCAAATGTTAATCTCTCCTCTATCGAGGCCGCTACCAAGCCAACCAGTGGGGTTTGCACGCCTAACCGACGCGGTACAATTCTACTTCACGAATGCTACACAAGTCTCATCGTAATACACCCTATGTGATTACGATTCGCTTCTCTTATTTAAATTCAGCTTAAGTCGCAAGACATTGCCGTAAGTATTATTCAGCTTAAGTCAAAAGACATTGCCGCACAATTATAACGCTCAGTTCTATATATAGTATACTTCAACTATATATTCTACAACATGTAATTTCCAATTACAATAGAAGGTCATGAGTGTTTACCTCGATAAGCCCAAAATTATCCGAGATAAAAGTCGATCCCGAGCAAGGTTTAGCTCCTACCCGCGCGCTCCAAAAGCTCCAAGAAACCCTTTGAAGTGTCTACACAACTTCTACTTAATACTGCCACGACGGGTGAAGATTTTTCCTGTGGTTTCGCTTTAGTGATCGAGGGAAAGTATAATGGTATTTTCCGGCTTGTATAAGTGTAACCTTGGGAATACTACAAGGTATTTGGGCCAAGGTATTTGGACATAATAACAATACTAGGAGAGTATTTCTATACCACAACAAGAGGTATTTATACGAGACAACTAGGCTGTGGGTACCTCTGGCTAGGCACCACAGGGAGGAAGCTCTCGCCAAGCTCTCAAAGGGGAGGACTTTTGGACGATTTCAAGACAAGAGGGAGGGAGTATTTGAGACTTAGATAGATTGCTCAATTTTGACGAAGAAAGTTCATCAACTAGAGGGTATTTATAGGTCAAGTGAAGGCCAACCAATGGCCAAGATGAAGACAAGTGTGGTGCAAGTGTAGGGCTAGATTTCCACCATGTGTACCTTATCCATCTACCACACCAACTTGCACAAATATCCTACCTACCACATGCCCCCTTTCGCCAAGCTTACCGCCACCACTTCCAATGTGAGGGTGACACTTGTCACCCTCCCGTTGGTCCAAAATGTTTCGTCTCTCGGAAAAATCCGCAAAAATTAGAAATGACATAGCCGGAATTTTCCCTACGAAAGCTGTGGAAACGTTTCGTCGAAAAACGACTCCAATCGGGTGTTGTGTACAAATTTCGAAACTAGCCAAACTTTAGGCTTAAATTATTATACGTACGCCCTCACGTACATACTCTGGAAATACGGGGTATAACATCTTTACACAAGCGTTTACAAGACACTAACACACATAGCATCACATCATGTCTACTTATCAAACCATTTTATTATTATTTTCACAATTCAATATAAGTCTTGTTATAAACACATAGGCAAACTGTTTCTTTTATCAACCTTAAGTGGTTATACTTAACTTCCCATAAAGCTAGTATAACTCTTAAGCTTCTGTTTTAAAAACCAGTTAGTTCTCTTCATAACAATGATTCAAAGATTCTTTGAAAAGCTTTCGCTTCTTTATTATTCAAAGTTAAGCCGAGGCATTGCCGTAAGTGTTATTCGTGCTAAGCCAGGCATTGCCGTAAGTATTATTCAGATTAAGTCAAAGACATTGCCGTAGTTATTATTCGCTTAACACATGTACGCTTCACCGTACTACATATATATTATAAAATATCATGCTTTAGGAAGAATCACATACCTTCTCAAATAAAACCACCGCCAAGTTGAATATGTCGCGCGCGCAAAGAGTCACTTATAATAGTCGACACGCCTATCAACGCTCGACTACTTTGTAAACAGCTTCTAAACAGAGGGTTCTATATCCTACGGAAAATTGGGCAAGACTTCCTACCCGTGAGCTACTCAAGTTCATCAGAAAACAAATTCTATGTAAGTACAGCTTGATTATTCATCTTTTAAACCCTTCTACCGTGATAATACCAATTCTATTCTCGCAATAGTCTTCTAAGTATTTATACTTATTCTTATACTACAACAAAGAAGTACTCTCTAATTCAAAAGAGGGTTAAGATTAGTTACCCTGTAAGCCCAATAATATCCTAGAAAAGTCGCTACTGAGCAAGGTTTTGCTCCTAAGTTGTATGCTCCAAGGAAACCTTAGAAGTTCTTCACAACTTCTACTAAGTACTAAGGTATTTGGGCTAGGTATTTTGGGCATTATAACAATACAAGAAGGCAACTTTTCTACCAAGGAGGGGGTAGGTTTTGGCTAGGCTAGTGGGGTATTCGCCAAACTACTTAGGCTAGAGGGGTATTCGCCAAGGGCCTTCACAAGGAGGGGGAGGTGTTGGACTAAAAGGCTACAAAGGGAGAGGAGAGGATTTTCAAGACTTGAAAGATTTGTGGATGAAGAACTCTTCATCTTAAGGGTATTTATAGGTCAAGAAGTGGCCAACCAATGGCCAAGATTAAGACAAGTGCAAGGCAAGTGTAGGTTAGGATTAACTATACACAAATATCCTACCAACCCTTGACTTGTGCACAAGGCACAAAAACGCGCTAATGCTTCCCCAATTTCGCCCAATGGACGATCTGTCCACAAATTGGAGGTGCCAAGTGTCGCCTCCCGTTGGTCCAAAATGTTTCGCCTCTCGGAAAAATCCGCAAAAATTAGAAATGGCATAGCCGAATTTACTCTACGAAAGTCGTGGAAACGCTTTCGCCGGAAACGATTCCTTTAGTGAGTTGTGCCAAAAAAACGCTTTGCCTAAACTTTAAGGCTAGACTTTGCACGTATTCCTTACGCATATACTGAAATACGGGTATAACATTCTCCCCTCCTTAGAAACATTCGTCCCCGAATGTTCCTTCCCAAGACAGTTAACGATAAGATTCTTCATAACTTACACAGGTGCACATGCCACACACGCACACAGAACAACACTTAGGCCTAAACGATAATGAAGATTTACAAGTAGGAAAAGTGAATTACCCGGAGGTGTGGAATAGGTGAGGATACCTCCGCCTCATGTCCTCCTCGCTTCCCAAGTCATCTCCTCGAGCTCGCTCCGCCACAAGACTTTGACGGAAGCCACGCCCTGGTCCGCAGACGCCTAACTCGACGATCGACTATCGCTATGGGAATCTCTCATACGATAACCCCTGGTCACCGACATCGCCAATCGGGTGTACCTAGATGGATCCCCGATACATCTCCTCAAAGATAGATACGTGAAAAACGGATGCACCGCTTCCGGACGGACGGCAGATCCAACTCATAGGCAACCTTGCCTACCCCGCGACAATCCAAATGGCCCAATGTACTGGCCGAAGTTTCCTTCCTCCCGAATCTCATCACACCCTTCATGGGTGACACCTTCAGAAAACCCAATCATCAATCGCGAACCTGGATGTCGACGACGATAATGCATACGATTGCCGACTGAGCAATAATAGCCGCCTCGGATAAGCTTCACCTTATCCATCGCTCACGCACCAAATCTGGTCCCACTAGCCGCACTCTCGCCCACATCGAACCAACCTATAGGCGATCTGCACTTCCTCCCATACAAGGCCTCATAAGGCGCCATCCGAATACCGGAGTGGTAGCTATTATTATACGCGAACTCAACTAGAGGCAAATGATCCTCCCAACTACCATCGGTCAATAACACAGCTCGCAGATATCCTCGCAGTCCGGATAGTGCGCTCGCCTCGTCCGCCTGCGTGGATGAAATGCGACTGTGCTCACTGCGCCCCTAAACCCTCTCGAAGGACCTCTCCGTTAGCCATAACCGGGCTCTGCATCGATATGATCGGTAGGGACTACGCACCGACGATCTCTGATGTAAAGTCCGCATAATCCTCACCAAAAGTCGCCCCGACGGAAGAAAGTGGGTTGATTTCGCCACCGTCGACGATAACCCATATAGAATCATGTCTCCTCCGAGTGCGAGGTAATCCCGTGATGAAGTCCATGTTGATTACCTCCCACTTCCGTGTCGGGATCTCTATCGCTCAGAATAAACCACCGTGCCTCTCGTGCTCTACCTTCACCGCCGACAACACGCACCGAGCTACGAACTCGCAACGCCCTCTTCAAGCCATCCCACTAATACACGTATCTAAGGTCGTGGTACATCTTGGTCGCACTCGACGGATAGAGTAACGCTACCGCAGTGCTTCCCAAGAACTCACGCCAAGTCGTCAAACATCCGAACACACAACTCGCCTCAAACCTTAGCACCCCATCGTGCTACCTCAAACGGACCCTTGCCCTCACGAAGAGTCAGATCACGATATCGAATCAAAGCCGATCTCGAATCGCCTCTTCACCTCCTCGACGATGGAAGACTCGGCAACCTCACGAACTCTAACCCCACTGCTATCAGAATCAATCAAACGGACACCAAGGCTCGCTAACTGATGTAAATCATGAACCATGTCCCTCCTCTCTAGCTGCACATCTGATAGGCTCCCCATCGACCTACGACTAAGAGCATCTGCCACAACATTGGCCTTCCCCGGGTGGTACAGGATATCAACATCGTAATCCTTAAGCAACTCTTAACCACCATCTCTGTCGTAAGTTCAGCTCCCTCTGGCTGAAGATATACTGGAGGCTCTTGTGGTCTATAAAAATATCCACGTGAACCCCATACAAATAGTGCCTCCAGATCTTCAAAGCGTGAATCACAGCCGCCAACTCCAAATCACGCGGGTAGTTCCTCGTGTTTCTTCACCGCCGGATGCATATGCTATAACCCCGCCATGCATCAACACACATCCCAACCCGATGCCCGACGATCGCAATACACAACATAACCGCTCGACCTCTCGAAGAGTAAGAACGGGCGGCCGCGCCTTCTTTTCAAGAATCGAAACCTCGCCACAAGCATCACCATCAAACTTGGCGCTTCTGAGTCAGCCTAGTCAATGGTGCAGATATAGAAGCAAACTTCTCCACGAACCGATAATATCCTCGCAAGGCCCGAAATCGCGAACCTCTCGCCGAGTAAGAGGTTCAGGCCAAGTCCCGATCGCTTCGATTGGTCGATTCACTGAATGCCATCACCCATAATATGCCCAAGAAACGCCATCAAGTCAACCAAAACTCACATTTGGAAAACTTGGCGCATAACCGCTGGTCTCGAGAATCACAAGATCGCAAATGCCCGCATGCTCCTCGCTCGAGCGAATAAACCAAGATATCATCAATGAACACTATCACAAACGTGTCCAAAATGGTTTGAACACTCGGTTCATCAAATCCATGAATACCACGAGCATTGGTCAACCTAAAAGACATGACCGAACTCATAATGCCCGCACGGGTCCCGAATGCAATTCTGTGACATCCACCTCTCGACTCGCACTGATGATAGCCCGACCAGATCAATCTTGAGAAACATCTCGCGCTCGCAATCGGTCGAACAAATCATCAATCCCGGAAGGGGTATTCGTTTAATGGTCACCTTGTTCACCGCTCAGAAGTCAACACACATGCGCGCAGCCCCGCCCTTCTTCTTCACGAACAATACCGCGCTTCTGCGAGAAACACTAGGTCCGATAAAACCCTTCTCCAAAGAAATCTCTCACCGTCCTTCACTTCTCTCAACTCGGCAGTGCCATTCTCAGTATGGCGGAATGGAAATAGGCCGAGTGTCCGCAATATGTCAATACAAAACTCAATCTCCTCTCGTGAGGGATACCCGAGGTCGTCTGAAACACGCCTGGGAACTCTTCGACCACCGAATCGACGGAAAATCTGGTACCGCAGCTTTCAGATCAAACACCCGAACGAGATGGTAGATATACCCTTCTCGCACCATCTTCCTAGCCTTGAGGTAGGAAATAAACCTACCTCTGGCGATACCGTGCTCCTCGCACTTCACAACCGGCCCGCAGAAACCGAACCGCATTACTTTCTCTGCAGCCTACATTGGCGTAGCAAGAAGCTAGCCAATCCATCCCCATGATCACGCCGGTCAATCATCTCCAACTCTATCAAGTCGGCTAGGGTCCGACGATCAGAATGGTCACAGACAAGCTCTATATACCCGCCGAGCTACCACCGAATCACCCATCGCGTAGCTACCTCGAAGGGTCTATGGACACAGGCTCTATCCCTATCCTACTAGCAACAAGGGGAGATATATAGGACAGAGTAGAACCCGGATCTATCAAAGCATACACATCAAACCCAGAAACTGATAAGGTACCTGTGACGACATCATGTGAGGCCTCCTGATCCTGTCGGCTGGACAAAGCATAAATGCGGTTCTGAGGACCGCTAGAACTGGGACCCGAGCCACGACCTCTGCCGCGACCTGCTGACCCATGAGTAACCTGCCCTCCGGGGCGAGTAACTGTAGGAGATGAAGAAGCGGCAATAACTCGGCGCCGAGCCCTACCACCGCCACGCTTCGGCCTGACAAGCCAAAGTGACTCGCCGCCACAATCAGAATAAGCTCCAAAAGTAGTACCACACTTCCGTAATGGGATCTACCGACGCCACACCGGTGGTCCCGATCGCCGCACTCGCTACTCGACGCCCGCCAAGCCCTGGCCCGGTCCGCCTCGAATACTCGCCAGGCCGAGGATGGTGCAGAGTGCTCGAGCCGGCCGTGGTGCATCTAGATCGCCGCCGAGGCCGCCACCACGATAGCCACCGTAAGACCCTCCCGCCCCGGCCTTCTTCGCCGCTCGCCCACTCGCCGACCAAGCGCCTCGCATCCAAGGGCATGAGCTCGCACGCGGTAATGTCCATACCCGGCCGAGAGAAACACCCGCATACGACTCGCCATATAATCATCTAGCCCGTGACGTGGCGGTGCACCCTATCCTCCATATTCGCTACCAATGCCGGGACATATCGAGCCAATGAATCAAACTCGACATTGTACTCCCCGACAAGGCCCTCTCCGCTCAACAAGAAAAATCTATCAGCCCGCGCCTCTCATCCGCGAGGCAAGAAGTGAGTGAGGAAAGCCTCCGAGAACTCATCCCAAGTAGCCGGGACGCCAGATTTCCCGGATAACTCCCATGAATCAAACCAATCGATCGCGTATCACGCACCGATGCGAACCGGCGTCACAGACTGCCTCTGAGGCCTTGATCACCTCATGATCCTTCAGCCGACGGATGAACTCGCGGATCATCCTCCGCCACCAGAAAACTCGCGGCTACAACTCAAGAAGTCTCGTAGCCTCAAACTATCTCGCCTCGTGTACCACGGCGCGATCGGGCGCTGAGCTGAATCGAATCGCCAGATCCACTTATCCTCGTATTCGCCACAACTCTAGCCAATAGTCGGGCCATCTCTCAGACCCTAACTCTCCGCCCCAGCCGGGGACAGGAGGTGGGTACTGTGGTCTCGCTGGGCCGGGCGGCGCATAGAACTCGCCGTCGCATATAGATCGGGCTCGAGACCTCGTGAATCCTTTGTTCGATCGCGCCTCCTACCGCTTTGCCCTTCTCGGCTCGGGTTGCCTTACGCGAGGCATAATCATATGTAACAAGGAATACGTTAGAGGGTCCAACTTTAACACACTCTAAAGCACGATCTCAGAGTGAGAAGAATGGAAACCAATCCTAAATATCCTATAGCCTCCTCGATTAGTGCGGTGCACAACACACCGATAATCAAGACTCTACTAGATACGGTGCAGACACTTTCCGAGGATTAATCGCTTCGATACCACTTTTGTCACGACCCATTCCGGTTCGTGGATCGTGCCTTACCGGCACCCAAGTAGTCATACATCGTAGTAATCAATGAAATATAAAACAAGACATGAAACAGTTTATAAAATAAGACACGCTTTAAATGAGAAAATAGCGCTTTCTCGCATATATATATAAACATGGTTTAGCAGCTACATCCGATATCGCATAACATGACTACAGCACTTAAGGAAAAATACAACTATGGCGGACAGGCCCGCCATACCCTCGATCGCATAAAACTATCTACAACAGGAGATCATACCCAAAAAGTAGAGCCTCCTAAAAGATGGAGCTCCCGACACCAACGTAGAGATCCTAAGAATGTGGATCTAGCACTGCTTGCCTCTTACCGCAGATGAACGCACTTCAAGGAGGTCAAGATAACAGTACTAAGTATATGAAATCAGAAATACTTAAATGAAAACATATCATTTTAAAATCAGTTTTGCAAGTATGTATGAAACAACCAGGGACCGCACATAGTGCCACATCATAAACAAGAGCAACAATAGTAAATCAGAATGTGTCTTTCCTAGGCTGCGAATGATCAAAGCAGGGCCACTCGCCCATATTATCATTCTGCAAGCCTAATCCTGGACTCCCGGAGTCCGCATAGGCCACTCACATAGGCCCGCATGAGGTATAACCCCGCATCGAGGGTAGCTACTCCTCGGCAACGTCCTGGACTCGTTGTCCGCATGGCCACATAGACCGCATGAGGTATAACCCCGCATACTAACCTGGAACTCTCGTAGCTCCGCATAGGCCCCCTGGACCCGCATGAGGTATTCTCGAATCATGGTCCCAGACCGCCTGAGTCTACCCCGCATCGGAGGGCAACTTAACCCCCGATATCATCTCAAGAGGTGAGTGATATACTACTAACACAACAGCTTATAGTTCAAAACAACATAAGCATAAGTAAGACTGACCTCTTTACACAAGCGTTTACAAGACACTAACACACATAGCATCACATCATGTCTACTTATCAAACCATTTTATTATTCTTTTCACAATTCAATATAAGTCTTGTTATAAACACATAGGCAAACTGTTTCTTTTATCAACCTTAAGTGGTTATACTTAACTTCCCATAAAGCTAGTATAACTCTTAAGCTTCTGTTTTAAAAACCAGTTAGTTCTCTTCTGTTAACAATGATTCAGTATTCTTTTGAAAAGCTTTCAGTTCTTTATTATTCAGGCTTAAGCCGTGAGGCATTGCCGTAAGTGTTATTCAGGCTTAAGCCGTGAGGCATTGCCGTAAGTATTATTCAGGCTTAAGTCAAAGACATTGCCGTAGTTATTATTCAGTTAACACATGTACGTCTACCGTACTACATATATATTATAAAATATCATGCTTTAGGAAGAATCACATACCTTCTCAAATAAAACCACCGCCAAGTTGAATATGTCGCCAGAGAGTCACTTTATAATAGTCGACACGCCTATCAACGCTCGCACTACTTTGTAAACAGCTCTAAACAGAGGGTTCTATATCCTACGGAAAATTGGGCGACTTCCTACCCTGAGCTACTCAAGTTCATCAGAAAACAAATTCTATGTAAGTACGTTTGATTATTCATCTTTAAACCCTTCATCGTGATAATACCAATTCTATTCTGCAATAATCTTCTAAGTATTTATACTTATTCTTATACTACAACAGTAAGTACTCTCTAATTCAAAAGAGGGTTAAGATTAGTTACCCTGCAGCCCAATAATATCCTAGAAAAGTCGCTACCGAGCAAGGTTTTTCTCCTAAGTTGTATGCTCCATGAAACCTTAGAAGTTCTTCACAACTTCTACTAAGTACTAAGGTATTTGGGCTAGGGTATTTTGGGCATTATAACCATACAAGAAGGCAACTTTTCTACCATGAGGGGGTAGGTTTTGGCTAGGCTAGGGGGTATTCGCCAAACTACTTAGGCTAGAGGGGGGTATCCGGCCACGGGCCGTCACAAGGGGAGGGGGAGGTGTTGGACGAAAAGGCTACAATGGGAGAGGAGAGGATTTTCAAGACTTGGAAGATTTGTGGATGAAGAACTCTTCATCTTAAGGGGGTATTTATAGGTCAAGAAGTGGCCAACCAATGGCCAAGATTAAGACAAGTGCAAGGCAAGTGTAGGGTGAGGATTAACTATACACAAATATCCTACCAACCCTTGACTTGTGCACAAGGCACAAAAACGTGCCAATGCTCTCCAATTTCGTCCAATGGACGATTCAAGTCCACAAATTGGAGGGTGCCAAGTGTCGCCCTCCCGTTGGTCCAAAATGTTTCGCCTCTAAAAATCGGCAAAATTAGAAATGGCATAGCCGAATTTACTCTACGAAAGTCGTGGAACGCTTTCGCCGAAAACGATTCCTTTAGTGAGTTGTGCCCAAAAAAACGCTTTGCCTAAACTTTAAGGCTAGACTTTTGTACGTATTCCCTTACGCATACTGAAATACGGTATAACATGGGGTACCCCACGCTTAACCCTAAGGAAGGGGTGGGTCTCACCACACCACAAGGGGGGGGGCGCTACTCTCGGCCACGGGGCGCCTCACGAAAACGGGGAGGGGCTTTCAAGACTTGAGGAAGTGAGGAGTGGATGAAGAAAACTCATCAAAGGGAGGGGTATTTATAGGGAAACCAAGGGCCAAGATCAAGCCATGTGGGGGGCAAGTGGAGGGCCAAGATGTGCCCAAGTGCCCCCTAGTCCCTACTCCACAAAACAAGCCACAAAACATTGCACAAAACAAGGCCAAAACAAGGCACAAAAACGTGAACCAATCGGCCAAGGCCAACCACCCTCTTACCGTCCAATGAGGGTGACAAGTGTCACCTCCCATTGGTCCAAAAATGTTTCGCCTCTAAAAATCCGCAAAAATATAAATGACATAGTCGGAATTTTCCTACGTAAGTCGTGGAAACGCTTCATTTAAAAACGACTCTAATCGGGTGTTGTGAACAAATAATTTTCGGCCCTTGCATTTTAAGGCACAAACTTTTCTATGTACGTCCTTACGTACATACTCTGGAAATACGGGGTATAACAGTTATCTTGTTATTTCCTTTTGGACATACTGACACGATGGGTGGCCCACGGGTATGCTTCCTTTAGGAAGTGTTATCTTGTTATTTGCTTTGGACATACTGACACGATGGGTGGCCCACGGGTATGCTTCCATTGGGATGGTTCCATGGCCATGCTTATACCGAGTGAGACGCCGCACGCGGTCACAGCGTTAAATTCCGAGTTATATTTGAGTGATGACTTTGAGGGCGTGAGTCCCTGACTTGACATGACTGCTTTTATGTTGTGAACTGTAGTTTTGTTATCATACATGTCTCCTGTTTTTATATAGACTGTTATAATTTCATTTACAGTATTTTTTAGTTTCACATACTTGGTACCTGTTGTAATCGACTCCTCGGGGCCGCTCATGCCGCAGGTAGAGGTACATCGGTTGCTGATCCTCGCTCTTTGAATCATCGTTCAGCGTTGGGAAGCTCCGTTTCTCCGGAGGCTTATCTTTGGTATGTTACCCTGAGTTGTAGGTCCTGTACATCTGTGGTATATGGCGGCCCCGTCCCATCATGTTGTATAAAACTCTTAGAGGTCCGTAGTAATCGCTGTAAGCGTGGTTTGTAAAAGGGATTAAACTGCTCGCTTTGAAAGACTTGTATATATATATTTTATTGGAAGGTGACCGCTTGGTTGGCCTGCTTTATGATCATATATCTTGTTTCATGTTTAAGTTTTATTTCACGATTTACTCGATGTTGTATCACTATGGTGCCCGGTAGGCATCACCACGCCCCGAACGGTCGTGACAAAAGTGGTATCGCAGCGCTTAGTCCTCGGAAAGTGTCTACGCATCGCGGTTCTAGTAGAGTCTTGATTATCGTGTGTTGTGCACCACATCTATAATCGTGAGGCTATAGGACATTTAGGATTGGTTTCCATTCTTCTCATTCCGAGATCGTGCCTTAGAGTCGTGTTATAAGTCGACCCTCCGACGTATTTCATTTTACCGCTATGCCTCCGCAAGGCAATCGTGAGCCTGAGCGGCAAGGCGCAAATGGCGGAGCCGCTAGTGAGATACAGGAGTACGAGGGCGCAGCCCGGCCAAGACTGAGATTGTGCTTGACGGCGAGTTTTGCGACGCCGCCACCCAACAGAAGCTAGAGTCGCAGCAGGGTCGCCGAGACCACAAGACTGAGCCTCCACCCCACACCGGAGCAGAGGAGATGGGTTACAAAGAGATGGCCCGCCATCGCCAGATCGTGGTCGACACGAGGATAGGCCGGACGCAGCAGCCTCAGAGCACCCGTGGTTCACCCGAGATCGGATAGTTTGAGGCTACGACTTTCTGAGTCAGAGCCCGCCGAGTTTTATGGGTCGAGGCTCGAGGATGATCCGCAGGAGTTCATCCGGCGCCATACGGTCGCGAGAGTGATCAAGGCTTCGGAGACCGAGTCGGTGGTCTTAGGTTCGCATCGGCTGCGTGATACCGCAGTCGACTTGTTATACCCCGCATTTCCAGAGTATGTACGTAAGGACGTACGTAGAGAATTTGAGCCTTAAGTTAGGCAAAGGACCGAATTTTGGGCACAAGTGCCGATTGGAGTCGTTTTTCGACGAAACCTTTCACCCTCGTACGTTGGGAAAATTCCGGCTATGTCATTTAGTATTTTTGCGGATTTTTCCGAGCAACGAAATGTTTTGGACCAACGGGAGGGTGACATTTGTCACCCTCATTTGGGCGATGTGGGTTGGCCGGTTGGTCACGGGTTGGAGGCCTATTGGCTCCTTGTTTTGGCCTTGTTTTGTGGCTTGTTTGGTGCCATGTTTTGTGCCTTGTTTTGTGGAGTAGGGGTTAGGGTGCACTTGGCTTGATCAAGGCCATACACTTGCCTTGCACATGGCTTGATCTTGGCCATTGGTTGGCTTTTGGTTTCCTATAAATACCCCCCCTTAGGGATGAACTTCTTCATCCACTCTTCACTTGTCTAAGCCTTGAAAACTCTCCTCCCCCTTTGTGAGCTCTTAGCCGAGAGCCTTCCCCCTCCCCCTTTTCGTGTGGCCTTTGGCCGAGGGGTTCCTCCCCTTTGTGGTGCTAGTATGGTACCCCTAGCCTAGTTGTTTTCAGATAATACCTCTCCTTGTGGTATTGAAATACTTCTCCTAGTATTGTTATAATGCCCAAAATACCTTAGCCTTGTACCTTGTAGTATTCCAAAGATACCTCTATACGTAGAGCCCTAAATACTACCTTTGTCCTTTAGTCTCAAACCGAAACCCTAAGGAAATCTTCATGGTTGGTCAAGTATTTGAGTAGAAGTTGGTTAGAACTTCTAAGGGTTGTTTGGAGCGGATTGGAGCGCACGGAGTAGGAGCTAAACCTTGCTCAGATCGACATTATAACTTGGATAATTTTGGGCTTATCGAGGTAATTATCTTGTCCCTCTATTGTAATTGGAGATTACATGTTGTAGGATTATATAGTTGAAGTATACTATATATAGAATCAACATTATTGTGGCAATGTCTTTTGACTTAAGCTCAAGAATAAAGAATCGAATCAGATTTACATAGGATCAGATTGCAGAGACTTGTGTAGTATTATCGTAGAATTGTACACGCCCGTTAGACGTAAACCCCCTGGTTGGCTTGGTAGCCTCGATAGAGAGGAGATTTACGCTGTATGTGAGGTGCCGCCGAATTTTCTCAGAGAAAATGGGAACTTGTGTTTGGGGTTAATAGACGTTTGTGACCTTTATAGGTGAAAGTGCTAAGAGTAGCGTATTCTACTCGAGGAGTGGAAAGGGCTAGCAAGGTTGTAGTACTTGGAGCATTTTGCTTATTGTCGATAAATCGCCGCGAGGTATGTGAACCTCTTCCTATCTTTTCTAGCATGATTGTTGTGAACTATGTAGTACGATAGACGCATACGTGCTAAGTGATTTGGTTGGTTTAAAACATAGGTGTTATAATAGCTTTATGGGAAGTTAGTTATAACGACCTTATGTAAGTGAAAATGGTTTACTGATGTTAGAAGTTAAGAGACTTGATCTTATAAGATAAGAGACTTAACTTATTTGTTTTAATGTGGATGTTTGTGTGAAACCTCATTCGTGAGTAATGAGTACTTGGTTTTTAAAGGGATAATGTTTTACCGATTTCGAATCGAATGTGTATCGGCAGCACTATTGCAGCGTTAATAAAGGAAAATGTATTGAATAATGATGTATTAAAACCAAGAGAAACCTCCATCCGCATAAGCTAAGATGAGACAAAATGATATTACATTTTCTAGATCATGGTCATCAGTAATAAGATCGTTATAAACAAGAATAAACTACTCATATATATGACATATGTTACTCAATTGTTTTAAAAGAGATTAAGACTATGAGTTATGAAACCTTTCTAAAATAAGTGACTTGAGCATTTGAAAATGAGAAGCTTGAGTAATGAAACTAGTCAAACCGAACTTAGGAAAAGAATGTTGTTACTTGATTTTGAAAAGGAATGTGGGTTGGTCATTCTAATACTACGTATCGGGTGACTTTTATAAAAGTAATGGATCTCTTTTAAAAGAACTTAATGTATGTAGTACTTTGGGATTAAAACCCGGACTTTGGCATAAAATGAAAGTACTTTGAGTCAGGTGAAACTTGCCTATGCTTGTTGGTGTGAAACTTGCCTATGCTTGTTGTTGTGAAACTTGCCTATGCTTGTTGTTGTGAAACTTGCCTATGCTTGTGATGATAGCCTTTGTTGTGCAAGTGTGGTATTTCGGTTACCGCGTCTCGATAGAGGCCTGTCGACTTGTTGAGAACTTACTCGACGCGTCTTTGCGCGATGGAGAATTCCACGTATGTTTCCATTTTGATTATCGTCTTGTTGTTGATGTCACATGGACATGTCTACACCGACGCAGATTCCGGCATGCGGCCACGCGGTCGGGTTGATTACCCGATATATTGTTATTGTGGTTACATGGACATGTCTACACCGAGGTAGAATTCGGGGCACGTGCTACGCGCAGGTTGATCACCCAAGATATTATTGTTGATGTCACATGGACGGTCTACACCGAGGTAGAATTCCGGGCATGTGGCCATGGGGCATTGGTATTATTGTTGCATCATGGACATGTCTACACCGATGCAGAATCCGGCACGCGCGATGCGAACATGATTGATGTTGTGGGCGTGAGACCCATAGTTATATTTGAGTGATGACTGAGGCGTGAGTCCTCGATCGATATGATCGCTTATGTTGTGAATCAGAGTTTGGTTATCATACATGTCTCCCGCTTTATATAGACTAGTATGATTTCATTACGATTTTTACGCTTTCACATACTTGGTACTTGCCAGATCGACTTCCTTCGGCCGCGTCACGCCGCAGTAGGTACATCGGCCGTGGATCCCCGCCTTAGGATCACAGTCAACAGATTGGGAAGCTCCGCTTTTCTGAGGCTTATCTTTTAGTATGTGTTCCCGAGTTGTAGGTTCTGTACATCTGTGGTATGGCGGCCCCGCCCCGCCATAGTCGTAAATCTTGAGGTCCGTAGTAATCGCTGCAAGTGGTTGTAAAGGATTAAACTGCTCGTGTTTTATGTATATACCAAGGCAACCGCTTTGGTTGGCCTGCTTATAATTATATCTCTTGTTTCATGACTCATGTTTTATTTTCCGCCGTTTTCTCTCGATGTTGTATCACTAGGGTGCCCGGTAAGGCACCGAACTGCTCGAACAGTCGTTACACGATCGTTTGATTCGCGAGCTGCCCGGGAGAGCATGCGCCGCCAGAAGATGGGACGAGTTCTCGAGGCATTCTCACTCACTTCTTGCCTCCGCAGATGGCGAGGGCACGCCGACAAATTTATGATGCCGAGACGTAGCGGCGACGGTTCGAGTACAACGTGGAGTTTGACTCGTTGGCTCGGTATGTCCCCGCTTTGGTGGCAACCATGGAGGATAGAGTGCACCGCCACGCCACCGCTAGATGATTACTGACAGAGGCTTGTTCGTGTAGCTCTTCACGGGCATGGACATTGCCCGCATGCAGCTCATGCACTAGGATGCGAGGCACGGAGAGGTCGACGGAATGACCGATCGCCAAGAGGCCAGACAGCAGGTCTTTTGGCGACTTTCGAGGCGCACCGCCAAAGAAGAGTTAGTTATGTACCCCGCCAAGACAGAGTGGTCCTCCACCGCCTTCGTGAGCAGTCGTGGCTCCGAGGTTCAGATTTTCGGGAGAGCAGGGGTGTTAGCCAGCTGAAGCCACCCCTACCTCGTTGTGACCGTTGTGGTAGGCTCCATTTTGGGGAGTGTCGTGCTAATTTGGGAGTTTGTTTTACATGCGGCCAGCAGGGCCATTTTGCGAGGAATTGTCCTACCAGTGGTAGCGCGGATGTAGAGACTCGGCCTTCAGGATCTATGGCTGGATCATCACCTTCTACAGTTATGCGCCCTGCAGGACAGGCCTTTGATAGAGTAAAGCGGTGGATACAGGTATATCCTTAACCCTCTAGAGTTTTGGTATGCTTGATATTATGATCTTATTATTGTGTGCTATGTACGGATAGCATTGTGTTATTTGTGAGTTAGAAACATGGTTAGTTGGAAGGGTAAGTATGGGGGCATGGTAAGTGTGAACCTTAGAATATTTCACGATTGAGACCTTAGAGGTAAGGTCGTCTTGAGTAAAAGATTTATTTTATGTTTGACCTTTATCAGAGTGTGTAGTATACGTGGGAGATAATTGTGTGATAAGTCCATGGGTTGTGTAAAATGAAAGTGGTATGATGTGAATTGGTAAGATTGTTCCGTATCGAGGAGCAAGAGTTGGCGCGACGGAGGGTCGGGTTGAGGGCGTATTGCGGGTCAACCCGTAGCCCGGTTTTAGCGGGTCGGGCCTCGTGGTCCCGCCAGCAGGTAGGTCACGAGGTGCTAGCCCCGCTTAGGTGACCATCGATGAGTTCGTGGATAGGTTCGACCGGCGATTCGTGAAGGCCGGGATGGCCTTAAAGAAGATTGAGGTTAGTAAGATGACCAAGTTGGAGGTAGTGACTCCAGATTTTTGGAACCAAGTAATGATCAAGTATGGTACGATTCGAGAGTTCAAGTGACTACGACGAGTAAGGAAAGAGAACGTGTGTTATTTCGTGGCTGCGTGTGGCGTTGGCAACTTGTTAGAGGAACTTTATCGTTATCCGTCTTGAGAAGGAACATTCGGGACGAATGTTTCTAAGGAGGGGAGAATGTTATACCCCGTATTTCTAGAGTATATACATAAGGACGTACGTACGACAATTTGAGACTTAAAGTTTGGCTAGTTTCAAAATTTTGTGCACAACCCCCGTAAAGAATCGTTTTGACTAAACGCTTTATCGAACTTCATGGCGGAAAATTCCGACTATGTCGCTTAGTATTTTCGGATTTTTCCGAGCGACGGAACATTTTGGTTAACGAGAGGGTGACAATTGTCACCTCGTGGACGCCAGCGGGCGGTTTGGCCTTCGACGATTGGCCTTGATTTGGGGCCTAAAACATGGTTCAATGTTTTGTGGAGTAGGATAGGTGCACTTGGCTTGATCTTGGCCTTACACTTGCCTTGCACTTGGCTCCATCTTGGCCATTGGTTGGCCCTGGCTTCCCTATAAATACCCCTTAGTGATGAACTTCTTCATCCACTCTCACTTTGTCTAAGTCTTGAAATCCCTCCTCCTCTGTGGCTCTCGCCCAAACACTAGCCCCCTTTTCGTAAGGCTTTGGCCGAGAGGTACCCTCCCCTTGGTAGTGTTCTAGCCGAGGTACCCCTAGCCTAGTTGTTTCGAGAAATATACCCCCTCCCTTGTGGTATTGAAATACTTCTCCAAGTATTGTTATAATGCCCAAAATACCTTAGCCTTATACCTTGTAGTATTCCAAAGTTACCTCTATACGTAGAGCCCGGAAATACTACCTATTGTCCTTTTAGTCTCAAACCAAAACCCTAAGGAAATCTTCATAGTTGGTTGAAGTATTTAAGTAGAAGTTGGTTAGAACTTCTAAGGGTTGTTTGGAGCGGATCGAGCACTGAGTAGAGCTAAACCTTGCTCAGATCGACATTATAACTTGGATAATTTTGGGCTTATCGAGGTAAATATTCTTGTCTCTTATTGTAATTGGAAATTACATGTTGTAGGATTATATAGTTGAAGTATACTATATATAGAACTGAACATAGCTTTACGACAATGTCTTTTGACTAAAGCCTGAATATAAAGAAGAGAACTGAACTGTAATTACATAGGATTGTATTTACAGTAGGCTTGTGTAGTATTACTGTGTAGTAAAATTGTGCACGTCCGGTTAGACGTATCACCCCCGTTGGCTTGTAGCCTACTGATAGAGAGAGATTTACGCGGCCATGTGGGGGGAAGTACCAATTTTCTCAGAGAATATGGAACCGTGCGGTTAGAAGTTAATAGACGTTTATGGCCTTATAGGTGGAAGTACTACGAGTAGCGTATTCTACTTGAAGAGTGGAAAAGGCTAGCCGGGTTACAGTATTGTGGAGCGTTTTGCTTAATGTCGATAATAGTCGCGAGGTATGTGAACCTCTTCCTATCCTTGCTAGCATGATGTTTTGTAAACTATGTAGTACGGTAGACGTACATGTGCTAAATGAGTTTGGTTGGTTCAAAACATAGGGTGTTATAATAGCTTTATGGGAAGTTGGTTATAACGACTCTATGTGGGTAAAAGAATGGTTTATTGATTGTAGAAGTTAAGAGACTTGATCTTGAAAGATAAGAGACTTAACTTATTTGACTTGTTATATAACATTTTGTTTAAAATGTTGTGAAACCTCATTCGCGAGTAATGAGTACTTGGTTTTAAAAAGAATAAGGTTTTACTGATTTCGGAAATGAGAATAAGTGTCGAACAAACCACAGCAGCGCTAATAAAGGAAAATGTATTGACGAATGGCTAATTGTTATTAAAACCAGTAGGAACCTCCATCTGCATAGAAGCTAAGATAAGACAAAAATTGTATTACATTTCCTAGATCATGGCTGCTGTAACAAGATTGTTATAAATAAGAATAAAAACGACTCACACACAAGACATATATTACTAATGGTTTTAAAAGAGATTAAGACTATGAGTTATGAAACCTTTCTAAAATGAGAAACTTGAGTATTTGAAATTAGGCAAACTTGAACATTTGGAAAATAATGTTGTTACTTGATGTTACAAAGGGAAGTATTTTGGTTTACTTAAAAAGATAGTCACTCTATTTTGTTATACTGCGGGTATTGTGTGACTTTTGTGAAAGAAACGGATCCTTTGATAAGAATTAATGTATGTAGTACTTTGGGGTTAAAACCCGGATTTGTTGTAATAAAATATAAGTCTATGAGTTTGTTGAACTTGCCTATGCTTGTTGTGATAGCCTTTGTTGTGCAAGTGTTGTATTTCTGTGCTACCGCGTCTCTCGTTGGAGGGTCGGCTATCTGATTGATTGATGGACATACTGACACGATGGGTGGCCCACGAGTATGTTTCCACTAATCGCCTTTGGACTTCATCGACACGATGGGGCGCCCACGTATGCTTCCATTAGAGAGTTATCTTGTTATCGCTTGACATACTGACACGATGGGTGGCCCACGAGTATGCTTCCATTCTGATGGTTATCTTGTTATTTCCTTTTGGACATACTGACACGATGGGTGGCCCACGGGTATGCTTCCTTTAGGAAGTGTTATCTTGTTATTTGCTTTGGACATACTGACACGATGGGTGGCCCACGGGTATGCTTCCATTGGGATGGTTCCATGGCCATGCTTATACCGAGGTGAGATGCCGGCACGCGTCGTCAGCGGGTTAAATTCCCGTTATATTTGAGTGATGACTTTGAGGCGTGAGTCCTCGACTGACATGATCGCTTATGTTGTGAATCGTAGTTTTGTTATCATACATGTCTCCTGCTTATATAGATCGTTATGATTTCATTTACGTGATTTTTAGTTTCACATACTTGGTACCGTTGTCTCGACCTCCGGGGCCGCGCTCATGCCGCAGTAGAGGTACATCGCTGTCGATCCTCGCTCTTTGAATCATCGCTCATTGGGAAGCTCCGCTTCTCCGAGGCTTATCTTTGGTATGTTACCCCGAGTTGTAGGTCCTTGTACATCTGTGGTATGGCGGGCCCCGTCCCATCATGTTGTATAAAACTCTAGAGGTCCGTAGTACGTTGTAAGGTGGTTTGTAAAAGGATTAAACTGCTCGCTTGAAAGACTTGTATATATATATTTTATCGAAGGTGACCGCTTGGTCGGGCCTGCTTTATGATCATATATCTTGTTTCATGTTTAAGTTTTATTTCACGATTTACTCTAATGTTGTATCACTAGGTGCCCGGTAAGGCACGATCACGGCCCCGAACGGTCGTGACAAGGCGTCATGACCAAGGACGTGGCTTCCACAAAGTCTCGCGGAACTAGCTCGTGGAGAGATGACGCGGAAGTCGGCGAGGACATGAGACGTATATCCTCACCTATTCCCCACACCTCCGTAATTCACTTTCCTACTTGTAAATTTTCATTATCGCTATGCCTAAGTGTTGTTTTGTGGCCATGTGTGACATTTGCAAACCGCTTAAGTTATGAGGAACCTTATCGTTAATCTGCCTCAAGGAACATTCGGGGCGAATGTTTCTAAGGAGGGGAGAATGTTATACCCCGTATTTCCAGAGTATGTACGTGAGGGCGTACGTACGAAAGTTTAGCCTTAAAAGTTTAGGCATGGGACGTTTTTTTTGGGCACAACTCACACAAAGAATCGTTTTCCGACGAAACGTTTTACAAGACTCGCGTAGGGTAAATTCCGGCTATGTCATTTATAATTTTTGCGGATTTTTCCGAGCGAAGGAACCTTTTTGGACCAATGGGAGGGTGACACTTGTCACCCTCATTGTGTTATACCCCGTAGTTCCAGGGTATGTATGTGAGGACGTACGTACAAGAATACGACAGAAATATTGGGAAGAAAGGAAGATGTGATTTTTCGACGGAAAAGTTTCCGGTTTTTGTAAAAGAAAAAGGTTCGTTAATGGGAATTGGATTCCCAGATTTAGTATTCGGACTTCTTAGAATATTTGAGAATTATGGAATTTTATTTCCGGAAATGGTCACGTGGGGCCCACGGGAGAAATTTACGGTCTTGTGGGGCCCGCTTTGTTTTTGAGATTTTGGCCATTATGGATATTTTCGGAAGATGAATTATTTTGGACGTGTAGGAGGGCGACACGTGTCACCTCCCCCTAAGTGGGCTTGGCCGATTTTCACTTTGTGCACAACACCCGGTTAGAGTCGTTTTTCGACGAAACGTTCTACCTAACTTGCGGAGGGTAAATTACAGCTATGTCATTTAGTATTTTTGCGGATTTTTCCGGGAGACGAAATGTTTTGGACCAACGAGAGGGCAACACTTGGCACCCTCTCATTGGTGGATTGAGCGGCTTAGGCCGATTGAATGGGCAAGTTGATGGTAGATATTTGTGTAGATATTTGTGAGGTTTTGGGCGAGTAGGGTCTAGGGGGCACTTGGGCATATCTTGGCCCTCCACTTGCCCCCCACTTGGCTAGATCTTGGCCCTTGGTTTCCCTATAAATACCCCTCCCTTTGATGAGTTTTCTTCATCCACTCCTCACTCCCTCAAGTCTTGAAAGCCCTCCCCCGTTCTCGAGGCCCCCTGGCCGAGAGTAGCACTTCTCCTGGTGTGGCCGAGACCCACCCCTTCCTTTAGGGTTAAGCCGTGGGTACCCCCTGCCTTGTTGTTCTCGTAGAATACACCCCCTCTGGTAGAAATACTCCAAGTATGTTACTATACCCAAATTACCTTAGCCGTATACCTTGTAGTATTCCAAAGATATCTCTATACGTAAAGCCCGGAAATACTACCTTATGTCCTTTTTGTCTCAAACCGAAACCCTAAGGAAAATCTCCATAGTTAGTTGGAGTATTAAGAAGAAGTTGCGTAAAACTTCTAGGGGTTGTTTGGAGCGGGTTGGAGCACCAGAGTAGGAGCTAAACGTTGCTCAGGATCGACTTTATGCTTGAATAATTTTGGGCTTATCGAGGTAAATATTATTGTCCCCTTGTTGTAATTGGAAATTACATGTTGTAGGATTATATAGTTGAAGTATACTATATATAGATCTGAACATAGCTTTGCGACAATGTCTTTGGACTTAAGCCTGAATAAAGAAGAGAATCGAATCAGTAATTACATAGATTGTATTACGAGACTTGTGTGGTATTATTGTGTTGTAGAATTGTATACGCCCGTTAGACGTATAACCCCCCGTGGTTGGCTTGGTAGCCGGCCTCGATTGATGAGGAGATTTACGCTGTTGCGGAGGGGGGAGATGCTGCCGAATTTTCTGTAGAATATGGAACCGAGTGTTAATAGACATTTGTGGCCTATATAGGTGAAGTACTACGAGTAGCGTATTCTACTTGAAGAGTGGAAAGGCTAGCAGGGTTACAGTACTGTGGAGCGTATTGCTAATTGTCGATAATCGTCGCGAGGTATGTGAACCTCTTCCTATCCTTCTAGCATGATGTTTTGTAAACTATGTAGTACGGTAGACGTACATGTGCTAAATGAGTTGGGTTGGTTCAAAACATAGGGTGTTATAATAGTTTTATGGGAAGTTAGTTATAACGACTCTATGTAGGTAACAGAATGGTTTATTTATTGTAGAAGTTAAAAGACTTAACCTAATTGACTTGATGTGTAACATTTTGTTAAAAATGTTGTAAAACCTCATTCGCGAGTAATGAGTACTTGATTTTAAAGAATAATGTTTTACTGATTTCGGAAATGAGAATAAGTATCGAACAAACCACAAATAGCTAATAAAGGGAAATGTATTGACTAATCAAGTATTATTAAACCAAGAGAAACTTCCATCTGCATAGAAGCTAAGATGAGACAAAATGATATTACATTTCCTAGATCATGGCTGCTGTTATAAGATTGTTATAAACAAGAATAACCTACTCACATATAAGGTATATGTTTCTCAAATTGTTTTAAAAGAGAATTATATTATTAAGTGATTTATGCTATGAACTACAAAACCTTTCGAAAATGAGAAACTTGAGTAATTGAAATTAGGCAAACTTGAACGTTTGGAAAAGAATGTTGTTACTTGAATTTACAAAGAGTAGTGTTTTGAATCACTTTAAAAGATAGTCACTCTATTTCTTATACTACGGGTATTGTGTGACTTTTTGTGAAAGGAACGGATCTTTAATGAGTTAATGTATAAAGTACTTTGGGGATAGAAACCCGATCTTGTTAATCATATAGTAGAAAGTACCTTATGTGTGAATAACTTGATTGTATTGGGTTGTGATAGCCTTGTAATACCTTCTTGTTGATTTGATAAGTAAACATATTAGGATGCTACGTGTGTTAGTATTCTGTGATATTTGTGTAAAAGGGGTTTCCCCTTGTTGTGCTTATGTTGTTTAACGGTAAGCCGTGGTGCTAGTATTACATCACTCACCTCTTGACATGTTTCCGGGGGTTAAGCCGCTCCGACGCGGGTAGACTCGGTGATGCAGGACCATGATTCGAGAATACCTCACGCGGTCCCGGGGCCTATGCGAGCTACGAGTTCCGTGTTAGTGTGCGCCTTTATGGTCATGCGGTCTACATGTGGCCATGCGGATCGCGAGTCCGTGACGTTGCCGGGAGAGCTACCTCGATGCGGAATACCTCACGCGGGCCATCGTGTGGCCTATGCGAGTCTGCGGAGTTCGTGGCTAGACGCGCACATTTGATATCTGCGCGCGAGTGACCGCCTTTGATCATGTGACGGTCTGCAGACAGATATCATGATACGCTTTATGACCTTGTTAGTACCGTAGGTGTTAGTAGTCGGCTATGCCTTCGCATTTACCCTGCATCGCTTTATTTGGACACAGTGGACCTGCTGTTCATGTGTAATCCTTGGTGCTTTTCTATCATAGATCACGGCAGTGAGGAAGGTATTCCACGCATGATTGATGTTGTGGCGTGAGACCCATGGTTATATTTGAGTGATGACTTTGAGGCGTGAGTCCACGACTTGACATGATCGCTATTTATCAGGAATCGTAGTTTGGTTATCATACATGTCTCCTGCTTTATATAGATCGCTATGATTTCATTTACAATATTTTCGATTCACATACTTGGTACCGTTGTGATCGACTCCTTCGGGCCGTTCATGCCGCAGTTGAGGTACACCAATATTGATCCTAGCTCCTGTGGTCACAGTCAGCGTTGGGAAGCTCCGTTTCTCGAGGCTTATCAGCCGTATAGTCCCCGTCGTAGTAGGTGCTTACATTCGTGGTATGGCGGGGCCCTGTCCCGCCATTGTTGTCATGTCACTCTTAGAGGTCTGTAGTACTGTTGTGGGCAGAGTTGTATATGGGATGTAACTGTTCGGATTTAAATTGATTTATATATGCCGAAAGGCAAGTTTTCTCAGATTTGTACTTCATACTTCATGTTATTTCATGTTATTGCTTTATGTTCCGCTGATTACTCTGATGTTGTATCACTAGGGTGTCCGGGGTAAGACACGACCACGCCCGGTTCGGTCGTGACAAAAGTGGTATCGGAGCGATTAATCCTGAAAGTGTCTACGCATCAGATCCGCAGAGTCTTGATTATCGGTGTGTTGTGCACCACACCAATAATCAGGAGGCTATAGGATATTTAGGATTGGTTTCCATTCTTCTCACTCTGAGATCGTGCCTTAGAGCTGTGCTATAAGTTGGACCCCTCTAACGTATTTCTTTCCTGTACCGTTATGCCTCCGTGTAAGGCAACCCGAGCCCAGGTGGGCAAGGCAGCCGAGGGAGCTGCGAGTTAAGTACAGAGGGTTACGAGGGCACAAGCCCAAATCATCACCTGGGGTGGTGCTTCATTTGGGGAGTTCTGCGACATCACCAAATTTCAGCAGAGTTTAGCACAGGCAGCAGCCTCCCATCGCGCCATGATATTTGAACCTTCAGTTCCACGACCGGGAACAAAGAATATAGATTGCAAAGAGGCGACCCTGTTACTAGCTATGGAGTTGGCTACCAGAGAGTATACCGATGTACCATGAGTCTTGACGAATATCTAAGAGAGGGTCGTGCAAGAGTAATTCTTCAGTTAGGCTTGAGCATGGCCTGTGTACGGGCTTATGCGCAGCAAGCCAAGAAACGTAGAGATCGACGGGTTAACCAAGGACAGCAGAAGAGGGCTAGAACAACAAGGTCCTTTGGTAACTTTCGAGTCAAGTCACCTCACCAGCAGATTAGAATATGCGCATCCACCAGTGCAGAGAGGTCCTCCACAGGGTTCAGAACGTTCGGGGTATGCAGGAGTTGGTCAGAGCTCCAGAGCTTCCGGTTCACAGCTACACATAGGTTCCAGCCAGCCGGATTTAGTTTTCCCTCGTGTTCACAGTGTGACAGACGTCATCCCGGGGAATGTCGTCTTGTAGTTGGTACTTGTTTTACTGGCGGCCTTCAGGGCCATGTGTCGAAAGGATGTCCTAGTAAGAGGACTCAGCCTTCAGGATCGGTGGGTAGTTCGTCATCTTCCCTAGCTATGCGCCCTACGGGGTAGGTTTGACTAGAACGACAGAGGGGAGTGAAGCAGTAGATACAGGTATTGTTATACCCCGTATTTCCAGAGTATGTACGTAAGGGAATACGTACAAAAGTTTAGCCTTAAAAGTTTAGGCCTTGGACGTTTTTTTGGGCACAACTCACAAAACGAATAGTTTTCCGACGAAACGTTTCCACAGCTTTCGTAGGGTAAATTCCGGCTATGTCATTTCTAAATTTTGCGGATTTTTCCGAGAGACGAAACATTTTGGACCAACGGGAGGGCGACACTTGTCACCCTCCAATTGATGGACTTGAGGCGTCAATATGGCCGATTGGAGTGTCCAATTTTGTCTTGGAGTTGGTAGGATATTTTGTGTGCAAGTTGGCCAAGGACACTTGCCCTAATCTTGACCTTACACTTGCCTAGCACTTACAAATCTTGGCCATTGGTTGGCCATGTCTTGACCTATAAATACCCCTTAAGATGAAGAGTTCTTCATCCACAAATTCCTTTCCAAGTCTTGAAAATCCTTCCTCTCCATTGTAGTTTTTTCAGTCCAACACACCCCCTTTGAGTGAGCTTGGCCGAGGCAACCCCTCCCCCTAGCCTAGCCGAAATCTACCCCCTCCCTTGGTAGAAAAGTTGCCTTCTAGTATTGTTATAATGCCCAAAATACCCTAGCCCAAATCCCTTAGTACTTAGTAGAAGTTGTGAAGAACTTCTAAGGTTTCTGGAGCTATCGGGCGCATAACTTAGGAGCTAAGCCTTGCTCCGATCGACTTTTATCTAGGATATTATTGGGCTTACCGAGGTAAATAATCCTAACCCTCTTTTGAATTAGAGAATACATCCGTAGTAGTATAAGAATAAGTATTAAATACTTAGAAGAATATTACGTAATAGAATTGAATCATATCACAGTAGGCGGTTTAAAAGAAGAATAATTGAACTATACTTACTTAGACTGTTTTCACAAGAGACTTGAGTAGCTCACCGTAGGGAAGTCTTGCCCGATTTTCCGTAGAATAAAGGACCCTCTCGCTTAGAATCACATGAGTAGTCTAGACGTTGATAAACGTGTCTGACTATTATAGGTTGATTCTCTGCGCGCGACATATTCAACTTGGCAGGTGGTTTTCGCCGAGAAGGTATGTGATTCTTCCTAAAACATGATATTTTTTAAAAATATATAGTACGAGACGCATACGTGTTAATCGAATAATAACTACGGCAATGCCTTTCGACTTAAGCCTGAATAATACTTACGGCAATGTCTCGCGACTTAAGCCTGAATAATAAGGATCTGAAAGCATTTCAAAAGATTACTGAATCATTTTTAACAGAAGAGAACTAATTGGTTTGTAGAATACGCTACTCGCAGTACTTCAACCTATAAAGGTTATACAAGTCTATCAATGACTAGACTACTCTGTAGATTATTCTTCTGATGTGATTTCAGTTCAAGTCTAATCTGTAATATCCTTCAATTACAGTTCAATTCTCTTCTATGAATCTTATATTCATTTCTATACAACTATAGTATGTAACATTTTGCTTGATATGTAACATTTTGCTAAAAATATTGTAAAACCTCATTCGCGAGTAATGAGTACTTGATTTTAAAAGAATAATGTTTTACTGATTTCGGAAATGAGAATAAGTATCGAACAAACCACAACAACGGGGTAAGTACGAAGGCGTAGCCGACTACTAAAACCCACAGTACAAACAAGGTCATAAACTGTATCATGAGATCTGTCTAGACCGTCACATGATCAAAGCTGGCCCCTCGCCCGCAGTATCTAATGTGCGCGTCTAGCCCTGGAACTTCCCGCAGCTCCGCATAGGCCACTCCAATGGCCCGCATGAGGTATTCCCCGTATCGAGGGTAGCTACTCCCCGACATCGTCCTGGACTCGCAGTCCGCATGGCCACATAGACCGCATGACCATAAAAGGCCGCACACTAACCTGGAACTCTCGTAGCTCCGCATAGCCCTCGTGACCCGCATGAGGTATTCTCGAATCATGGTCCTGCATCGCCGAGTCTACCCCGCATCGGAGGGCAGCTTAACCCCCGGAAACATGTCAAGAGGTGAGTGATGTAATACTAGCATAACGGCTTACCGTTAAACAACATAAGCACAACAAGGGAAACCCCTTTACACAAATATCACAAAATACTAACACACGTAGCATCCTAATATGTTTACTTATCAAATCAACAAGAAGGTATTACAAGGCTATCACAAACCAATACAATCAAGTTATTCACACAAGGTACTTTCTTCTTTATGTTAATAAGTTCGGGTTTTTATCCCCAAAGTACTTTATACATTAACTCTTTAAAGATCCGTTCCTTTCACAAAAGTCACACAATACCCTAGTATAAAAATAGAGTGACTATCTTTTTTTGTAATTCAAAACACTACTCTTTGTAAAATCAAGTAACAACATTCTTTTCCAAACGTTCAAGTTTGCCTAATTTCAATTACTCAAGTTTCTAATTTTCGAAAGGTTTTGTAGTTCATAGTATTAATCACTTAATAATATAATTCTCCTTTAAAACAATTTGAGAAACATATACCTTATATGTGAGTAGGTTATTCTTGTTTATAACAATCTTATAACAGCAGCCATGATCTAGGAAATGTAATATCATTTTGTCTCATCTTAGCTTCTATGCAGATGGAGGTTTCTACTGGTTTTAATAATACTTGATTAGTCAATACATTTCCCTTTATTAGCGCTGTTGTGGTTTGTTCGATGCTCATTCTCAATTCCGAAATCAGTAATACATTATTCTTTTAAAATCAAGTGTTCATTACTCGCGAATGAGGTTTTACAACATTTATAACAAAATGTTACATAACAAGTCAATTAGGTTAAGTCTCTTATCTTTCAAGATCAAGTCTCTTAACTTCTACAATAAATAAACCATTTTGTTACCTATATAGAGTCATTATAACTAACTTCCCATAAAGCTATTATAACACCCTATGTTTTAAACCAACCAAACTCTTTTAGCACATGTACGTCTACCGTACTACATAGTTTACAAAACATCATGCTAGAAAGGATAGGAAGAGGTTCACATACCTCGCGACGATTATCGATAATTAGCAATACGCTCCACAGTACTGTACCCCTGCTAGCCTTTTCCACTTTTCAAGTAGAATACGCTACTCGTAGTACTTCCACCTATAAAGGCCACAAACGTCTATTAACTTCTTAACGCACGGTTCCGTATTCTACAGAAAATTCGGCAGCACCTCCCCCCCCCCCCCGCAACCGCGTAAATCTCCTCCTCTATCGAGGCCGGCTACCAAGCCAACCAGGGGGGGTGGGGGTTATACATCTAATCCGGACGTACATTTCTACTACACCGTAATAGAACACAAGTCTACTGTAATACAGTCCTATGTAATTACAGTTCAGTTCTCTTCTTTATTCAGGCTTAAGTCAAAAGACATTGCCGCAAAGCTATGTTCAGATCTATATATAGTATACTTCAACTATATAATCATACAACATGTAATTTCCAATTACAACAAGGGGACAAGAATATTTACCTCGATAAGCCCAAAATTATCCAAGTATAAAGTCGATCCTGAGCAACGTTTAGCTCCTACTCCGGGTGCTCCAACCCGCTCCAAACAACCCCTAGAAGTTCTACGCAACTTCTTCTTAATACTCCAACCAACTATGGAGACTTTCCTTAGGGTTTCAGTTTGAGACAAAAAGGACATAAGGTAGTATTTTCGGGCTCTACGTATAGAGGTATCTTTGGAATACTACAAGGTATACGGCTAAGGTAATTTGGGTATAGTAACAATACTTTGGAGAGTATTTCTACCAAGAGGGGGGGTGTATTTATACGAGACAACACCACAAAGGGGGGGTGTGTACCCCTCGGCCAACCCCACTAGGAGGGGGGGTACTCTCGGCCAAGGGGGGAGGGGGGGCTCTCGGCCAAAGGCCTTCTCAAAGGGAGAGGGGGGGACGAAACCAACAAGGAGGGAGGAAGGTTTTCAAGACTTGGAATTTATGGAATGGATGAAGAAGTCTTCAAAGGGGGAGGGGTATTTATAGGGAAATCAAGGGCCATGATCTAGCCAAGTGGGGGGCAAGTGGAGGGCCAAGATGTGCCCAAGTGCCCCCTAGTACCTACTCCTTAAAACCCTCACAAATATCTACCAACAACTTGCCCATCCAATCTGCCCTAAAGCCGCCCCTTAAGTCCACCAATGAGAGGGTGCCAAGTGTTGCCCTCTCGTTGGTCCAAAACATTTCGTCTCTCGGAAAAATCCGCAAAAATACTAAATGACATAGCCGTAATTTTCCCTTCGCAAAGTTTGTAAAACGTTTCGTCGAAAAACGACTCTAACTGGGTGTTGTGCACAAAAATCGAACCTATGCCTAACTTTAAAGCCCAAACTTTTCTACGTACATCCTTACGTACATACTCTGGAAATACGGGGTATAACAATAGCTCGCTGATCCGCACTCTTAGGATTACTGTTCGATTCTTGGAAAGCTTCATTTCTCCGGAGGCTTTGTCTTTTGGTACGGTACCCTGAAGTTGTAGACTTTTGTACATTCAGGGGTATGGCGGGGCCCTGTCCCGTCACAGTTGTTTCCTAGAGGTCTGTAGTCACGTTTGTGGTTTGGGCTGTAAGAACAAGTTGTACTGTTTTACTTTTGATTAAGTATATTCTATGGGAGGCGGCCTTGTCGGCTAGCCAGTGATGTTTACCATCTACAGATTTATGTGTTATGTATGTTCCGCTGCTATTCTCTGATGTATACCAGTAAGGGGTGCCCCGGTAGGGCACCAGTCGCGGCCCCGGGGTCGGGTCGTGACAAAAGTGGTATCAGAGCAGTTAGTCCTCGGAAAGTGTCTACAGACCGTGTCTAGTAGAGTCTTGATTATCGGTGTGTTGTGCACCACATCTATAATCAGGAGGCTGCAAGATAGTTAGGACTGGTTTCCATTCTTTTACTCTAAGATCGTGCAATAGAGTTATGTTATAGGTTGAACCCCCTCTGACATATTTTCATGTACCAGTTATGCCTCCACGCAAGCCAACCAGAGCCCAGAAGGGCAAGGCAGCTGAGGGAGCTGCAAGTAGGATGCAGAGGGTCACGAGGGCACAGGCCCAGACTTTACCTGAGGTGATGTTTCGGACGGCGAGTTCCACGACGTCGCCCAAAGAGAGTTCGAGCGGCAGAACGCATTTACTAAGACCGCGGTACCTGAGCCTCCACTTCCACAGCCAGGGGCAGAGTATAGGGATTACGGAGAGCAGATCAGGTTGTTGACTAGCATTGTGGCAGGGCAGTGCCGCCAGGAGCCGGTAGCTAACCCTAGAGCCGACAGTTTAAGGATTCGGGACTTTTTGAGTTGTAATCCACCCGAGTTCTATGGTTCTGTCACGACCCGAACCTGGGCCCGTGACTGGTGCCTTACCCCGGGCACCCAAGTAGCCATACATCATCAGAGTAATCAGCGGAACATAAAACACATACACGAAACCAATAAGGTGCAAACGATGTCTGAGAAAAACTTGCCTTTCGGCATATATATAAATAACAACTCTTACAAATGAACAGTTTAATCCTTTTTACAAACCCTGCCCACAATAGTACTACAGACCTCTACGAAAGATATGACAACAACGACGGGACAGGGCCCCGTCATACCCCTGAATGTAAGCACCTACCACAACAGGGGACTATACCAAGACAAGCCTCCGGAGAAACGGAGCTTTTCCCAAACGCTGAAGTGTGACCCTAAGAGCGAGGATCAACGACTGGTGTACCTTTACATGCGGCATGAACGCAGCCCCCCGAAGGAGGTCGATTCAACAGTGCAAGTATGCGGCGAAAATCAGAAATGAAATCATAGTAGTCTATATAAAGCAGGAGACATGTATGATAACCAAACTACAGTTCACAATAAATAAGCAGTCATATCAAGCCAGGGACTCACGCCCTCGAAGTCATCACTCAAATACATAAATATGGGTCTCACGCCCACAACATCAATCATGCCCGTGGAATACCTTCCCATCGCGATCTATGATATATAAAAGCACCAAGAGATACACATGAACACCAGGTCCCACCTGTGTCATAATAAAATCATACGGGGTAAGTATGAAGGCATAGCTGACTACTAAAACCCACCGTACCAACAAGGTCATAAACTGTATCATGAAATCTGTCTAGACCGTCACATGATCAAAGCTGGCCACTCGCCCGCAGTATCTAATGTGCGCGTCTAGCCCTGGAACTTCCCGCAGCTCCGCATAGGCCACCCCAATGGCCCGCATGAGGTATTCCCCGCATCGAGGGTAGCTACTCCCCGGCATCCGCACGACTTCGCGATCGCGTAGCCACGCGTGAACCGCATGCCCATAAAGGACGCAAACTAACCTGGAACTCTCGTAGCTCCGCATAGGCCCCTGGGACCCGCATGAGGTATTCTCGAATCATAGGTCACTAGACCCGCCTGAGTCTACCCCGCATCGGAGGGCAGCTTAACCTCTGGAACAGTCAGGGTGAGTGGTACAATACCAACATAACGGCTGATAGTGAAACTATTTAAGCGCAATCGAGGGGAAACCCCTTTACACAACCATCACAGAATACTAACACACGTAGCATCCTAATATGATTACTTATCAAATCAACACGAAGGTATTACAAGGCTATCACAGACCAATACAATCAAGTTATTCACACATAAGGTACTTTCTACTATATGATTAACGAGATCGGGTTTTTATCCCCAAAGTACTTTATACAATAACTCTTTAAAGATATGTTACTTTCACAAAAGTCACACAATACCCGTAGTATATAACAATAGAGTGATTATCTTTTGAAGTAAATCAAAACACTTCTCTTTGTAAAACCAAGTAACAACATTCTTTTTCAAACGTCCAAGTTTGCCTAATTTCAAATGTTCACGTTTCTTATTTTAGAAAGGTTTCGTAGTTCATAGCCTTATTCATTTAAGAATATAATTCTCTTTTAAACCATCTGAGGAACATAAGCCTTATATGTGAGTAGGATATTCTTGTTTATAATAATCTTATTACAGCAGCCATGATCTAGGAAATGTCATTTTGTCTCATCTTAGCTTCTATGCAGATGGAAGTTTCTACTGGTTTTAATCTGTCAAAACATTTCCTTTTTATTAACGCTGCAGTGGTTTGTCGATACACATTCTGATTTCCGAAATCAGTAAAACATTCTTAAGCCGTTATACCTAACTTCCCATAAAGCTAGTATAACTCTTAAGTTTTCAAAATGATTCAAAAATCTTTTGAAATACTTCAAGTTCTTCATTATCACATAACCAACTAGTTATAGTTCAAATCAGTTACCTTTTTTTTTAAAACCACAAGTATTTTCTTACATACATAAAGCTGTTATAACCAACTTCCCATAAAGCCGTTATAACACTTTATGTTTTAGACCAATCAAATACATTTAACACATGTACGTCTACCGTACTACATAGTTACACACATATCATGCTAGAAGAGATAGGAAGAGGTTCACATACCTCGCGACGAGTATCGACTAATAGCAAAACGCTCCAAGTACTTCCAACCGTCGGCTACTCCTTAAGCCAAGTAGATCGCGCCACACGTAGTACTTCAACCTATAAGGCCACAAGGCGCTTATTAACATCTAGATCTCTTCGTAGAACATTCTACAGAAATTGGCAAAGACCTCCCCAACAGCGTAAATCTCTCTCTATCTGGCCGCTACTAAGCCAACCAGAGGGGGTTATACGTCTAATCCGGACGTGCACAATTCTATCTCACAGAAAAGCTACACAAGTCTACCGTGTCTACACCCTATGTAATTACGATTCGATTTCTTCTTTCAAAAGGTTTCTTATTATTCAGGCTTAAGTCAAAAGACATTGCCGATAACTACGTTCAACTCTATATATAGTATACTTCAACTATATATTCTAACAACATGTAATTTCCAATTACAATAGGGGGACAAGATAATTACCTCGATAAGCCCATAATTATCCAAGTATAAAGTCGATCCTGGGCAATCGTTTAGCTCCAACTCCGTGCGCTCCAACCCGCTCTAAACCACCCTTAGAAGTTCTAACCAACTTCTACATACTACTCCAACTAACTATGGAGATTTTTCCTTAGGGTTTCGGTTTTGTGACTGAAGGGAAGTATAATAGTATTTCTGGGCTTTTCGTATAAGTATAACCTTAGAATACAACAAGGTATACGGCTAAGGTAATTTGGGTATAGTAACAATACTTTTGAGAGTATTTCTACCAAGAGGAGGGTATTATACGAAAACAACTAGGCTAGGGGGGGTGTATACCCCTCGGCCTACCCCACTAGGGGGGGTACTCTCGGCCAAGGGGGGGGGAGGGACTCTCGGCTAAAAGCCTCACAAGGGGGAGGGGGACGAGAACTATAGAGGGAGGGGGAAGAGATTTCAAGACTAAGCACAATTTTTGGATGAAGAAATTCATCAAAGGAGAGGGGTATTTATAGGTCAAGCCATGGCTAACCAATGGCCAAGATCAAGCCAAGTGTGGTGCAAGTGTAGGGCCAAGATCATGCCAAGTGCACCTTATCCATCTACCACAAAAATATCCTACCTACTACTTGACAAAAATGTCAAGCAATTCGTCCAACTTCACCGCCCAACGTGCTCCAATGAGAGGGTGACAAGTGTCGCCCTCTCGTTGGTCCAAAATGTTTCGTCTCTCGGAAAAATCCGCAAAAAATATAAATGACATAGCCGGAATTTTCCCTACGTAAGCTGTGGAAACGTTTCGTCGAAAAACGACTCTAATCGGGTGTTGTGAACAAATAATTTTCGGCCCTTGCATTTTAAGGCACAAACTTTTCTACGTACGTCCTTACGTACATACTCTGGAAATACGGGGTATAACATTCTCCCCTCCTTAGAAACATTCGTCCCGAATGTTCCTTCTAAGTCCCAAAACAAACGCGCGCCAGTATAGTCTTCACTACTATACTTACGAGAACAAACCTGCCACACCTGGCCATAGAAACACCTGCGCAAATACTTACATCCAAGTCCACGAGGAAACACCTCTAACATCACCACCAACACCTCTCTCCGGGGTCTAGAATATACTTCCTTCGCACCTTCTCTTTATAAAAAAAAATTGATCACATCTATGCTCGCCATACATGCTCGTTTCTTCCCGATACCACTTTTGTCACTTTGCCGCGAGGTTCTAGTGTCACTCCGACGACCCAACAATGGTACCAGACTGCTTGCGATTCCTGAGGATGTCGTACACTTCTTGAACACTCGAACTCCTTCTTATAACCTATCACACTTTTGATACTGCTTCAGTTTCCAAAACTCGGGGTTACTGCCTCTAACGTGGTCATCATAAACTGGGAACACTCTGGATGGATCTCCGATACTTCCCCGATCATAACAATACGAAAGACCGGACGTACTGCCTCTTAAGTCGGACGGCAATTGCTAACATATAGGCAACCTGGCCTATTCTTCACATGAACTCAAAAGGGCCCAAAGTACTCGGGCTAAGTTCTCTCTGTTTTCCAAAACTCGCCACACCCAACCTGGGTGGTACTTTCAAGAAGACCGACCGTCAACCTGAACTCTAAGCGTCATCGACGATTATCCGCACGATTTCTCTGAGCTGCCAGAATCTCTTCTAGACAAGCCTTACCCTATTCACAGTCTGCTGGAACAAGCCTGAACCAACTATCTGAATATTGCCAACATCGAACCAATCGACCGGCGACTTACACATCCACCCCTACAAGGCTTCATAAGGCGACATCCGAACACTGAAATGGTAGCTTAAACACTCCCTCCACAGGAGACAACAATCCCCACTACTACCCCTGAAATCCACACACTGGCCCGAGGGCGAATGCGATTCTGAGACTCAACTGAGTTCTTAACCCTGCTTGGTAAAACTTCCAGAAACAAAAACAGCCGTACCCTGGGCTCCACTGTCTGTCACAAGGTGAAGGTAGGCACCCCGTGCACCCTTACAACCTTTCTGATTAATCAACACTGCCGAGTAAACGGTCTTTGCTAGAAGACAAGATGGCTGACCTCCTCGGCCCGACTACTGGTCGAATGCATCCACGAACTCGTACACTGGTTAACTAAACCTGGGCCTAACACCCTTGTGACCCTACCATAAGGCGGGACCACCACAAACTGACCCCACCACCAAACATGTCGCGGGTTGACCCGCAACGTGGCCTCAACCCGACCCAACGCCGCAAACGCTAGCTCCCCGAAGGAACACTCTCACTAATCACGTTACGAAAACCTAGCGGTCTTCTTAGCTCAACTACCCTCTTTCATTCCACACTACTCAGGGACTTATCCCACAAACATAACTCACGTGCACTATGCACTCCTATAAGGGTCAAACATAAACAATACATCTTTTACTCGAGATGTCCTTACCTCTAAGGTCTCCACGTATAACACTCTAAGGCTCACACTTTCTCTATCCCCCAATCTTTCCCGATTACTAACCATGATTTCTAATCATAAATAACACACTGCTATCAGAACATAGCCCTTATGATATACCCATCTTATCACACCTACTGATCTCTAGAGGGTTAAGGATCTATCCGTATTTACTGCTTTACTCCCCTTAGTCGTTCTAATAAAACCTGCCCCGTAGGGCGCATAGCTAAGGAAGATGACGAACTACCCACCGATCCTGAAGGCTAAGTCCTCCTACAAGGACACTCTTTCGACATCAGACCCTGACGGTCGTAGGTACAACAAGTACCAAAAAGACGACATTCCCCGGGATGACGTCTGTCACACTGTGAACCGGAAGATCTGGAGCTCTGACCAACTCCTGCATACCCCGAACGTCCTGAAATTCGTGGAGGACCTCTCTGCACTGGTGGATGCGCAAATCTAATCCGCTGGTGAGGTGACTCGCCTCGAAAGTTACCAAAGGACCTTCTTTGCTCGCCTTCTTCTCGCCCGTTAACCCGTCGATCTCTACGTTTCTCGGCCTGCTGCGCATAAGCCCGTACACAGGCCATGCTCAAGCCCAACTGAAGAATTACTCCTGCACGACCCTCTTTTAGATAGTCCTCAAGACTCGCGGTACATCGGTATACTCTCTGGTAGCCAAATCCATAGCTAGTAATGTGGTCGCTTTCGCAATCTACATTCACTGCTCGTGGCCGCGAAGGTTCAAATATCATGGCGCAGCAGAATCGCCGCTGCTAAACTCACTGGGCCGTGACATAGCATAACTCCCGAATGAAATACCACCCTGGTGATGATTGGGCTGTGCCTCGTAACCTCTAAACTCTACTCGCAGCCTCCTCGCCGCC
Organism: Przewalskia tangutica; assembly: GCA_029844215.1. Taxonomy (NCBI): domain Eukaryota; kingdom Viridiplantae; phylum Streptophyta; class Magnoliopsida; order Solanales; family Solanaceae; genus Przewalskia; species Przewalskia tangutica. Next base: position 66,842,756 of record CM056723.1, read on the forward strand.
TCCTGGGCCCGGGTTTGCCCTACGCGGAGGCATAACGGTAAGGGAAAGAAATACGTGAGAGGGTCCAACTTACAACACAGCTCTAAGGCACGATCTCAGAGTGAGAAGAATAGAAACCAATCCTAAATATCCTATAGCCTCCTGATTATTGGTGTGGTGCACAACACACCGATAATCAAGACTCTATCGATACGGCTCGTAGACGCTTTCCGAGGATTAACTGCTCTGATACCACTTTTGTCACGACCCGAACCTGGGCCCGTGACTGGTGCCTTACCCCGGGCACCCAAGTAGCCATACATCATCAGAGTAATCAGCGGAACATAAAACACATACACGAAACCAATAAGGTACGAAACAGTAATCTGAGAAAAACTTGCCTTTCGGCATATATATATAAATAACAACTCTTACAAATGAACAGTTTAATCTTTTTTACAAACCCTGCCCACAACAAGATTTCTGCACTTACGAAAGATATGACAACAACGACGGGACAGGGCCCCGTCATACCCCTGAATGTAAGCACCTACCACAACAGGGGACTATACCAAGACAAGCCTCCGGAGAAACGGAGCTTTTCCCAAACGCTGAAGTGTGACCCTAAGAGCGAGGATCAACGACTGGTGTACCTTTACCTGCGGCATGAACGCAGCTTCGAGGAGGTCGATAACAGTACCGAGTATGCGAATCAAAATACCGTAAATGAAATCATAGTAGTCTATATAAAGCAGAGACATGTATGATAACCAAACTACGCTCACAATAAATAGCGATCATATCGCCGTGGACTCACGCCTCAAGTCATCACTCAAATACATAAATATGGGTCTCACGCCCACAACATCAATCATGCCCGTGGAATACCTTCCCCACTGCCGGCAGTCTATGATATATAAAAGCACCAAGAGATACATGAACACGAGTCCCACCGTGTCATAATAAAATCGTGACGGTAAGTATGAAGGCATAACCGACTACTAAAACCCACCGTACCAACAAGGTCATAAACTGTATCATGAAATCTGTCTAGACCGTTACATGATCAAAACTGGCCACTCGCCCGTAGTATCTAATGTGCGCGTCTAGCCCTGGAACTTCCCGCAGCTCCGCATAGGCCACCCCAATGGCCCGCATGAGGTATTCCCCGCATCGATGGTAGCTACTCCCAAGATCCGCTCGACTTCGCAGCCGCATGGCCACGTGAGACCGCGTGCCCATAAAGGATGCAAACTAACTCGAACTCTCGTAGCTCCGCATAGCCCTCAGGACCCGCATGAGGTATTCTCGAATCATAGGTCACTAGACCCTTTGAGTCTACCCAGACGGAGGGCTTAACCTCCGAATCGAAGTGAGTGGTACAATACCAACATAACGGCTGATAGTGAAACTATTTAAGCGCAATCGAGGGGAAACCCCTTTACACAACCATCACAGAATACTAACACACGTAGCATCCTAATATGATTACTTATCAAATCAACACGAAGGTATTACAAGGCTATCACAGACCAATACAATCAAGTTATTCACACATAAGGTACTTTCTATTATATGATTAACGAGATCGGGTTTTTATCCCCAAAGTACTTTATACAATAACTCTTTAAAGATATGTTACTTTCACAAAAGTCACACAATACCCGTAGTATATAACAATAGAGTGATTATCTTTTGAAGTAAATCAAAACACTTCTCTTTGTAAAACCAAGTAACAACATTCTTTTTCAAACGTCCAAGTTTGCCTAATTTCAAATGTTCACGTTTCTTATTTTAGAAAGGTTTCGTAGTTCATAGCCTTATTCATTTAAGAATATAATTCTCTTTTAAACCATCTGAGGAACATAAGCCTTATATGTGAGTAGGATATTCTTGTTTATAATAATCTTATTACAGCAGCCATGATCTAGGAAATGTCATTTTGTCTCATCTTAGCTTCTATGCAGATGGAAGTTTCTACTGGTTTTAATCTGTCAAAACATTTCCTTTTTATTAACGCTGCAGTGGTTTGTCGATACACATTCTGATTTCCGAAATCAGTAAAACATTCTTAAGCCGTTATACCTAACTTCCCATAAAGCTAGTATAACTCTTAAGTTTTCAAAATGATTCAAAAATCTTTTGAAATACTTCAAGTTCTTCATTATCACATAACCAACTAGTTATAGTTCAAATCAGTTACCTTTTTTTTTAAAACAACAAGTATTTTCTTACATACATAAAGCTGTTATAACCAACTTCCCATAAAGCCGTTATAACACTTTATGTTTTAGACCAATCAAATACATTTAACACATGTACGTCTACCGTACTACATAGTTACACACATATCATGCTAGAAGAGATAGGAAGAGGTTCACATACCTCGCGACGAGTATCGACTAATAGCAAAACGCTCCAAGTACTTCCAACCGTCGGCTACTCCTTAAGCCAAGTAGATCGCGCCACACGTAGTACTTCAACCTATAAGGCCACAAGGCGCTTATTAACATCTAGATCTCTTCGTAGAACATTCTACAGAAAATTCGGCAGCACCTCCCCCCCCCCCCCGCAACAGCGTAAATCTCCTCCTCTATCGGGGCCGGCTACCAAGCCAACCAGGGGGGGGTTATACGTCTAATCCGGACGTGCACAATTCTATCTCACAGAAAAGCTACACAAGTCTACCGTAATACAGTCCTATGTAATTACAGTTCAGTACTCTTCTTTCGAAAAGGTTTCTTATTATTCAGGCTTAAGTCAAAAGACATTGCCGATAACTACGTTCAGCTCTATATATAGTATACTTCAACTATATATTCTAACAACATGTAATTTCCAATTACAATAGGGGGACAAGATAATTACCTCGATAAGCCCATAATTATCCAAGTATAAAGTCGATCCTGGGCAATCGTTTAGCTCCAACTCCGTGCGCTCCAACCCGCTCTAAACCACCCTTAGAAGTTCTAACCAACTTTTACATACTACTCCAACTAACTATGGAGATTTTTCCTTAGGGTTTCGGTTTTGTGACTGAAGGGAAGTATAATAGTATTTCTGGGCTTTTCGTATAAGTATAACCTTATAATACAACAAGGTATACGGCTAAGGTAATTTGGGTATAGTAACAATACTTTTGAGAGTATTTCTACCAAGAGGAGGGTATTATACGAAAACAACTAGGCTAGGGGGGGTGTATACCCCTCGGCCTACCCCACTAGGGGTACTCGCCAAGGGAGGGGAGGGACTCTACTAAAAGCCTCACAAGGGGAGGGGGACGAGAACTATAGAGGGGAAGAGAGTTCAAGACTAAGCACAATTTTTGGATGAAGAAATTCATCAAAGGAGAGGGGTATTTATAGGTCAAGCCATGACTAACCAATGGCCAAGATCAAGCCAAGTGTGGTGCAAGTGTAGGGCCAAGATCATGCCAAGTGCACCTTATCCATCTACCACAAAAATATCCTACCTACTACTTGACAAAAATGTCAAGCAATTCGTCCAACTTCACCGCCCAACGTGCTCCAATGAGAGGGTGACAAGTGTCGCCCTCTCGTTGGTCCAAAATGTTTCGTCTCTCGGAAAAATCCGCAAAAAATATAAATGACATAGCCGGAATTTTCCCTACGTAAGCTGTGGAAACGTTTCGTCGAAAAACGACTCTAATCGGGTGTTGTGAACAAATAATTTTCGGCCCTTGCATTTTAAGGCACAAACTTTTCTACGTACGTCCTTACGTACATACTCTGGAAATACGGGGTATAACAGGTTCGAGGTCTGAGGAGGATCCTCAAGAATTCATTCGGCAGGTGCAGCGGACTATGCAGGTGCTTAGGGCCTCGGAGACGGAGTCCGTTGTGTTAGCTTCTTACCGGTTACGCGATATTGCGTTGAACTGGTTTGAGGCGTGGGTGTTGTCTAGAGGTGTGGGTGCTCCTCCAGCTGTTTGGGATGAGTTCACGGAAGCCTTCCTCGGTCACTTTTTGCCTCCTGAGACAAGGAGAGCCCGTTTGGATAGGTTCTTGGCATTGAGACAGAATGGGAGGACCATCAGGGAGTACAACCTGGAGTTTGATTCATTGGCCAGGTATGCGCCCACTATGGTGGCGGACAGAGTTCACCGCTATGTGATGGGGCTAGACTGTTATATGGTTACTGCATGTCTGGGAGTGGCTCTTCAGCCAGGTATGGATATTGCCCGGATGCAGGCGTATGCACAGGGGATTGAGGACAGGGAGAGTGAGGGCTAGTTGGTCAAACCCAGCCAAGAGGCGGGGCAGCGGTTTCGTGGATAGATTTGGGTGGGACACTCGCGATCAGCCGAGTCTACATTTTCGCCGACGCCGAGTGCCCTTTCCCGGTCTTCCGGCGGGTGGTTCGACCGACGGGGATATTCGGGAGCAGGTCAAGGCTCCAGGGCGGCAGGTTCACAGGTGTCCGAAGATAGTAGCCGGGGAGGCCACCTTTGCCTCGGTGTGGTCACTGTGGTAGATCTCATTTTGGGGAGTGTCGAACTAGGTCGACAGCTTGTTACGCTTGCGGCCAACAGGGCCATTTGGCGAGAGACTGTCCGACCAGAGGTGGCACTGGTGGGATGGCACAGTCTATTGGATCAGTTGCGGGTTCTTCACCTTCAATGGCTAGGCAGGATGTTCATGCACCGGCAGGCCGCGACAGAGGTCGTGGTAGCAGTTCCCAGTTTTAGCAGTCCTTTGACCCGCCTATGTGATGTCAGGTATATCTTTGACCCTTTAGAGATTAGTATGCATGATAGGATAGCTGTATGATTTAGTGTCATGAACGGAGGATATTGAGACTATGTATATGTGATAGAATAAGTTGGTAGATACGAACAGGCAATCCTGTGAGGCCGTGAATGGAAGTAAGTGGTGATGGTTCATGTCACGACCCGTTCCGGGGCCCGTGACTGGTGCCTTACCCCGGGCACCCTAGTGATACAACATCAGAGTAAATCAGCGGAAATAAAACTTAAACATGAAACAAGATATATGATCATAAAACAGGCCAACCAAACGGTCACCTTCCAATAAAATATATATATACAAGTCTGTCAAAACGAACAGTTTAATCCCTTTTACAAACCCTGCCCACAACAGTACTACATACCTCTAAGAGTTTTATACAACATGACGGGACAGGGCCCCGCCATACCCCTGAATGTACAAGAACCTACAACTCATGGTAACATACCAAAAGATAAGCCTCCGGAGAACGGAGCTTCCCAACGCTGAACTGTGATCCTATGAGCGAGGACCAACACTGGTGTACCTCTACATGCGGCATGAACGCAGCCCCCCGAAGGAGGTCGATAACAGTACCAAGTATGTGAAATCGAAATATCAGAATGAAATCATAATCTATATAAAAACAGGAGACATGTATGATAACAAAACTACAGTTCACAACATAAAAGCAGTCATGTCAAGTCAGGGACTCACGCCCTCAAGTCATCACTCAAATATAACCCGGGAATTTAACCCGCACAACGGCCGCATGCCCCGGCATCTCACCTCGGTATAAGCATGGCCATGGAACCATCCCAATGGAAGCATACCCGTGGGCCACCCATCGTGTCAGTATGTCCAAAGGAAATATCCAGATAGCAATCAAAATGGAAGCATACTCGTGGGCCACCCATCGTGTCAGTATGTCCAAAGCAAATAACAAGATAACACTCCTAATGGAAGCATACCCGTGGGCCACCCATCGTGTCAGTATGTCCAAAAGGAAATAACAAGATAACAATCATAATGGAAGCATACTCGTGGGCCACCCATCGTGTCAGTATGTCCAAAGCAAATAACAAGATAACATTCCTATTGGAAGCATACCCGTGGGCCACCCATCGTGTCAGTATGTCCATCAATCAACCAGATAGTCGGCCCTCCAACGAGAGACGCGGTAGCACAGAAATACAACACTTGCACAACAAAGGCTATCACCACAAGCATAGGCAAGTTCAACATACTCATAGACTTTCATTTTATTACAACAAATCCGGATTTTAACCCCAAGGTACTACGTATTTTAACTCTTTAAAAGATCCATTTCTTTCACAAAAGTCACACAATACCCGCAGTATAAAAAAATAGAGTGACTATCTTTTTAAGTAAACCAAAATACTTCCCTTTGTAAAATCAAGTAACAACATTATTTTCCAAACGTTCAAGTTTGCCTAATTTCAAATGCTCAAGTTTCTTATTTTAGAAAGGTTTCATAACTCATAGTCTTAATCTCTTTTAAAACCATTGAGTAACATATGTCTTGTGTGTGAGTCGTTTATTCTTGTTTATAACAATCTTGTTACAGCAACCATGATCTAGGAAATGTAATACAATTTTGTCTTATCTTAGCTTCTATGCAGATGGAGGTTTCTCGGTTTTAATAACAATTAGTTATTTGTCAATACATTTTCCTTTATTAGCGATGTGGTTTGTTCGACACTTATTCTCATTTCAAATCAAGAAACCTTATTCTTTTTAAAACCAAGTACTCATTACTCGCGAATGAGGTTTCACAACATTTCAAACAAAATGTTGTATAACAAGTCAAATAAGTTAAGTCTCTTATCTTTCAAGATCAAGTCTCTTAACTTCTACAATCAATAAACCATTCTTTTACCCACATAGAGTCGTTATAACTAACTTCCCATAAAGCTATTCTAACACCCTATGTTTTGAACCAACCAAACTCATTTAGCACATGTACGTCTACCGTACTACATAGTTTACAAAACATCATGCTAGAAATGATAGGGAGAGGTTCACATACCTCGCGACGATTATCGACAATAAGCAAAACGCTCCACAGTACTGTAACCTGGCTAGCCTTTTCCACTCTTCAAGTAGAATACGCTACTCGTAGTACTTCCACCTATATAGGCCACAAACGTCTATTAACTTCTAAACGCACGGTTCCACATTCTACGTAAAATTCGCGGACCTCCCCGCAATCACAGAAATCTCCTCCTCTATCGAGGCCGGCTACCAAGCCAACCAGGGGGGGGGGGTTATACGTCTAACCGGACGTGTACAATTCTACTACACAGTAATACCACACAAGTCTACTGTAATACAGTCCTATGTAATTACAGTTCAGTTCTCTTCTTTATATTCAGGCTTAAGTCAAAAGACATTGCCGCAAAGCTATGTTCAGTTCTATATATAGTATACTTCAACTATATAATCCTACAACATGTAATTTCCAATTACAATAAGGGGACAAGAATATTTACCTCGATAAGCCCAAAATTATCCAAGTTATAATGTCGATCCTGAGCAAGGTTTAGCTCCTACTCCGTGCGCTCCAACCCGCTCCAAACAACCCTTAGAAGTTCTACACAACTTCTTCTATATACTTCAACTCGCTATGAAGATTTCCTTAGGGTTTCGGTTTGAGACTAAAAGGACAAAAGGTAGTATTTCCGGGCTCTACGTATAGAGGTAACTTTTGGAATACTACATGGTATACGGCTAGGGTATTTTGGGCATTATAACAATACTTGGAGAGTATTTCTATCAAGAGGGGGGGTGTGTATTATACGAAAACTACAAGGCAAGGGGGGGTACCCTCCAGACACTACAAAGGGGAGGGAGGCTCTCGCCAAGGGCTCACAAAGGGGAGACTCTTTGGACGAGAACTACTCAAGAGGGGAGGGAGGAATTCAAGACTTAGAAAGATTTTAGGATGAAGAAGTCTTCAACAAGGGAGGGGTATTTATAGGGAAACCAATGGCCTTGATCAAGCCATGTGCAAGGCAAGTGTAAGGCCAAGATCAAGCCAAGTGCACCCTATCCCTACTCCACCAAAAATGGCACAAAATAAGGCACAAAACAAGGCCAAAAAAAGGCACAAAACAAGGGAGAAACGTCCCTTTCGCCCACCCAATCCGCCACTGAGGGTGACAAGTGTCACCTTCTCGTTGGTCCAAAAATGCCTGACGCTGAAAATCCATAAAATTAAAAATGACATAGCCGAATTTTTCCTTCGCAGTTCTCAGAAAGCGTTTAAAAAACGATTCTTTACGGGGTTGTGTACAAATTCGAATCTTGCCTAACTTAAGGCTTAAACTTTTCACGCACGCCACACGCATATACTCGGAAATACGGGTATAACATTCTCCTCCTTAGAAACATTCCGCTATACCCGTATTTCCAGAGTATGTACGTGAGGACGACGTGAAAAGTTTGAGCCTTAAAGTAGCAGGCAAGTAAAATTTTGTGCATAACACCCAAAAAGAATCATTTTCCGACGAAACGCTTTACAAAGCTGCGTAAGGAAAATTCGCTATGTCATTTATTATTTTTATGGATTTTTCCGAGAGATGAAATATTTTGGACCAACGGAGGGTGACATGTGTCACCTCAAAAGTGGACGGCCAAGGGCTTGATTTGCACGTTTTTGTGTTGAATTTTTGGTCAAGGAGTTGGTAGGATATTTGTGATAGTTGGTGTGGTAGATGGATAAGGTACACATGGGTAAATCCTATCCATACACTTTCACCACACTTGTCATCATCTTGGCCATTGGTTGGCCATTGCTTGACCTATAAATACCCCCCTTAGTTGATGAACTGCTTCAGCCGAAAAGTGTTCTAAGTCTTGAAAGCCCTCTCCCTTTGTGTGAAGTTCTCGCCCCAGCCTCCCTCCCCTTGGCCGAAAGTACCCCCCTAGCCTAGTTGTGCTAGCCGAAAATACCCCTCCCCCCCTTGGTAGAGAAATACTTCTCCAAGTATTGTTATAATGCCAAAATACCTTAGCCCATATACCTTGTAGTATTCCCAAGGTTACCTCTATACGAACAGACCGTAAAATACTACTATACTTTCCTTTAGCCACTAAACGAAACCCTAAGGAAATCTTCATAGTTGGTTGAAGTATTTAAGTAGAAGTTGGTTAGAACTTCTAAGGGTTGTTTGGAGCGGGTTGGAGCACCCGGAGTAGGAGCTAAACCTTGCTCAGGATCGACATTAAACTTGGATAATTTTGGGCTTACTGAGGTAAATAATCCTATCCTTCTATTGTAATTGGAAATTACATACTGTAGTAGTATAGATTTGAATATAAGATACATAGAAGGATATTACAGAAGAGAATTGAACTGTAATAGAAGGATATTACAGAAAAGAATTGAATAGATCACATCAGAAGAATATTAAAAAAAGAAGATTAAACTGTACATACATAGGACTGTATTTACAGTAGACTTATAACCGTGGTTGGTTGAATGTTCTGCGAGTAGCATGTACTACTTGGAAGGTGGACAAGGCTAGCCGGGTTATAGCCGTGGAGCGTTTTGCTAATAGTCAATAATCGTCGCGAGGTATGTGATTCTTCCTATCCTCTTGAGCATGATATTTTAAAGAATATATATATATAGTACGGTAGACGTGCGTGTGTTAACTGAACGTAGTTGTACGGCAATGTCTTTTGACTTAAGCCTGAATAATAAGAATCTGGAAGTATTTTAAAAGAATACATATATAGTACGGTAGACGTACGTGTGTTAACTGAATGTAGTTTTACGGCAATGTCTTCTGACTTAAGCCTGAATAATAAGAATCTGGAAGTATTTTAAAGGAATACATATATAGTACGGTAGACGTACGTGTGTTAACTGAATGTAGTTTTACGGCAATATCTTTTGACTTAAGCCTGAATAATAAGAATCTTGAAGTATTTCAAAAGAATTAAGAATCCTTTTTGAAAGAAGAATAATACTTGGTTTGAAAGCTTAAGAGTTATACTAGCTTTATGGAAAGTTAGGTATGACGACTTAAGAGAGATAAAAAGAATGGTTTATTGATTTTAAAGAAGTTATGAGACTCGATCTTAAAAGTGAAGAGACTTGACTTAAATGAATTAATATGAATTTTGTGTGAAACCTCATTCGTGAGTAATGAGTACTTGTTTTGTTTAAAAAGGAATAATGTTTTACTGATTTGAAATCGAATGAGTATCGACAAACCACTGCGAGCGTTAATAAAGGGAAATGTTTTGACTAATTAAGTATTATTGAAACCAGAGAGAAACCTCCATCTGCATAGAAGCTAAGATGAGACAAAATGATATTACATTTCCTAGATCATGGCTGCTTTAATAAGATTGATTTTGAACAGAAATAACCTACTCACATATAAGACATATGTTTCTCAAATTGTTTAAAAGAGAATTATATTCTTAAGCGATTAAGACTATGAACTACGAAAACCTTTCTAAAATAAGAGGCTTAAGTACTTGAAATTAGGCAAACTTGAACTTATGGAAAAGAATGTTGTTACTTGATATTGAAAAGGAAAGTGTTTTGGTTTACCTAAAAATGTGAGTCACTCTATTTTAATACTACGGGTATCGGGTGACCTTTATAAAAGAACTGGATCTTTTAAAAAAGAATTTAACGTACGAAATACTTTGGGGTCAGAACCTGGACGATGGCATAAAATAACCTTGAGTTGTGTGTAACTTGCCTATGCTTGTGGTGATAGCCTTTGTTGTGCAAATGTTGTATTTCTATGCTACCGAGTCCCATGAGATGGGCCGGGTCACGTACTCCATTTGATTCTTCACCGAGTCCCATGAGATGGGCCGGGACACGTATTTCATCTGATTCTTCACCGAGTCCCACGAGATGGGCCGGGACACGTATTTCATCTGATTCTTCACCGAGTCCCATGAGATGGGTCGGGACACGTATTTCATCTGATTCTTCACCGAGTCCCACGGGATGGGCCGGGACACGTATTCCACCTGATTCTTCACCGAGTCCCATGAGATGGGCCGACACGATTCTACATGATTCTTTACCGAGTCCCATGTGATGGGCCGGGACACGTATTCCACACGATTTGTACCTAGATCACGGCGGTGAGGAAGGAGTTCCACGCATGAGGATGGCTTGAGGCGTGAGTCCCCGACTTGACATGACCGCTTATGTTGTGAATCGTAGTTTGGTTATCATACATGTCTCCGGCTTTATATAGACTATTATGATTTCATTTACGATTTTTACGATTTCACATACTTGGTACTTGTCTCGACCTCCTTGGGCCGTTCATGCCGCAGGTAGAGGTACATTGGTTGTGGATCCTCGCTCATAGGATCACAGTTCAGCGTATTGGGAAGCCTCGTTTCTTCGGAGGCTTATCTTTTGGTATGTTACCCTGAGTCTGTAAGTTCTTGTACATTTAGGGGTATGGCGGGGCCCTGTCCCGTCATAGTTGTTGTCACTTTCTTAGAGGTCTGTAGTACTGTTGTGGGCAGAGTTTATAAAAAAGGGATAATTGTTCAAAGTTTTATTATATATACAGGCCGAAAGGCGATATTTTCATGGTTAAACTGTTTTCATTTGATAATTGTTTCATGTCTATTTATATTCCGCTGATTACTCTGATGTATGACTACTTGGGTGCCCGGGTAAGGCACCAGTCACGGGCCCGGGTTCGGGTCATGACAAAAGTGGTATCAGAGCAGTTAATCCTCGGAAAGTGTCTACAGACCGTGTCTAGTAGAGTCTTGATTATCGGTGTGTTGTGCACCACATCTATAATCAGGAGGCTATAGGACATTTAGGATTGGTTTCCATTCTTCTCATTCTGAGATCGTGCCTTAGAGCCGTGTGATAAGTTGGACCCCTCTGACGTATTCCTTTCATTTACCAGTTATGCCTCCGCGTAAGGCAACCCGGGCCCAGAAGGGCAAGGCAGCCGAGGGAGCTGCGAGTAGAGCACGGAGGGTTACCGGGGCAGAGGCCCAGTCGTTACCTGAGATAGTGCTTCAGACGGCGAGTTTTGCGACGCCGCCAGCGCCGGCAGAGTTTAGAGCCGCAGCAGTGGCTGCTGAGACTACAGTACCTGAGCCTCCAGTCCCACAGCCTGGAGCAGATGAGATGGGGTACAAGGAGATGGCCCAGTTCCTGGCCATGGTCGTGGCCAGATATGAGGATAGGCTGGATGCAGCAGTCCCAGTAGCACCCGTAGTTCACCCCCGAGCAGACAGTTTGAGACTACGGGACTTTCTGAGTTGTAGCCCGCCAGTGTTCTATGGATCGAGAGCTGAGGATGACCCTCAGGAGTTTATCCGACAGCTACAGCGGATCATGAGAGTGATCAGAGCCTCAGAGGCAGAGTCGGTGGTATTGGGTTCGCATCAGCTGCGAGATACTGCAGTCGACTGGTTTGATTCGTGGGAGCTGTCCCGGGGAGAGCATGCACTTCCAGCCGTATGGGACGAGTTCTCAAGGGCTTTTCTTGCACATTTCTTTCCCCGCACGGCGAGAGGCTCGCCGGCAGATTTTTGACGTTGAGGCGGGGCGGCGGGCGGTTAGAGAGTACAATGTGGAGTTCGACTCATTAGCTCGGTATGTCCCCGCTTGAGTAGCTGATATGGAGGACAGAGTACACCGCTACGTCACCGGGCTAGATGATTACTTGGCAGAGGCTTGTACGGGTGTAGCTCTTCAGCCGGGCATGGACATTGCCCGCATGCAAGCTCATGCACTGGGATGTGAGGCACGGAGAGGTCGACGGAATGACCGGGATCAGCAGAAGAGGGCCAGAACAGCAGGGTCCTTTGGTAACTTTCGAGGCGGGCCGCCTCAGCAGCAGACTAGTTATGTACCTCCGCCAGTGCAGAGTGGTCCTCCACAGTCTTCAGGACGTTCGGGGTATTCGGGAGCTGGTCAGGGCTCCAGGGCTTCTGGTTCACAGGTATACATGGGTTCTAGCCAGCCGGATTCATGTTTCCCTCAGTGTGCACGATGTGGCAGACGTCATCCCGGGGAATGTCGTCTTTTTACTGGTGCTTGTTTTTCCTGCGGCCGTCAGGGCCATGTGACGAGAAACTGTCCTAATAGGAAGGATGCAGGCAGAATGACTCAGCCTACTGGGTCAGTGGCAGGTTCATCGCCTTCTATAGCTATGCGCCCTGCAGGGCAGGAGTATGGTTAGAGCGACGAAGGGAAAATGAAGCAGTTGATACAGGTATATTCTTACCCCTCTATAGACTAGTATGCGTTGATGATATGATGATGTGCTAAGTATTATGTTCAGATAGCATTATGTTAAAAATTGTGATTTAAAGGCCTGGTTAGTAAAGGGTAAGGTTGAGTACCTAGATATTGTGAGCCTTAGAGTTTTATACGTAGAGACCTTAGATGCGAGGCCATCTTGAGTAAAAGATTTATGTTATGTTGACCTTTGTCGGGGTGCATGGTATACGTGGGGTATATTTGCGTGATAAGTCCCTGAGTGGTATAAATTGAGAAGGTAGTCGAGCTAAGAAGACCACTAGGTTTTCGTGACTTGATTGTGAGATTGATCCGGATCGGGGGAACAAGTGTTTGGTACGATAGCGGGTCGGATTGTGGACCATTCACGGGTCAACCCGCGGCCTGTTTTGTGGTGGGGTCAGTTCGGGGTGGTCCCGCCAGTTGGTAGGGTCACGAGGGTGCTAGGCCCAAGTTTAGATGACCATCGTACGAGTTCGTGGATGTGTTCGACTAGAATCAGATCGTGAAGGCCGGGAATGGCCTTAAAGGAGTTTGGGGATAGGTTGCGGGCCGGCGTTTTGATTTCAGGGGTAGCTGTGAGGATTATTTGCCTCTTGTTGAGTGAGTATTATACTAGCTACCATTTCGGTATTCGGATGTCTCCTTAAGAAGCCTTGTATGGGCGGAAGTATTGATTGACGGTCGATTTGTTCGATGTTGGCAAAGTTCAGAGAGTTGGTCCCTACTTGTTTCAGCAGAATGTGGATAAGGCGAGGCTTATCCAGAGGAGGTTTTAGCAGCCCAGAGATTTTGGAAACAGAAGCAGCAGCGAAAATGTGGTAAGTTATGAGAAAGAGTTCGAGTGTACGAGAAGGGTACGACAAGTGAGAGAATAGAAGTGATCATTCCGTTTGTAAAGAGAAAGTGCGAAGGGAGTATATTTTAGACTTTGGGTGGGAGCTTTTGTAGTGATGGAGGTGATTCCTCGTGGAGTTGGACGTAAGTATTTAGCACGTATTGTATTGTGGCCAGGTGTGGCATGATTGTTTTCGTAAGTATAGTAGTGAAGACTACACTGGCGCATGTTTGTTTTGAGACATAGAAGGAACATTCGGGACGAATGTTTCTAAGGAGGGGAGAATGTTATACCCCGTATTTCCAGAGTATATACGTGAGGACGTACGTATAAAAGTTTGAGCCTTAAAGTAGGCAAGGGCCGAAAATTTTGTGCATAACACCCAAAAAGAATCGTTTTCCGACGAAACGTTTTACAAAGCTTGAGTAAGGAAAATTCCGGCTATGTCATTTATTATTTTTGCGGATTTTTCCGAGAGATGAAATATTTTGGACCAACGGGAGGGTGACATGTGTCACCCTCAAAAGTGGACGGCCAAGGGCTTGATTTGCACGTTTTTTGTGTTGAATTTTGGGTCAAGGAGTTGGTAGGATATTTGTGATAGTTGGTGTGGTAGATGGATAAGGTACACATGGGTAAATCCTAGCCCTACACTTGCACCACACTTGTCTTCATCTTGGCCATTGGTTGGCCATTGCTTGACCTATAAATACCCCCCCTTAGTTGATGAACTTCTTCATCCAAAAATTGTTCTATGTCTTGAAAGCCCTCTCCCCCCCTTTGTGTTGAAGTTCTCGCCCTAGCCTCCCTCCCCTGGCCGAAAGTACCCAGCCTAGTTGTGCTAGCCGAAAATACCCCCCCCCCCCTTGGTAGAGAAATACTTCTCCAAGTATTGTTATAATGCCAAAATACCTTAGCCCATATACCTTGTAGTATTCCCAAGGTTACCTCTATACGAAAAGCCCGGAAAATACTACTATACTTTCCTTTAGCCACTAAACGAAACCCTAAGGAAATCTTCATAGTTGGTTGAAGTATTTAAGTAGAAGTTGGTTAGAACTTCTAAGGGTTGTTTGGAGCGGGTTGGAGCACCCGGAGTAGGAGCTAAACCTTGCTCAGGATCGACATTAAACTTGGATAATTTTGGGCTTACCGAGGTAAATAATCCTATCCTTCTATTGTAATTGGAAATTACATACTGTAGTAGTATAGATTTGAATATAAGATACATAGAAGGATATTACAGAAGAGAATTGAACTGTAATAGAAGGATATTAAAGAAAAGAATTGAATAGATCACATCAGAAGAATATTAAAAAAAGAAGATTAAACTGTACATACATAGTACTGTATTTACAGTAGACTTATAACCGTTGTTGGTTGAATGTTCTGCGAGTAGCATGTACTACTTGGAAGGTGGACAAGGCTAGCCGGGTTATAGTCGTGGAGCGTTTTGCTAATAGTCGATAATCGTCGCGAGGTATGTGATTCTTCCTATCCTCTTGAGCATGATATTTTAAAGAATATATATATATAGTACGGTAGACGTACGTGTGTTAACTGAACGTATTTGTACGACAATGTCTTTTGACTTAAGCCTGAATAATAAGAATCTGGAAGTATTTTAAAAGAATACATATATAGTACGAGAACGACGCGTGTGTTAACTGAATGTAGTTTTACGGCAATGTCTTCTGACTTAAGCCTGAATAATAAGAATCTGGAAGTATTTTAAAGGAATACATATATAGTACGGTAGACGTACGTGTGTTAACTGAATGTAGTTTTACGGCAATGTCTTTTGACTTAAGCCTGAATAATAAGAATCTTGAAGTATTTCAAAAGAATTAAGAATCCTTTTTGAAAGAAGAATAATACTTGGTTTGAAAGCTTAAGAGTTATACTAGCTTTATGGGAAGTTAGGTATGACGACTTAAGAGAGATAAAAAGAATGATTTATTGATTTTAAAGAAGTTATGAGACTCGATCTTAAAAGTGAAGAGACTTGACTTAAATGAATTAATATGAATTTTGTGTGAAACCTCATTCGTGAGTAATGAGTACTTGTTTTGTTTAAAAAGGAATAATGTTTTACTGATTTCGGAAATCAGAATGAGTATCGACAAACCACTGCAGCGTTAATAAAGGGAAATGTTTTGACTAATTAAGTATTATTGAAACTAGTAGAAACCTTCATCTGCATAGAAGCTAAGATGAGACAAAATGATATTACATTTCCTAGATCATGGCTGCTTTAATAAGATTGATTTTGAACAGAAATAACCTACTCACATATAAGACATATGTTTCTCAAATTGTTTAAAAGAGAATTATATTCTTAAGCGATTAAGACTATGAACTACGAAAACCTTTCTAAAATAAGAGGCTTAAGTACTTGAAATTAGGCAAACTTGAACTTATGGAAAAGAATGTTGTTACTTGATGTTGAAAAGGAAAGTGTTTTGGTTTACCTAAAAATGTGAGTCACTCTATTTTAATACTACGGGTATCGGGTGACCTTTATAAAAGAACTGAATCTTTTAAAAAAGAATTTAACGTACGAAATACTTTGGGGTCAGAACCTGGACGATGGCATAAAATAACCTTGAGTTGTGTGTAACTTGCCTATGCTTGTAGTGATAGCCTTTGTTGTGCAAATGTTGTATTTCTATGCTACCGAGTCCCATGAGATGGGCCGGGTCACGTATTCCATTTGATTCTTCACCGAGTCCCATGAGATGGGCCGGGACACGTATTTCATCTGATTCTTCACCGAGTCCCATGAGATGGGCCGGGACACGTATTTCATCTGATTCTTCACCGAGTCCCATAAGATGGACCGGGACACGTATTTCATCTGATTCTTCACCGAGTCCCACGGGATGGGCCGGGACACGTATTCCACCTGATTCTTCACCGAGTCCCATGAGATGGGCCGGGACACGTATTCTACATGATTCTTTACCGAGTCCCATGGGATGGGCCGGGACACGTATTCCACACGATTTGTACCTAGACTGCCGGCAGTGAGGAAGGAGTTCCACGGGCATGAGGGATGGCTTGAGGGCGTGAGTCCCTGACTTGACATGATCGCTTATGTTGTGAATCGTAGTTTGGTTATCATACATGTCTCCGCTTTATATAGACTATTATGATTTCATTTACGATTTTACGCTTCACATACTTGGTACTGTTATCGACCTCCTTCGGGCCGTTCATGCCGCATGTAGAGGTACATTGGTGTCACGACCCGTTCCGGGGCCCATGACTGGTGCCTTACCCCGGGCACCCTAGTGATGCAACATCAGAGTAAATCAGCGGAAATAAAACTTAAACATGAAACAAGATATATGATCATAAAACAGGCCAACCAAACGGTCACCTTCCAATAAAAATATATATATACAAGTCTTTCAAAACGAACAGTTTAATCCCCTTTTACAAACCCTGCCCACAACAAGATTACTGCACTCTAAGAGTTTTATACAATATGACGGGACAGGGCCCCGCCATACCCCTGAATGTACAAGGACCTACAACTCAGGGTAACATACCAAAGATAAGCCTCCGGAGAAACGGAGCTTCCCAACGCTGAACGATGATCCAAAGAGCGAGGATCAGCAACCGATGTACCTCTACCTGCGGCATGAACGCAGCCCCCCGAAGGAGGTCAGTACAACAGGTACCAAGTATGTGAAACTGAAAAATACTGTAAATGAAATCATAACAGTCTATATAGAAAACAGGAGACATGTATGATAACAAAACTACAGTTCACAACATAAAAACAGTCATGTCAAGTCGGGGGCTCACGCCCTCAAGTCATCACTCCAATATAACTCGGGAATTTAACCCGCACAACGACCGCATGCCCCGGCATCTCACCTCGGTATAAGCATGGCCATGGAACCATCCCAATGGAAGCATACCCGTGGGCCACCCATCGTGTCAGTATGTCCAAAGCAAATAACAAGATAACACTCCTAAAGGAAGCATACCCGTGGGCCACCCATCGTGTCAGTATGTCCAAAAGGAAATAACAAGATAACCATCAGAATGGAAGCATACTCGTGGGCCACCCATCGTGTCAGTATGTCCAAGCCGATAACAAGATAACTCTCCTAATGGAAGCATACCCGTGGGTCACCCATCGTGTCAGTATGTCCAAAAGGAACGATTAGTGGAAGCATACTCGTGGGCCACCCATCGTGTCAGTATGTCCATCAATCAATCAGATAACCGACCCTCCAACGAGAGACGCGGTAGCACAGAAATACAACACTTGCACAACAAAGGCTATCACAACAAGCATAGGCAAGTTTAACAAACTCATAGACTTATATTTTATTACAACAAATCCGGGTTTTAACCCCAAAGTACTACATACATTAATTCTTATCAAAGGATCCGTTTCTTTCACAAAAGTCACACAATACCCGCAGTATAACAAAATAGAGTGACTATCTTTTTAAGTAAACCAAAATACTTCCCTTTATAAAATCAAGTAACAACATTATTTTCCAAACGTTCAAGTTTGCCTAATTTCAAATGCTCAAGTTTCTTATTTTAGAAAGGTTTCATAACTCATAGTCTTAATCTCTTTTAAAACCATTGAGTAACATATGTCTTGTGTGTGAGTCGTTTATTCTTGTTTATAACAATCTTGTTACAGCAGCCATGATCTAGGAAATGTAATAAAATTTTGTCTTATCTTAGCTTCTATGCAGATGGAGGTTCCTACTGGTTTTAATAACAATTAGCCATTCGTCAATACATTTTCCTTTATTAGCGCTGCTGTGGTTTGTTCGACACTTATTCTCATTTCCGAAATCAGTAAAACCTTATTCTTTTTAAAACCAAGTACTCATTACTCGCGAATGAGGTTTCACAACATTTTAAACAAAATGTTATATGACAAGTCAAATAAGTTAAGTCTCTTATCTTTCAAGATCAAGTCTCTTAACTTCTACAATCAATAAACCATTCTTTTACCCACATAGAGTCGTTATAACTAACTTCCCATAAAGCTATTATAACACCCTATGTTTTGAACCAACCAAACTCATTTAGCACATGTACGTCTACCGTACTACATAGTTTACAAAACATCATGCTAGCAAGGATAGAAAGAGGTTCACATACCTCGCGACGATTATCGACAATAAGCAAAACACTCCACAGTACTGTAACCCGGCTAGCCTTTTCCACTCTTCAAGTAGAATACGCTACTCGTAGTACTTCCACCTATAAGGCCACAAACGTCTATTAACTTCTAAACGCACGGTTCCATATTCTACAGAAAATTCGGCAGCACCTCCCCCCCCGCAACCGCGTAAATCTCCTCCTCTATCGAGGCCGGCTACCAAGCCAACCAGGGGGGGTTATACGTCTAACCGGACGTGCACAATTCTACTACACAATAATATTACAAGCCTCATCAGAATACAAATCCTATGTAATTACAGTTCAGTTCTCTTCTTTAAATTCAGGCTTAAGTCAAAAGACATTGCCGCACAACTATGTTCAGTTCTATATATAGTATACTTCAACTATATATTCCTACACATGTAATTTCCAATTACAATAGAAGGTCAAAAGTGTTTACCTCGATAAGCCCAAAATTATCCAAGTTTATATGTCGATCCTGAGCAAGGTTTAGCTCCTACTCCGTGCGCTCCTATGTATGTACAGTTTAATCTTCTTTTTTTAATATTCTTCTGATGTGATCTATTCAATTCTTTTCTTTAATATCCTTCTATTACAGTTCAATTCTCTTCTGTAATATCCTTCTATGTATCTTATATTCAAATCTATACTACTACAGTATGTAATTTCCAATTACAATAGAAGGATAGGATTATTTACCTCGGTAAGCCCAAAATTATCCAAGTTTAATGTCGATCCTGAGCAAGGTTTAGCTCCTACTCCGGGTGCTCCAACCCGCTCCAAACAACCCTTAGAAGTTCTAACCAACTTCTACTTAAATACTTCAACCAACTATGAAGATTTCCTTAGGGTTTTGGTTTGAGACTAAAAGGACAAAAGGTAGTATTTCCGGGCTCTACGTATAGAGGTAACTTTGGAATACTACAAGGTATAAGGCTAGGGTATTTTTGGCATTATAACAATACTTGGAGAAGTATTTCAATACCACAAGGGAGGGGGTATATTTCTCGAAACAACTAGGCTAGGGGGGGGTACCCCTCGGCTAGAACACTACCAAGGGGGGGAGGGTACCCCTCTCGGCCAAAGCCTTACACGAAAGGGGGGGGCTAGTGTTTGGACGAGAGCCACAAGAGGGAGGGGAGGGATTTCAAGACTTAGACAAAGTGAGGAGTGGATGAAGAAGTTCATCACTAAGGGGGGTATTTATAGGGAAGCCAAGGGCCAACCAATGGCCAAGATGGAGCCAAGTGCAAGGCAAGTGTAAGGCCAAGATCAAGCCAAGTGCACCCTATCCTACTCCACAAAACATTGAACCATGTTTTAGGCCCCAAATCAAGGCCAATCGTCCAAGGCCAAACCGCCCCTTTAGGCGTCCACTTGAGGGTGACAAGTGTCACCCTCTCGTTGGCCCAAAAATGTTCCGTCGCTCGGAAAAATCCGCAAAAATACTAAACGACATAGCCGGAATTTTCCCTTCGCAAGTTCAGTAAAACGTTTCGTCAAAAAACGATTCTTTACGGGGGTTGTGCACAAAATTTCGAAACTAGCCAAACTTTAAGTCTCAAATTGTCGTACGTACGTCCTTACGTATATACTCTGGAAATACGGGGTATAACAATTGGTTGTGGATCCTCGCTCATAGGATCACAGTTCAGCGTATTGGGAAGCCTCGTTTCTTCGGAGGCTTATCTTTTGGTATGTTACCCTGAGTCTGTAAGTTCTTGTACATTCGTGGTATGGCGGCCCTGTCCGTCATAGTTGTTGTCACTTTCTTAAGTGCAGAGTAATGCTGTAGGCGAGTTTGTAAAAAAGGGATAACTGTTCAAAGTTTTATTATATATACAGGCCGAAAGGCGATATTTTCATGGTTAAACTGTTTTCATTTGATAATTGTTTCATGTCTATTTATATTCCGCTGATTACTCTAATGTATGACTACTTAGGTGCCCGGGTAAGGCACCAGTCACGGGCCCGGGTTCGGGTCGTGACACATTCGTCTCGAATGTTCCTTCTCAAGACGGATAACGAAGAAGTTCCTTCTTAACTTAAACAAGTTGCCAATGCCACACATGGCCACAAAATAACACACGCTCCAATACTTATTCCAAGTCTACGAGGAATCACCTCTAACATCACAAAGGCTTCCACCCTGGTCTAAAGGATACTCCCTTCGCATCTTCACTTCACAACAAAATGATCTCTTATTCTGCTAACACACGTTCACTTCTTTCCTTACTCGTCGTAGTCACTTGAACTCTCCCAATATATGTCACGACCCGTTCCGGGGCCCGTGACTGGTGCCTTACCCGGGCACCCAAGTAGTCATACATCAGAGTAATCAGCGGAACATAAAAATAAAACATGAAACAACTGTAAAATGAGACACATTTTATCTGAGAGAAAAATCGCCTTTCGACATATAGATATAACTAAAACTTGAACAATTTAATCCTTTTTACAACCCCGCCACAACAAGATTACTGCACTTAAGATTTACAACAACTATGACGACAGGGGCCGCCATACCCCTGAATGTACAAGAACCTACAACTCAGGGAACACATACCAATAGATAAGCCTCCGAAGGAACGGAGCTTCCCGATACGCTGAAAGGTGATCCTAAAAACGGGGATCGACAGCTAATGTACTTCTACCTGCGGCATGAACGCAGCCCCCCGAAGGAGGTCAGTACAACAGGTACCAAGTATGTGAAATCAAAATATCGCAGCTTAAATCATAACTTTATATAAAGCGGTGAGACATGTATGATAACCAAAATACGATTCACGATAAACAAGCGAATATGTAAGTCGTGACTCACGCCCTCAAAGTCGTCACTCAAATATAACTATGGGTCTCACGCCCACAACATCAATCATGTTCGCATCATGGCCACATGGCCCCGGAATTCTGCATCGGTGTAGACATGTCCATGATGCAACAATAATAATAACAATGCCGCATGGCCACATGCCCCCGCAGCGGTGTAGACATGTCCATGTAACATCAACAACAATATATCGGGTGATCAACCCTGCCGCATGGCCACATGCCCCCGGAATTCTGCATCGGTGTAGACATGTCCATGTAACCACAATAACAATATATAGGGTAATCAACCCTGCCACATGGACACATGCCCCCGGAATTCTGCATCGGTGTAGACATGTCCATGTAACCACAATAACAAGTCAACCGGCCCTCCAACGAGAGGCGCGGTAGTATAGAAACACAATTCTACAACAAAGGCTATCACAACAAGCATAGGCAAGTTACACAACAACAAGCATAGGCAAGTTATATACAACTCGAGGTACTTCCATTTTATATCAAAGTCCGGGTTTTAACCCTAAAGTACTACGTACGTTAAATTCCTTTTAAAGAGATCCATTCCTTTTATAGAGGTCACCCAATACCCGTAGTATAAAATAGAGTGACTCACATTTTTAGCAAACCAAAACACTTCTCTTATTAAAGCCAAGTTATCACATTAAAACCAATGATAAGACCCTTCTTTTGTTTTCATAAAGTCGTTATAACTAACTTCCCATAAAGCTGTTATAACACTTTATGTTTTAAACCAATTTAAGACATAACAATGCCTTTCTTTTTCCTAAAGTTCCAGTTTGCCTAATTCCAATTACCCAAGTCTCTTTTTAGAAAAGTTTCATAGTTCAATGTCTTAATCTCTTTTAAAACAATTGAATAACATATGCCATATGTGTGAGTAGTTTATTTTATAACCATCTTTATTAAAGCAGCCATGATCTAGGAAATGTAATATCATTTTGTCTCATCTTAGCTTCTATGCAGATGGAGGTTTCTACTGGTTTTAATAATACTTCATTATTCATTACATTTTCCTTTATTAACGCTGCAGTGGTTCGTCGATACTCATTCTGATTTCCGAAATCAGTAAAACATTATTCCCTTTTAAAAACCAAGTACTCATTACTCACGAATGAGGTTTCACACAAAACTCATATTAATTCATTTAAGTTAAGTCTCTTATCTTATAAGATCAAGTCTCTTAACTTCTAACAATCAGTAAACCATTCTCTTTATCTCTCTTAAGACGTTATACCTAACTTCCCATAAAACTAGTATAACTCTTATGTTTTCAAAACCAAGCATTACTCTTCTTTCAAAAGGTTTCTTAATTACGTTGAAATACTTCAAGATTCTTTATTATTCAGCTTAAGTCAAAAGACATTGCCATAATACTACATTCGCTAACACACGACGTCTACCGTACTATATATATGTTCCTTTAAAATATTTCAAGGTTCTTATTATTCAGCTTAAGTCAAAAGACATTGCCGACGATTATATTCGCTAGCACACGTGACGTCTACCGTACTACATATATATATTATTCAGCTTAAGTCAAAAGACATTGCCACACGCACGCTACCGTACTATATATATATACTTTTAAAATACTTCATGCTCAAGAGTATAAGAAGAATCACATACCTCGCGACGATTATCGACTATAAGCAAAACGCCCACTCGCTATAACCCGGCTAGCCTGGTCCACCTTCTAAGTAGCCCATGCTACTTGCAGAACATTCAACCAATAAAGGTTATCAGTCTACTGTATATACAGTCCTATGTAAGTACAATTTAACTTCTACTTATATTCTTCTGAAGTGATTTCAGTTCAAGTCTTTTCTGTAATATCCTTCTATTACAGTTCAATTCTCTTCTTATGAATCTTATATTCATTTCTATACTACTATAGTATGTAATTTCCAATTACACTAGAAGGACAGTAGTATTTACCTCGATAAGCCCCAAAATTATCCGAGTTTAATGTCGCTCCTAAGCAACGTTTAGCTCCTACTCCGAGTGCTCCAATCCGCTCCAAACAACCCTTAGAAGTTCTACGCAACTTCTACTTAACACTTCAACCGACTATGAAGGTTTTCCTTAGGGTTTCGTTTTTGTGACTAAAGGAAGTATAATAGTATTTTCTGGGCTTTTGTATAAGTGTAACCTTGGAAATACTACAAGGTATTTGGGCCAAGGTATTTGGGCATTATAACAATACTAGGAGAGTATTTCTATACCACAACAAGGGGTATTATACGAAAACAACTAGGCTAGGGGGGGGTACCCCTCGGCTAGGGCACCACAAAGGGGGAGGGGGAGGCTCTCGGCCAAGGGCCTTTCTCAAAGGGGGAGGGGGCTTTGGACGAAAGCAAACAAGAGGGAGGGAGTATTTGAGACTTAGAAAGATTGCTCAAGTTTTGGATGAAGAAAGTCTTCAAGTAAGGGGAGTATTTATAGGCTAACCAAAGGCCAACCAATGGCCAAGATGAAGACAAGTGTGGTGCAAGTGTAGGGCTAGATTTTAACCATGTGGACCTTATCCATCTACCACACAACTTGCACAAAATATCCTACCAACTAAAGTGCTCCCAAATCGTCCCAATTGCCGCCCCTTCCTTCCAATGTGAGGGTGACACTTGTCACCCTCCCGTTGGTCCAAAATGTTTCGTCTCTCGGAAAAATCCGCAAAAATTATAAATGACATAGCCGGAATTTTCCCTTCGCAAGTTTAGTAAAACGTTTCGTCGAAAAACGACTCTTTTCGGCACTTGTGCCTAAATTTCGAACCTAGCCAATCCTTAAGGCTTAAATTTATACGTACGCCCTCACGTACATACTCTGGAAATACGGGGTATAACATTCTCCCCTCCTTAGAAACATTCGTCCCGAATGTTCCTTCTCAAGACGGATAATGATGAAGTTCCTCTGCAAGTTGCCAATGCCACAGCTTGGCCACGGAATAACACACGTTCCCTTCCTTCCTTACTCGTCGTGCCCTTCTCGAACACTTGAACTCTTCTAGTATACGTACCACACTTCAGTCATCGCTTCAGTTTCCAAAACTTTGGAGTCACCACCTCCAAACTTGGTCATCTCACTAGCTTCGCTTCCTTTAAGGCCATTCCCGGCCTTCACGAACCGATTCTGGTCGAACGCATCCACGAACTTATACGATGGTTATCTAAACTTGGGCCTAGCACCCTCGTGACCCTACCACCTGGCGGGACCACCCAGAGCTGACCCTACCTCTAAACAGGCCGCGGGTTGGCCCTCAACATGGCCCCAACCCGACCTACTTAATGCATCACGCTCTTGTTCCCTGCTCCGGAACAATCTTACCTCTACAAGTCATGAAAGCTACCACTTCCATTTCACACTACCCAGGGACTTATCACACAATACATTGTAGGCATAAATGCTCTCCGACAAGGATTACTTGCAAAATCCTGCACTCAAGACGGCCTTACATCTAAGGTCTCAATTGTAATATTCTAAGGTTCATCATTTCCTCACCCCCAGGCTTACCCGTTTACACTAACCAGGTTTCTAAATTACATTTTAGCACAAGCTATCCGAACATAACACTTAACACATTATCATAGCATCAATACATACAAGTCTCTAGAGGGTTAAAGATATACCTGTCTCTACCGCTTTTCTAATCACACCCACTGCAGTGCGATAGCTAGTGAAGGCGATGAACCACCATCGATCTCGGCGTCGAGTCGTAACATCCGTATACCATTGGTCGGACAGTTCCTCGCAAAATGGCCCTGCTGGCCGCAAAAATAACAAGCTCCCTTGGCACCACGACATTCCCCAAAATGCGGTCTACTACATCGACCACACCGAGGTAGGGGTGACTGCACCTGGCCAACACCCCTACTCCCCTGGAAAATGGAACCCATGGTGCTCTGACCTGCTCCTGAATACTCTGGACGCCCTGAAGGTTGTGGAGGACCACTGCACCGCGGAGGTACAAAACTAGCTCTGGCCGAGGCGTCCGCCTCGAAAGTCACCAAAGGACTTCGCTGCTCGCCTCTTCTCGCCGATCTCGGTCATTCCGCGATTTCTTCGCCTCACATCCAAGTGCATAAGCTCGCACGCGGCAATGTCCATGCTCCGGTGCGGCTACACCCAACAACTCGCTAGGTAATCATCAAGCCCTCGTAATATATCGGTGCACTCGATCCTCCATATTAGCTACTAATGCGGAACATATCCGCCAATGAGTCGAACTCACATTGTACTCCCGAATCAGACGCCTGCTCGCTCAACATCAAAAATGCTTACCGAGCCCTCCTCATCTGGAGGCAAGAAATGTGCCGAAGGCCCCGAAAACTCGTCCCAAACGGTGGAAGTGCATTCTCTCCCGACAGCTCCCGCGAATCAAACCGATCATGGTATCACGCCGATGCGAACCTAAGACCACCGACTCGATCTCCAAGCCTTGATCACTCATGATCCGTCAGAATCGCTTGATGAACTCTGCGGATCATCCTCGTGCCTCGACCCGTAGAACTCGCGAGCTACATCTCGAAAGTCCTGTAGCCTCAAACTATCCGATCTAGTGAACCACGGCGCATCGAACTGCTGCGTCCACTATCCTCATATCCGCCACGACCACCGCGAATCGCCATCTCCTTGTAACCCATCTCTCGCCTGCATCGTGGGACCGAGGCTCAGTATCAGAGTCTCGGCAGCACCGCCGCGTTTCTAAATCTTTGGCCGGGCGGCGCCGCGAAACTCGCCGTAAGCATCGCTCGTGCATCGACCGGCTGCGCCTCGCATTCTCTCAGATCCCACTAGCAGCTCCTCGCCGCCTTGCCCTCTCGGGCGGGGTTGCCGCATGCAGGCATAAGCGTAAAAACGGAATACGCTGAGGGTCCAACTTATCACACAGCTCTAAGGCACGATCTCAGAATGAGAAGAAATGGAAACCAATCCTAAATGTCCTGCAGCCTCCTGATTATAGATGTGGTGCACAACACACCGATAACCAAGACTCTACTAGACACGGTTTGTAGACACTTTCCGAGGATTAATCGCTCGATACCACTGCCACGACTGTTCGGCTCGTGGATCGTGCCTTACCCGCACCCAAGTAGTCATACATCGAGTAATCAGTGAACATAAAAATAAAACATGAAACAATCAGAAATGAGACACATTTTATCTCGAGAGAAAATCGCTTTCGATATAGATAAAACTAAAACTTGAACAGTTTAATCCTTTTTACAACCCTGCCCACAACAGTACTACAGACCTCTAAGATTTACAACAACTATGACGGGACAGGGCCCCGCCATACCCCTGAATGTACAAGAACCTACAACTCAGGGAACACATACCAATAGATAAGCCTCCGAAGGAACGGAGCTTCCCGATACGCTGAAAGGTGATCCTAAAAGCGGGGATCGACAGCCAATGCACTTCTACCTGCGGCATGAACGCAGCCCCGAGGAGGTCAAGACAACAGTACCAAGTATGTGAAATCAAAATATCGCGCTTAAATCATAACAGTCTATATAAAGCAGGAGACATGTATGATAACCAAAATACAGTTCACGATAAACAAGCAGTCATGTAAGTCAGGGACTCACGCCCTCAAAGTCGTCACTCAAATATAACTATGGGTCTCACGCCCACAACATCAATCATGTTCGCATCATGGCCACATGCCCCCGGAATTCTGCATCGGTGTAGACATGTCCATGATGCAACAATAATAATAACAATGCCGCATGGCCACATGCCCCCGGAATTCTGCATCGGTGTAGACATGTCCATGTAACATCAACAACAATATATCGGGTGATCAACCCTGCCGCATGGCCACATGCCCCCGGAATTCTGCATCGGTGTAGACATGTCCATGTAACCACAATAACAATATATAGGGTAATCAACCCTGCCACATGGACACATGCCCCCGGAATTCTGCATCGGTGTAGACATGTCCATGTAACCACAATAACAAGTCAACCGGCCCTCCAACGAGAGGCGCGGTAGTATAGAAACACAATTCTACAACAAAGGCTATCACAACAAGCATAGGCAAGTTACACAACAACAAGCATAGACAAGTTATATACAACTCGAGGTACTTCCATTCTATATCAAAGTCCGGGTTTTTAACCCTAAAGTACTACGTACGTTAAATTCCTTTTAAAGAGATCCATTCCTTTTATAGAGGTCACCCAATACCCGTAGTATAAAATAGAGTGACTCACATTTTTAGCAAACCAAAACACTTCTCTTATTAAAGCCAAGTTATCACATTAAAACCAATGATAAGACCCTTCTTTTGTTTTCATAAAGTCGTTATAACTAACTTCCCATAAAGCTGTTATAACACTTTATGTTTTAAACCAATTTAAGACATAACAATGCCTTTCTTTTTCCTAAAGTTCCAGTTTGCCTAATTCCAATTACCCAAGTCTCTTTTTAGAAAAGTTTCATAGTTCAATGTCTTAATCTCTTTTAAAATAATTGAATAACATATGCCATATGTGTGAGTAGTTTATTTTATAACCATATTTATTAAAGCAGCCATGATCTAGGAAATGTAATATCATTTTGTCTCATCTTAGCTTCTATGCAGATGGAGGTTTCTACTGGTTTTAATAATACTTCATTATTCATTACATTTTCCTTTATTAACGTTGCAGTGGTTCGTCGATACTCATTCTGATTTCCGAAATCAGTAAAACATTATTCCCTTTTAAAAACCAAGTACTCATTACTCACGAATGAGGTTTCACACATGTCACGACCGATTAGGACGTGGTCGTGCCTTACCCCGCACCCTAGTGATACAACATCGAGTAATCAGTGAACATAAAAGCGATACAAGACATATTATGAAATATGAAACAATAACTGAGAAAAACTTGCCTTTCGGCATATATGTAAATAACAACTTTTTCAACATGAGCAGTTTAATCCTTTTACAAACCCGCCCACAACAAGATTACTACAGACCTCTAAGAATGATATGACAACAATGGCGGGACAGGGCCCCGCCAAACCCCTGAATGTAAACACTTACTACGACAGGGGACTATACCACTGATAAGCCTCCGGAGAAACGGAGCTTCCCAAACGCTGAAACTGTGACCCTGAGAGCTAGGATCAACGACTGGTGTACCTCAACCTGCGGCATGAACGCAGCCCCCCGAAGGAGGTCAGTACAACAGGTACCGAGTATGTGAAACTAAAAATACTGTAAATGAAATCATAATAGTCTATAAAGCAGGAGACATGTATGATAAGCAAACTACAGTTCACAACAAATAAGCAGTCATGTCAAGTCAGGGACTCACGCCCTCAAAGTTATCACAATAAAATCGTACGGGGCAAGTACGAAGGCATAGCCGACTACTAAGACCCACAGTACCAAAAATACCACAAACTGTATCCCGAGGTCTTTCTAGACCGCACCACATGATCGAAGCTGGCCACTCGCCCGCAATATCAATGTGCGCGTCTATCCCTGGAACTCTCGCAGCTCCGCATAGGTCACACACGGACCCGCATGAGGTATTCCTCGAATCATGGTCCCAGACCGCCTGAGGTATACCCCGCATCGAAGGCAGCTAACCCTCGGTATCCGCCTAGGCTCCCGCAACCCGCATAGTCTCAAAAGACCGCATAGTCTCAACAGACCGCATAGGGAATCCCCCGCATCAGGCTAAACACCCGGAATGATCAATCCTGGAGCTACCGCACTCCGCATAGTCACGAGGACCGCATAGGCCGTAAAGACCCGCATCAAGGGTGGCAAGCCCTCGGTATAATAAGTCAAAGGGGTATGTGATACAATAATAGTACAACGGGCTTAACGTTTAACAACGTAAGCACAACAAGAATGACCCCCTTACATCACGATCACACAAGATACTAACACACGTAGCATCCTAACATTTTCACTTATCACATCAACAAGAAAGTATTTACAAGGCTATCTCAAACCAAACACAATCAAGTTATTCACACAAGGTACTTTAAGCTAACAAGTTCGGGTATCTTCCCCTAAAGTACTTCATACATTAAATCTTTTAAAAGATCCGTTGCTTTCACATAAGTCACCCAATACCCGTAGTATAAAATAGAGTGACTGTCTTTTTAAATAAACCAAAACACTTACCTTTGTAAAATCAAGTAACAACATTATTTTCCAAACGTCCAAGTTTGCCTAATTTCAAATGTTCACGTTTCTTATTTTAGAAAGGTTTCGTAGTTCATAGTCTTATTCATTTAAGAATATAATTCTCTTTTAAACAATCTGAGAAACATAAGTCTTATATGTGAGTAGGATATTCTTGTTTATAACAATCTTATTACTGAAATAGTGATCTAGGAAATATCATTTTGTCTCATCTTAGCTTCTATGTAGATGGAAGTTTCTACTGGTTTTAATAATACTTAATTAGTCAAAACATTTCCTTTTATTAACGCTGCAGTGGTTTGTCGATACACATTCTGATTTCCGAAATCAGCAAAACATTCTTAAGCCGTTATACCTAACTTCTCATAAAGCTAGTATAACCCTTAAGTTTGTCAAAAACCAAGTATTACTTCTTCTTTCAAAATGATTCAAAATCTTTTGAAATACTTCAAGTTCTTTATTAACACATAACAAGCCAGTTATAGTTCAAATCAGTTACCTTTTAAAGACCACAAGTATTTTCTTACCAACATAAGGCTGTTATAACCAACTTCCCATAAAGCCGTTATAACACTTTATGTTTTAAATCAATCAAATACGTTTAGCACATGTACGTCTACCGTACTACATAGTTCACACATATCATGCTAGAAGAGATAGGAAGAGGTTCACATACCTCGCGACGAGTATCGACTAATAGCAAAACGCTCCAAGTACTTCCAACCGTCGGCTACTCCTTAAGCCAAGTAGATCGCGCCACACGTTTTACTTAAACCTATAAGGCCACAAGGCGCTTTTTAACATTTTTATCTCATCGTAGAACATTCTACCGAAAATTCGGCAGCACCTCCCCCCCCCCGCAACAGCGCAAATCTCCTCCTCTATCGAGGCCGGCTACCAAGCCAACCAGGGGGGGGGGTTATACGTCTAACCCTAACGGGTACAATTCTACTCCACGGTACTACTACACAAGTCTACTGTAATACAGCCCTATGTAATTACCAAGATTCTTCTTTAAATTCAGGCTTAAGTCGCAAGACATTGCCGTAAGTATTATTCAGGCTTAAGTCAAAAGACATTGCCGATAACTACGTTCAGTTCTATATATAGTATACTTCAACTATATATTCTAACAATATGTAATTTCCAATCACAATAGAGGGACAAGATAATTACCTCGATAAGCCCATAATTATCCTAGTTTAAATGTCGATCCTGAGCAAGGTTTAGCTCTACTCAGTGCGCTCAGGCCCGCTCAAACAACCCTTAGAAGTTCTAACCAACTTCTACTTATGACTTCAACTACGGGTGAAGATTTTCCTTAGGGTTTCGGTTTTGTATTTGGAAGTATAATAGTATTTTACGGGCTTTTCAGATAGGTATAACCTTAGAATACAACAAGGTATCTGACTAAGGTAATTTGGGCATTATAACAATACTTTTGAGTATTTCTACCAAGAGGGGGTATATTATACGAGAACAACACCACTAGGAGGGGTGAAGTCTCGGCCTGAGGCCACACATGGGAGGGCTCTCGGCGAGGGGAGGGGCGAGAACAACAACAAGAGAGGAGGATTTTAACACTTAGAGATTTGTGGAAAGGATGAAGAATTCATCAAAGGGAGAGGGTATTTATAGGTCAAGGGATGGCCACCAAAGGCCAAGATTAAACCAAGTGTTAGGCAAGTGTAGGGCTAGGATTTACTACACACAAATATCCTACCAACCCTGACTTTAGCCAAGGCACAAAAACGTGCCTTACATAGCCTATTTCGTCCAATTGGACGATTTCAAACCACCAATTGGAGGTGCCAAGTGTCGCCTCCCGTTGGTCCAAAATGTTCGTCTCTCGGAAAAATCCGCAAAAATACTAAATGACATAGCGGAAATTCCCTACGAAAGTCGTGGAAGCGTTTACGAAAAATGACTCTGTCGGGTGTTGTGAACAAATTTAATTCGCCAAGCCACTTTGCCTACTCAAGGCTTTAAACTTTTATCGTGCGCCTCACGTACATACTGCGGAAATACGGGTATAACATTCTCCTCCTTAGAAACATTCGTCCGAATGTTCCTTCTAAATCTCAAGACAAGCGGCGCCAAGATAGTCTTCACCGCTATACTTACGAAAACAATCTGCCACGCTAGCCACGAAACACCGCGCACATACTTCTATCTAAGTCCACGAGAAAACACCTCTAATCATCACCACAAAACACTTCTCAAGGTCTAAAATATACTTCCCTCGCACCTTCTCTTTACAAAAGAAATGATCACATCTATGCTCGCCATACATGCTCGCTTCTCTCTTTACTCGTCGTAGATACCACTTTGTCACTTTGCCTGAGGCATTAACCTTCTCAGGCGACTCGACAAATGGTACCACTTTTGTCACTTTGTCGCGAGCCTTGCTCGACGATCCAACAAATGGTGCAGTACCGCTGCCATCCCGGAGGATGTCGTACACTCGAACTCATACCACGTTACGATACGGCGATTATCAAACTTCGGGTTACTATCTCTAACGTGGTCATCATTAGCGGGAACACTCGATGGATCTTCGATACTTCCGAACATCACAATACGAAGGCCGGACCTTTGTGTCACGACCGATTCGGGCCGTGGTGGTGCCTTACCCGAGCACCCTAGTGATACAACATCGAGTGTCAATGGAACATAAAACAATACAAGACATATTATAAAATATGAAACAATAATCTGAGAAAAACTTGCCTTTCGGCGTATATATATATAACTTTTTCCAACAAACGGTTTAATCCTTTTACAAACCACCTTGCAACAAGATTACTCTGGACCTAAGAAATGATACGACAACAATGGCGGGACGGGGCCGCCATACCCACGAATGTAAACACCTACAACAACGGGGACTATACCATCGATAAGCCTCGGAGAAAGCGGAGCTTTCCCACATGAATCGTGACCCTAAGGCGAGGATCGATGGCGGTGTACCTTTACCTGGCGTGAACGCGGCCCGAAGGAGTCGATCTGCAGTGCAAGTATGTGAAACTAAAAATCGTAAATGAAATCATAATAGTCTATAAAGCGGGAGACATGTATGATAACCAAACTACGATTCACAATAATAGCGATCGTATCAAGTCGAGGACTCACGCCTCAAGTCATCACTCAAATATAACAATGGGTCTCACGCCACAACATCAATCATGCGTGGAATACCTTCCCCGCCTGCCGGCGGTTTATGATATAATGACACGAGGAACACACACGAACACCGGGTCCCACTGTGCCATAATAACTGCGTCTGAGGTAAATGCGAAGGCATAGCCGACTACTAACACCAGCGGTACCAACAAGGTCATGAAGCGTATCATAAGATCTGTCTAGACCGCCACATGATCAAAGCCGACCACTTGCGCGATATCTAATGTGCGCGTCTAGCCCCGAACTTTCGCGACTCCGCATAGGCCAATCGGTCGGCCGCGTGAGGTATAACCCCGCATCGAGGTAGCTACTCCGGCGGCGTCTGGACTCGCCGTCCGCGTAGCCACAAGGACGCGTGACCACAAGGCGCGTCTAACACGGAACTTCGCGATTCGCGCATAGGCCCCCGGACCCGTATGAGGTAGTCTCGAATCATAGGTCCATCGACCGCTGAGTCTACCCGCGTCGGAGGCGCTTAACCGGAATCATCTCGAGATGAGTGATGTATAATACTATCATAACGACTTATCGTTAAACAACATAAGCACAACAAAGGAAAAAACCCCTTTACACAAACATCACAAGATACTAACACACGTAGCATCCTAGCATGTTTACTTATCAAATCAACAGAAGGTATTACAAGGC
Source organism: Przewalskia tangutica (assembly GCA_029844215.1). Taxonomy (NCBI): domain Eukaryota; kingdom Viridiplantae; phylum Streptophyta; class Magnoliopsida; order Solanales; family Solanaceae; genus Przewalskia; species Przewalskia tangutica. Next base: position 66,876,601 of record CM056723.1, read on the forward strand.
TATCACAAACCAACACAATCAAGTTATACACACGGTACTTTCTACTATATGCTAACAAGTTCGGGTTTTATCCCCAAAGTACTTCATACATTAACTCTTTAAAGATACGTTACTTTCACAAAAGTCACACAATACGTAGTATATGAAAATATAGTGATTATCTTTTGAAGTAAATCAAAACACTTCTCCTTGTAAAACTCAAGTATGACATTATTTTCCAAGCGTCAAGTTTGCCTAATTTCAAATGTTCATGTTTCTTATTTAGAAAGGTTTAAGTAGTTCATAGTCTTATTCATTTAAGAATATAATTCTCTTTTAAACTATCGAGAAACATAAGTCTTATATGTGAGTAGGATATTCTTGTTTACAACAATCTTATTCAATGACCATGATCTAGGAAATATCATTTTGTCTCATCTTAGCTTCTATGCGGATGGAAGTTTCTCTTGGTTTTAATAATACTTAATCTGTCAAAACATTTCCTTTTATTAACGCTGCGATGGTTTGTCGATACACATTCGATTTCCAAAATCGATAAAACATTCTTAAGGCGTTATACCTAACCTTCCATAAAGCTAGTATAACTCTTAAGTTTTCAAAACAAATCAAGTATTACTTCTTCTCTCAAAATGATTCAAAACTCTTTTGAAATACTTGAGTTCTTTATTAACACATAACAAGCGGTTATAGTTCGAATCGATTACCTTTTAAAAACCACTGTATTTTCTTACCAACATAAAGCCGTTATAACCAACTTCCCATAAAGCCGTTATAACACTTTATGTTTTACACCAATCAAATACATTTAGTACGTATGCGTCTGCCGTACTACATAGTTCACACATATCATGCTAGAAGAGATAGGAAGAGGTTCACATACCTCGCGACGAGTATCGACTAATAGCAAAAGCGCTCAAGTACTCCCAGTATGGCTACTCCTAAAGCCAAGTAGAACGCGCCACACGTAGTACTTCAACCTATAAGGCCACAAGCGCTTATTAACATTAAGATCTTATCGTAGAACATTCTACGAAAATTCGGCACCTCCATTCTGACGTAAATCTCCTCTCTAACTGGGCGGCTACGAAGCCAACCAGGGGATTATACATCTAACGACGGGTACAATTCTACTCCACGATACTACTACACAAGTCTCTTATGTCTGATTCGATTCGATTCTTGAGCTTAAGTCAAAAGACATTGCCAACTAACCACGTTGATTCTATATATAGTATACTTTAACTATATATTCTAACAACATGTAATTTCCAATTACAATAGAGGACAAGATATTTACCTCGATAAGCCCATAATTATCCAAGTATAAAGTCGATCTGGGCAATCGTTTAGCTCGACTCCGGCGCTCAACCCGCTCTAAACCACCTTAGAAGTTCTAACCAACTTACACACAATACTCAACGGACTATGGAGATTTTCCTAGGGTTTCGGTTTTGTATTGACGGGAAGTATAATAGTATTTAGGGCTTTTCGTATAGGTATAACCTTAGAATACTACAAGGTATCTGGCTAAGGTAATTGGGCATTATAACAATACTTTTGAGTATTTCTCAACCAGGGGTACCCGAGAACACCCAGGTAGGGGGTGCTCTCGTAGAAGGGCCTACTAGGAAGGGGAGAGGTGCTCTCGGCCACAAGGCCACATGAAAGGGGAGGAGGCTCTTGGGCGAGAGTCGACAAGAGGGAGGAGAGGGTTCTCAAGACTTAGAGATTTGAGGATGAAGAAGTCTTCAAAGGGAGGGTATTTATAGGGTAAGCAAAGGCCAACCAAGGGCCAAGATCTAGCCAAGTGCTATGCAAGTGTAGGGCCAAGATGTGCCCAAGTGCCCCTAGTCCCTACTCACAAATCCCTGCCAAAATATCTCACCAACTTGACCGCTTCAGCGTCGAGGGTGGCGTCGACTCCACCAACTTGAGGTGACAAGTGTCGCCTCTCGTTGGTCCAAAACATTTCCTCTCTCGGAAAAATCCATAAAAATAAGAAAAGACATAGCGGAATTTTCCTTCGCAAGTTATGTAAAGCGTTTAGTCGAAAACGACTCTAACAGGGTGTTGTGCACAAATGCCATTCGGCCAAGCCACCTAGGCGGGGGTGCCACGTGGCACCCTCCTATTTGCCCCAAATAAAACATCTTCCGAAAATATCCACAATGGCCAAAATCTAGAAAACAAAGTGGGCCCCACAAAAACCGTAAATTTCTCGTGGGCCCGTGACCATTTCGAAAATAAAATTCCATAATTCTCTAATATTCCGGGAAGTCCGAATACCAAATCTGGGAATCAATTCCCATTAACGAACCTTTTCCTTCACAAAAGCAGGAAACTTTTCCGTGGAAAAATCGCCTCTTTCTTCCTTTCCAATCTTTCATGCATTGTTCTCAAATGCGTGCGTCGCTCATACATACCACGGAACTACGGGTATAACATTCTTCCCCTAGAAACATTCGTCCGAATGTTCCTTCTAAGTCTCAAAGCGAACGGCGTGCGAGATAGTCTTCACTACTATACTTACGAAACAATCCTGCCACAGCTGGCCACAGAAATACCCACGCAAAATACCTACATCCAAGTCCACGAGGAAACACCTCTAACATCACCACAAATAATACTACTTTTGTCACTTTGTCGCGAGCCTTGCTCCAACGACCCAACAAATGGTACCGGGCTGCGTCACGATCCTTGAAGGCGTAAATGCACTCGAATTCTTACCATATTTCTGATACTGCTCTAGTATCCAAAACTCGGGGTTACTATCTCTAACGTGGTCATTATTACTGGGAACACTCTGGATGGATCTTCGATACTTCCCCGAACATAACAATACGAAGGACCGGACGTACTGCCTCCTAAGTCGGACGGCAAATGCTAACCTATAGGCAACCTGGCCTATTCTTCACATGAACTCAAAAAGGCCCAATGTAACTCGGGCTAAGTTCCTCTGTTCCTCAAAACTCGTCACACCCTAACCACCGTCTGCTGGAACAAACCTGAACCAACTACCTGAGCCTTGCCAACATCGAACCAATCGACCGGCAACTTGCATTCTTCCCTGAGGCTTCATAAGGCGACATCCGATCACCGAAATGGTAGCTTAAACACTCACGACCAGGAACAACGATCCTCACGGCTACCCGCCATCGGCCGACCACGGTCGAACGCATCCACGAACTTCGTCTGTTGGTTAACTAAATTTGGGCCTAACACCCTCATGACCTATCACGGCGGGACCACCACAAACCGACCCGCACCATACAGCCGCGGGTTGACCCGCAACGTGGCCTCAACCCGACAGCGGCGCAACACACTAGCTTCCGGAGAAAACTCTCACTAATCACGTTACGAAAACCTAGCGGTCTTACGAGCTCAACTACCTCTCTCATTTTACGCTACTCGGGACTTATCCCAAAAACATAGCTCACGTGCACAATGCACTCCTATAAGGGTCAAACATCAACATCGTCTCTTACTCGAGATGGCCTTACCTCTAAGGTCTCTACGCGTAAAACTCTAAGGCTCTCGCACTTTCTCTATCCCCAACATCTTACTCGGTTAAACAACCATGATTTCTAATCACAACTAACATCGCTACGAGAACATAGCACTTAAGGTATACTCACCTTATCACATAAACAAAATTCTAGAGGTTTAGGATATGCTGCATCTCTGCTTCACTCCACATGTCGTTCTGTCGAACCTTGCCCGTAGGCGCATGATTAAGGAAGGTGACGAACTACCACGCGATCGCGAAGACAAAATCCTTCTACTAGGTCACCTATTCGACATATGGCCACGGCCGCAGTACAACAAGTATCGATCTAAAAAGCGACATTCCCGGGATGGCGTGCATCGCCTGATGAATCGAAAACCACAGAGTCACGACCAACTCTGCATACCCCGAGCGTCTTGAATCCGTGGGGACCTCTTTTGCAGCGGATGTGCATAATCTAATCTGCTGGTGAGGCGACTTGCCTCGAAGTTACCAAAGGACCTAGCTGCTCTGGCCCCCGATGTCGCCCGTTAACCGTCGATCTCTACGTTTCTCAGCCTGCTGCGTATAAGCCCGTTCATAGGCCATGCTCACGCCTAGCTGAAGAATTACTCTTGCACAACCCTTTCTTAGGTAGTCATCAAGACTCGTGGTACATCGGTATATTCTCTGGTAGCCACATCCATAGCTAATGTAAGGTGCGTCTCTGCAATCTATATTCTGTTCCCAATCGTGGGCGAAGGTTCAAATATCATGGCGCGATGGAGCTGCTGCCGCCGTGCTAAACTCTGTTGGGGCTAGTGACGTAGCATAACTCCTCGAACAAAACACCGCCCGGTGGTGGTGGGCTGTGCCCACGCAACCCTCCGAACTCAACTCGCGGCTCCGCCGTGCCTTGCCCTCACGGGCGGGTTGCCACATGCGGAGGCATAACGGTAAAGGAAAGAAATACGTTTAGAGGTCCAACTTAAAACACGGCTCTAAGGCACGACCTCAGTGAGAAGAATAGAAACCAATCCTAAATATCCTATAGCCTCACGATTATTGGCGTGGTGCACAACACGATAATCAAGACTCTCTTGGATACGATGCGTAGACACTTTCCGAGGATTAATCGCTCTGATACCACTTTTGTCACGACCGATTCGGGCGTGGTCGTGCCTTACCCGGGCACCCTAGTGATACAACATCGAGTAATCAGTGAACATAAAACAATACAAGACATATTATGAAATATGAAACAATAATCGAGAAAAACTTGCCTTTCGGCATATATATATATAACAACTTTTTCCAACAAGAGCAGTTTTAATCCTTTTTACAAACCACCCACTTGATTACTCTGGACCTCTAAGAAATGATCGACAACAATGGCGGGACGGGCCCCGCCATACCACGAATGTAAACACCTACAACAACAGGGACTATACCATCGATAAGCCTCGGAGAAACGGAGCTTTCCCACGTGAATCGTGACCCTAAGGCGAGGATCAACGATGGCGGTGTACCTTTACTGCGGCGTGAGCGCAGCCCGAAGGAGTCGATAACAGTACCAGTATGTGAAACTAAAAATCGTAAATGAAATCATAATAGTCTATAAAGCGGGAGACATGTATGATAACCAAACTACGATTCACAATAATAGCGATCGTATCAAGTCGGGGACTCACGCCTCAAGTCATCACTCAAATATAACAATGGGTCTCACGCCACAACATCAATCATGCGTGGAATACCTTCCTCACTGCCGTGATTTATGATATAACGACACGAGAACACACGAACACGTGTCCCACGTGCCATAATAACACGTCTGAGGGTAAGTGCGAAGGCATAGCCGACTACTAACACCCAGTACCAACAAGGTCATGAATCGTATCATAAGATCTGTCTGAACCGCCACATGATCAAAGGCGACCACTTGCGCGGTATCTAATGTGCGCGTCTAGCCACTGGAACTTTCGCGACTCGCGTAGGCCAATCAGATCGGCCGCATGAGGTATAACCCGCATCGAGGTAGCTACTCCCCGGCGTCTGGACTCGCCGTCGCGTAGCCACAAGGACCGCGTGACCACAAGGGCGCGTCTAACACGGAACTTCCGCGATTCGCGCATAGGCCCCTGGACCCGTGTAGAGGTAGTCTCGAATCATAGGTCCATCGACCGCTGAGTCTACCCGCGTGGAGGCAGCTTAACCCCCGGAATCATCTCAAGAGATGAGTGATGTATAATACTATCATAACAGCTTATCGTTAAACAACATAAGCACAACAAAGGAAAAAACCCCTTTACACAAACATCACAAGATACTAACACACGTAGCATCCTAGCATGTTTACTTATCAAATCAACAAGAAGGTATTACAAGGCTATCACAAACCAACACAATCAAGTTATACACACCAGGTACTTTCTACTATATGCTAACAAGTTCGGGGTTTTATCCCCAAAGTACTTCATACATTAACTCTTTAAAGATATGTTACTTTCACAAAAGTCACACAATACGTAGTATATGAAAATATAGTGATTATCTTTTGAAGTAAATCAAAACACTTCTCCTTGTAAAACTCAAGTAACAACATTATTTTCCAAGCGTCAAGTTTGCCTAATTTCAAATGTTCATGTTTCTTATTTAGAAAGGTTTAAAGTTCATAGTCTTATTCATTTAAGAATATAATTCTCTTTTAAACTATCGAGAAACATAAGTCTTATATGTGATTAGGATATTCTTGTTTACAACAATCTTATTACAATGACCATGATCTAGGAAATATCATTTTGTCTCATCTTAGCTTACATGCGGATGGAAGTTTCTCTTGGTTTTAATAATACTTAATCTGTCAAAACATTTCCTTTTATTAGCTGCGGTGGTTTGTCGATACACATTCGATTTCCAAAATCGTAAAACATTCTTAAGGCGTTATACCTAACCTTCCATAAAGCTAGTATAACTCTTAAGTTTTCAAAACAAATCAAGTATTACTTTTCTCTCAAAATGATTCAAAACTCTTTTGAAATACTTGAGTTCTTTATTAACACATAACAAGCGGTTATAGTTCGAATCGATTACCTTTTAAAAACCACTGTATTTTCTTACCAACATAAAGCCGTTATAACCAACTTCCCATAAAGCCGTTATAACACTTTATGTTTTACACCAATCAAATACATTTAGTACATGCGTATCGTCTGGTACTACATAGTTCACACATATCATGCTAGAAGAGATAGGAAGAGGTTCACATACCTCGCGGCAGTATCGACTAATAGCAAAAGCGCTCAGTACTCCCAGTATCGGCTACTCTTAAAGCCAAGTAGAAACGCGCCACGTAGTACTTCAACCTATAAGGCCACAAGGCGCTTATTAACATTAAGATCTTATCGTAGAACATTCTCTGAGAAAATTCGGCACCTCCCACGCTACTGGCGTAAATCTCCTCCTCTAACGGGGCGGCTACCAAGCCACGAGGGGTTATACATCTAACCCGACGGGTACAATTCTACTCACGGTACTACTACACAAGTCTCTTTATGTCTGATTCGATTCGATTCTTGGGCTTAAGTCAAAAGACATTGCCAACTAACCACGTTGATTCTATATATAGTATACTTTAACTATATATTCTAACAACATGTAATTTCCAATTACAATAGAGACAAGATATTTACCTCGATAAGCCCATAATTATCCAAGTATAAAGTCGATCTGGGCAATCGTTTAGCTCGACTCGGCGCTCCAACCCGCTCTAAACCACCCTTAGAAGTTCTAACCAACTTCTACACAATACTCAACGGACTATGGAGATTTTCCTAGGGTTTCGGTTTGTGGTACGGGAAGTATAATAGTATTTCCGGGCTTTTCGTATAGGTATAACCTTAGAATACTACAAGGTATACGGCTAAGGTAATTGGGCATTATAACAATACTTTTGAGAGTATTTCTCAACCAAGGGGTACCACGAGAACACCCAGGTAGGGGTGCTCTCGGTGAAGGGCCTACTAGGAAGGGAGAGGGTGCTCTCGGCCACAAGGCCACATGAAAGGGGAGGAGGCTCTTGGGCGAGTCGACAAGAGGAGGAGAGGGTTCTCAAGACTTAGAGATTTGAGGGATGAAGAAGTCTTCAAAGGGAGGGGGGTATTTATAGGGTAAGCAAAGGCCAACCAAGGGCCAAGATCTAGCCAAGTGTTATGCAAGTGTATGGCCAAGATGTGCCCAAGTGCCCCCTAGTCCCTACTCCACAAATCCTGCAAAATATCTCACCAACTTGACCGCAAACGTCGAGGTGGCCGTCGACTCCACCAACTTGAGGTGACAAGTGTCGCCCTCTCGTTGGTCCAAAACATTTCCTCTCTCGGAAAAATCCGCAAAAATAAGAAAAGACATAGCGGAATTTTCCTTCGCAGTTATGTAAAGCGTTTAGTCGAAAAACGACTCTAGCAAGGTGTTGTGCACAAATGCCATTCGGCGAGCCACTGGCGGGGTGACACGTGTCACCCTCCTATTGGCCCAAAATAAAACATCTTCGAAAAATATCCACAATGGCCAAAATCTCAAAACAAAGTGGGCCCCACAAAACCGTAAATTTCTCAGTGGGCCAGCGTGACCATTTCCAAAATAAAATTCCATAATTCTCTAATATTCCAGAAGTCCGAATACCAAATCTGGGAATCCAATTCCCATTAACGAACCTTTTCCTTCACAAAAACGGAAACTTTTCCGTGGAAAAATCGCCTCTTTCTTCCTTTCCAATCTTTACAGCCGTGTTCTCGTGCGTGCGTCCTCGCATACATACCACGGAACTACGGGTATAACACCTGCCTCTACGTCGGACGGCAAATGCTAACATATAGGCAACGGCCTATCCTTCACATGAACTCACAAAGGCCCAAGTAACTCGGGCTAAGTTCCTGTTTTCCAAAACTCGTCGCACCAAACCCGGGTGGTACCTTCAAGAAGACCGACCGTCGGCTGAACTCTAAGCGTCGTCGCGATTATCATACGATTTCTCGAGCTGCGAACTTCTTCTAGACAAGCTTCACTATCCACGATCTGCTGGAACAAGCTGAACCATATGCGAACGCGCCAACATCGAACCAATCGGCCAGACAACTTACACTTCCGCCCTTACAAGGCTTCATAAGGCGATATCCGAACACCGAAATGGTAGCTTAAACACTCCTTCAACAGAGACAACAATTCGCAACTATCCTCGAAATCAAACACCGGCGGGGCGAATGTGGTCTGAGACTCACGAGTTCCTATCCTTGCTGGTAAAACTTTTAGAAAACGAAAATAGCCACAACACAGGCTTCAGCATCGACATAAGGTGAAGGTAGGCACCGTGCAGCCTTTCAACCTTTCGGATAACTCAACACGGTAGAGCAAGCGGTCTGCCGAAGAACACGATGGGCTGCCCCATCGGCCCGACCATCGGTCGAACGCGTCCACGAACTTCGTCTGTTGGTTAACTAAACTTGGGCCTAACACCCTCACAACCCTAACACAGGCGGGACCACCAACCTGACCCCACCACCAAACCTACGCGGGTTGACCCATGGCGTGGCCTCAACCCGACCCGGCAGCGCAATACTAGCTCCGATCCGAACAATCTCACTAATCACGTTTCGAAAACCTAGCGGTCTTCTTAGCTCAACTACCCCCTTTCATTCCACACTACTAGGGACCTATCCCAACATAACTCACGTGCACTATGCACTTCCGATAAGGGTCAAACATAACACTACACCTTTTCTCGAGATGGCCTCACCTCTAAGGTCTTTACGTAAGAAGCTCTAAGGCTCACACCTTCTCTATCCCCCAAAATCTTACTCGGTTAAACAACCATGATCTAATCACGACTAACACACGGCTATCAGAACATAGCACTTAAGGTATACTCACCTTATCACACATACTGATCTCTAGAGGGTTAAAGATATATCTATATCTCTTCTTGCTCCAGTCGTTCTAATCAAAACTGCCCGTGAGCGCAGCTAAGGAAGGTGACGACCTACCCACCGGTACTGACGCACAACTCCGCCTACTCGGTCCCCCAGTCGACACATGGCCCGGACGGCCGCAGGTACAACAAGTACCAACTAAAAGACGACATTCCCGGGATGGCGTGCATCCAATGAGCGGAAGCCACAGGTTCGACCAACTCCTGCGTACCGAGCGTCTGAACCGTGGAGGACCTCTGCTTTGGTGGGCGTGCATAATCTAATCATGGTGAGGTGACTCGCCTGAAAGTTACCAAGGACCTTTGCTCTGGCCTGCTTCTGCGTCGCCCGTTAACCCGTCGATCTACGTTTTCTCGGCTGCTGCGCATAAGCCCGTACGAGGCCATACTCAAGCCTAATCAAGAATTACTCTTGCACAACCCTCTCTTAGATAGTCATCAAGACCGTGGTACATCGGTATACTCTCTGTAGCCAAATCCATAGCTAATGCGGTCGCTTTCTTGCAATCTAAATTCACTGTTCGATGCGTGGGCGAAGGTTCATATATCATGGCGCGATGAGCCTTGCTGCGCCGTGCTAAACTCTGCTTGGGGCTAGTGGCGTCGCAGAACTCCCGAATGAAGCACTACCTAGGTAATGATTGGGCACGTGCCTCGCCACCTCCGAACTCTACTCGCGGCTCCGCCGCCTTGCCCTCACGGGCGGGTTGCCCTGCGGAGGCATAGCGGTAAGGAAAGAAATCGTCGGAGGTCCAACTTACAACACGACTCTAAGGCACGATCTCGAGTGAGAAGAATAGAAACCAATCCTAAATACCTATAGCCTCACGATTATTGGTGTGGTGCACAACACACCGATAATCAAGACTCTGGATCTGATCTGTAGACACTTTCCGAGGATTAATCGCTCGATACCACTTTTGTCACGACCGATTCGGGCGTGGTCGTGCCTACCGGGCACCTAGTGATACAACATCGAGTAATCGAACATAAAGCGATACAAGACATATTATGAAATATGAAACAATAATCGAGAAAAACTTGCCTTTCGGCATATATGTAAATAACAACTTTTCAACATGAGCAGTTTAATCCTTTTACAAACCACGCCACAAAGATTACTACGGACCTCTAAGAATGATATGACAACAATGGCGGGACGGGGCCCAAACCACGAATGTAAACACTTACTCTGACGGGGACTATACGTGATAAGCCTCCGAGAAACGGAGCTTCCCAAACGCTGTGACCACGAGAGCTAGGATCAACGGCGGGTGTACCTCAACTGCGGCATGAACGCGGCCCCGAAGGAGGTCGATGCAAGTGCAAAGTATGTGAAACTAAAAATATCGTAAATGAAATCATAATAGTCTATAAAGCAGAGACATGTATGATAAGCAAACTACGATTCACAACAAATAGCGATCATGTCAAGTCGTGACTCACGCCTCAAAGTTATCACAATAAAACCGTGCGGGGCAAGTACGAAGGCATAGCCGACTACTAAGACCCACGACCAAAAATACCACAAAGCGTATCCGAGGTCTTTCTAGGCGCACCACATGATCGGGCCGCCACTCGCCCGCAATATCAATGTGCGCGTCTATCCCTCGAACTCTCGCGACTCGCATAGGTCGCACACGGACCGCGTGAGGTATTCCTCGAATCATGGTCCTGCACCGCGAGGTATACCCGCGTCAAAGCGGCTAACCCTCGGTATCCGCTAGGCTCCGCAACCCGCATAGTCTCAAAAGACCGCATAGTCTCAACGGACGCATAGGAATCCCGCGTCGGGCTAAACACCGGAATGATCAATCCTGAGCTACCGCGCTCGCGTAGTCACGAGGACCGCATAGCCGTAAAGACCCGCATCGGGTGGCAAGCCCTCGGTATAATAAGTCAAAGGGGTATGTGATACAATAACAGTACAACGGGCTTAACGTTTAACAACGTAAGCACAACAAGAATGACCCCTTACATCACGATCACACAAGATACTAACACACGTAGCATCCTAACATTTTCACTTATCACATCAACAAGAAAGTATTTACAAGGCTATCTCAAACCAAACACAATCAAGTTATTCACAAGGTACTTTAAGCTAACAAGTTCGTATCTACCCCTAAAGTACTTCATACATTAAATCTTTTAAAAGATCCGTTGCTTTCACATAAGTCACACAATACCGTAGTATAAAATAGAGTAGTATCTTTTAAATAAACCAAAACACTTACCTTTGTAAAATCAAGTAACAACATTATTTTCCAAACGTCAAGTTTGCCTAATTTCAAATGTTCACGTTTCTTATTTTAGAAAGGTTTAGTAGTTCATAGTCTTATTCATTTAAGAATATAATTCTCTTTTAAACAACTGAGAAACATAAGTCTTATATGTGAGTAGGATATTCTTGTTTATAACAATCTTATTACAAAGTAGTGATCTAGGAAATATCATTTTGTCTCATCTTAGCTTCTATGTAGATGGAAGTTTCTCTGGTTTTAATAATACTTAATTAGTCAAAACATTTCCTTTTATTAACGCTGCGTTGGTTTGTCGATACACATTCGATTTCCAAATCAAGAAACATTCTTAAGCCGTTATACCTAACTTCTCATAAAGCTAGTATAACCTTAAGTTTGTCAAAAACCAAGTATTACTTCTTTCAAAATGATTCAAAATCTTTTGAAATACTTCAAGTTCTTTATTAACACATAACAAGCGCTTATAGTTCAAATCGATTTACCTTTTAAAGACCACAAGTATTTTCTTACCAACATAAAATTTGTTATAACCAACTTCCCATAAAGCCGTTATAACACTTTATGTTTTAAATCAATCAAATACGTTTAGCACGTATGCGTCACCGTACTACATAGTTCACACATATCATGCTAGAAGAGATAGGAAGAGGTTCACATACCTCGCGACGAGTATCGACTAATAGCAAAGCGCTCAAGTACTTCCAACCGTCGGCTACTCCAAGCCAAGTAGATCGCGCCACGAGTACTTCAACCTATAAGGCCACAGCGCTTATTAACATTTAGATCTCATCGTAGAACATTCTACCGAAATCGGCACACTCCCGCATGGCAGCGCAAATCTCCTCTCTATCGAGGCGCTACCAAGCCAACCGGGGTTATCGCCTAACCCTACGGTACAATTCTACTCCACTACTACTACACAAGTCTCTTATGTCTGACCCTATGTAATTCTGATTCGATTCTTCTTTAAATTCGGGCTTAAGTCGCGAGACATTGCTGTAAGTATTATTCGGGCTTAAGTCAAAAGACATTGCGATAACTACGTTCAGTTCTATATATAGTATACTTCAACTATATATTCTAACAATATGTAATTTCCAATCACAATAGAGGACAAGATAATTACCTCGATAAGCCCATAATTATCCTAGTTTAAATGTCGATCTGAGCAAGGTTTAGCTCTACTCGTGCGCTCAGGCCGCTCCAAACAACCCTTAGAAGTTCTAACCAACTTCTACTTATGACTTCAACTACGGGTGAAGATTTTCCTTAGGGTTTCGGTTTTGTGATTGACGGAAGTATAATAGTATTTTCTGGGCTTTTCGTATAGGTATAACCTTAGAATACAACAAGGTATACGGCTAAGGTAATTTGGGCATTATAACAATACTTTTGAGAGTATTTCTACCAAGAGGGGGGGTATATTATACGAGAACAACACCACTAGGAGGGGGGGTGAAGTCTCGGCCACAAGGCCACAAGGGAGGGCTCTCGGCGAGGGGGGGCGAGAACAACAACAAGAGAGGGGAGGATTTTAACACTTAGAGATTTGTGGAAAAGATGAAGAATTCATCAAAGGGAGAGGGGTATTTATAGGTCAAGGAATGGCCAACCAAAGGCCAAGATTAAACCAAGTGTTAGGCAAGTGTAGGGCTAGGATTTACTACACACAAATATCCTACCAACCCTTGACTTTAGCCAAGGCACAAAAAACGTGCCTTACATAGCCTATTTCGTCCAATTGGACGATTTCAAGCCACCAATTGGAGGGTGCCAAGTGTCGCCCTCCCGTTGGTCCAAAATGTTTCGTCTCTCGGAAAAATCCGCAAAAATACTAAATGACATAGCCGGAAATTCCCCTACGAAAGCTGTGGAAACGTTTCGCCGAAAAATGACTCTAATCGGGTGTTGTGAACAAATTTAATTCGGCCAAGCCACTTTGCCTACTCAAGGCTTTAAACTTTTATACGTACGCCCTCACGTACATACTCTGGAAATACGGGGTATAACAACACAAAACTCATATTAATTCATTTAAGTTAAGTCTCTTATCTTATAAGATCAAGTCTCTTAACTTCTAACAATCAGTAAACCATTCTCTTTATCTCTCTTAAGACGTTATACCTAACTTCCCATAAAGCTAGTATAACTCTTATGTTTTCAAAACCAAGCATTACTCTTCTTTCAAAAAGGTTTCTTAATTCTGTTGAAATACTTCAAGATTCTTTATTATTCAGGCTTAAGTCAAAAGACATTGCCATAATACTAATAACAATGCCGCATGGCCACATGCCCCCGGAATTCTGCATCGGTGTAGACATGTCCATGTAACCACAATAACAAGTCAACCGGCCCTCCAACGAGAGGCGCGGTAGTATAGAAACACAATTCTACAACAAAGGCTATCACAACAAGCATAGGCAAGTTACACAACAACAAGCATAGGCAAGTTATATACAACTCGAGGTACTTCCATTCTATATCAAAGTCCGGGTTTTTTGTCACGACCCGAATCCGGGCCCGTGACTGGTGCCTTACCCCGGGCACCCTAGTGACACAACATCAGAGAAGATCAGCGGAAATAAAACATAATCATGAAATGAGAGATATTAAAAATAAGCAAGCAACCAAAGCGATTTGCCTTTCAACATATATATAAAACGTTTGAGCGATTACAATCCTTACAACCACACTTGGCGATTACTCTGCACTCTAAGATTTTTACAACAACTATGACGGGACAGGGCCGCCATACCACGAATGTACAAGAACCTACAGACATCGTGGTAACATACCAAAGATAAGCCTCAAGGAACGGAGCTTCAATCTGTTGAAAGGTGATCCTAAAAGCGGGGATCGACAATGATGTACTTCTGCGGCGTGAACGCACCCGAAGGAGGTCGATCTAACAGTACCAAGTATGTGAAATCGTAAATCAGTAAATGAAATCATAATAGTCTATATAAAGCGGGAGACATATGTCACGACCGAACTCGGCGTGGCGGTGCCTACCCTGCACCCTAGTGATACAACATCAGAGAAAATCAGCGGAAATAAAAACATGAACATGAATTAAGAGACATGATAAATAAACAGGTCAACCAAAACAGTTGCCTTCAGTATATACACATAAACACGACGCTTATCCTTTTTACGCACTCGCCAACAAAGATTACTACGCACCTCTAGAAGTGACAACAACTATGACGGACGGGGCCGCCATACCACGAATGTACAGGACCTACGGACTGTGGTAACATACCAAAGATAAGCCTCGAAGGAACGGAGCTTCCCAACACGCTGAAATGTGATCCTATAAGCGGGGATCGACGGTCGATGTACCTCTACTGCGGCGTGAACGCACCCGAAGGAGTCGATGCAGATACCAAGTATGTGAAACTGTAAAATACTGTAAATGAAATCATAATAGTCTATATAAAGCAGGAGACATGTATGATAACCAAACTACAGTTCACAACATAAAAGCAGTCATGTCAAGTCAGGGACTCACGCCTCAAAGTCATCCTCGTACGTGGAACTCCTTCCTCACCGGATCTAGGTACAAATCATGTGATACGTATAATGTGTCTCGGCCCATCTTATGGACCCAAAGATAGAAACATGTGGAATACATTCCGGATGAACCGTAGTCGAGTGAAATACATTCCGGATGAACCGTGAGTCGAGTGAAATACATTCCGGATGAGCCGTGGTCGAGTGAAATACATTCGGATGAATCGGTAGTCGAGTGAAATACATTCGGATGAACCGGTAGTCGAGTAGAACCACGATACTTGCACAACACGGCTATCACACGTAACATGGTCAAGTTTCATAACAACAAGCATAGGCAAGTTATACACAACTCAAGGTACTTTCATTTTATGTCAAAGTCTGATTTTAACCCTAAAGTACTACGTCGTAAATTCCTTTAAGAGATTCATTCCTTTTCTAAAAGTCACCCGATACGTAGTATATAAAAAAATGTGTGACTTATATCTTTTAAGTAAACCAAAACAACTTTCATACTTTCCTTTTTAAGACCAAATTAAGGCAATACCATGCCTTCATTTGGACAAAATACTTCTCTTTTAAAAGTCAAGTTACGCATTAAAACAAATGATAAAACCCTTCTTTTGTTTTCATAAAGTCGTTATAACCAACTTCCCATAAAGTGTTATAACACTTTATGTTTTAAACCATTTTAATATAACACAATGCCTTTCTTTTCCTAAAAGTTCCGGTTGCCTAATTTCAATTACGCAAGTCTCTTTTTAGAAAAGTTTCATAGTTCAATGTCTTAACCTCTTTTTAAAACAATAGAGTAACATATGCCATAGGTGAGTAGGTTAATCTTGTTCATAATCAATCTTATTAAGCGACCATGATCTAGAAAATGTAATATCATTTTGTCTCATCTTAGCTTATGCGGATGGAGGTTTCTCGGTTTTAATAATACTTAATTATTCAATACATTTTCCTTTATTAACGCCAGTTGGTTTATTGATACACATTACGATTTCCAAATCGGTAAAACATTATTCCTTTTAAAACCAAGTACTCATTACTCACGAATGAGGTTTCACACAAAATCCATATTAATTCATTTAAGTTAAGTCTCTTATCTTATAAGATCCATCTCTTAACTTTTGAAATTAATAAACCATTCATTTTACCACCTTAAGACGTTATACCTAACTTCCCATAAAGCTAGTATAACACTTATGTTTTAAAACAACCAAATACGATTAACACGTATGCGTCACCGTACTACATAGCTCACACATATCATGCTAGAAAAGATAGGAAGAGGTTCACATACCTCATGACGATTATTGACTAATAGCAAAATGCTCCAAGTACCTCAAACCGTCGGCTACTCCTTAAGCTAAGTAGATCACGCCATACGTAGTACTTGACCTATACAGCCACGGCGCCTATTAACAGCATAGATCTCACTGTAAAATTTTCTATAGAAAATTCGGCCGCCCCCCCCCCCCCCCCCAACGTAAATCTCCTCCTCTATCGAGGCCGGCTACCAAGCCAACCAAGGGGTTTGCACGCCTAACAGGACGTGTACAATTCTACTACGGAATGCTACACAAGTCTCATGTCTGATCCTATGTAATTCTGATTCGATTCTCTTATTAAAATTCAGCTTAAGTCGCAAGACATTGCAGTAAGTATTATTCGAGCTTAAGTCAAAAGACATTGCCGCACAACTATGTTCAATTCTATATATAGTATACTTCAACTATATATTCCAACAACATGTAATTTTCAATTACAATAGAAGGTCAAGAGTGTTTACCTCGATAAGCCCAAAATTATCCGAGTTTATATGTCGATCTGAGCAAGGTTTAGCTCCTACTCGTGCGCTCCAACCCGCTCCAAACAACCCTTAGAAGTTCTAACCAACTTCTACTTAACACTTCAACTACGGGTGAAGATTTACTTAGGGTTTCGTTTTGTGGTGAGGAAGTATAATAGTATTTTACGGGCTTTTGTAAAAGTGTAACCTTGGGAATACTATAAGGTATTTGGGCCAAGGTATTTGGGCATTATAACAATACTAGGAGAGTATTTCTATACCACAAAGGGGTATTATACGAAAACAACTAGGCTAGGGGTACCACGGCTAACTACTGAGGGGAGGAAGCTCGCCAAGCTCACTCGAGGGAGGGGTGTGGTGGACGAAAACAACAAGAGGAGATGGAGGGATTTTCAAGACTTAGACAATTTTTGGATGAATAAGTTCATCAACTTAGAGGGTATTTATAGGTCAAGAAATGGCCAACCAATGGCCAAGATCTATCAAGTGTAAGGCAAGTGTAAGGTCAAGATGAAGCCATGTGTTTGTGGGTCCCACTTGCTCATCAACTACACAAAATATCCTACCTAACCCTTGACCACAATTTTTGCACAAAAACGTGCCCACTTTTCCCTTTGGCTGTCACTTCCTTCCAATGTGAGGTGACACATGTCACCTCCCGTTGGTCCAAAATGTTTCGTCTCTCGGAAAAATCCGCAAAAAATTATAAATGACATAGCGGAATTTTCCCTACGAAAGTCGTGGAAACGTTTAAATCGAAAACGACTCCTTTCGGTACTTGTGCACAAAATTTCATTCTTGCCTAATCTTTAAGGCTCAAATTTATATACGTACGCCCTCACGCATACCACGGAAATACGGTATAACATTCTCCCCTCTAGAAACATTCGTCGAATGTTCCTTCTAAGCCTCAAACAAACATGCGCGAGATAGTCTTCACTACTATACTTACGAGAACAATCACGCCACACCGCCACGAAACACTGCGCAAATACTTACATCCAAGTCCACGAGGAAACACCTCTAACATCACAAACTTTTGTCACTTTGCGCGAGGTTCTAGTGTCACTCGGCGACCAACAAATGGTACGGATCGCGTCGATCCACGAGGTCTAAAATATACGCCCTTCGCACCTTCTCCTTCACAAGAAATGATCATATCTAAGCTAGCAATACATGCTCGCCTCTGCCCTTACTCGTCGTACTCTTCTCGAACACTTGAACCCTTCTAGTATCGTACCACACTTTAGTCAACGCTCGTTTCCAACCTCGAGTCACTACCTCAAACTTGGTCATCTTACTAACCTCGATTTCTTCTAGGGCCATTCTCGGCCTTCACGGTCTGTACGGTTGAACACATCCACGAACTCATACGATGGTCAACTAAACTTGGGCCTAGCACCCTCGTGACCTACCACTGGCGGGACCACGAGTGACCCAGCGCCGAAAAGCAGTGCGGGTTGGCCCGCCAACATGGCCCCAACCCGACCCACTTAACGCGTCACGCTCTTGTTTCCGATCCGAACAATCTTACCTATACAAGTCATGAAAGCTACCACTTCCATTTTACACTACCCAAGGAATTATCCTGAACACATTTATCATAAACCAAGTATTTCAACAAAGACTAACCGTAAAATCTTTTATTCAAGATGACCTTACCTCAAGGTCTCAACACGAAATATTCTAAGGTTCACACTTTCCATGCCCCACATATCCTTTCAACTAACCATGCTTTCTAACTCATAACCAACATAACGCTATCCGAACGTAGCACACAATAAGAAGGTCATTATATCATGCATACAAATCTCTAGAGGTTAAGGATATACCAATCTACCGCTCACTCTAATCATAGGCACGCCTGCAGGCGCTATCAGAAGGCGATGAACACCGCGCGATCCGGTAGGCTGCGTCATCTTCGCTGGTACCCCTCCTATAAGCCTGATCTCGTCACATGGCCCGACGGCCGCAGTGAAACAAGCACCCGATAAAAAAGCGACATTCCCGGGATGATGTTTGCCACATCGTGCACTGCGAGGGACATGAATCCTGGCCGCTAGCACTCACGCATACCGTGAACGAAGCCACGGAGCTCGACCAGCTCGAATACCTGAACGTCCCGGCGATCGGGGACCACTGCATCTTGGTGGAGGTACATAACTAGGCTGCTGCTGAGGCGGTCCGCCTCGAAAGTTACCAAAGGACCCTGCTGTTCTGGCCCTCTTCTGCTGATCTCGGTCATTCCGTCGACCTCTTCGTGCCTCACATCCTAGTGCATGAGCTCGCATGCGGGCAATGTTCATGCCCGGCTGAAGAGCTACACCCGTACAAGCCTCTGCCAAGTAATCGTCCAGCCCGGTGACGTAGCGGTGTACTCATCCTCCATATCCGCTACTCTGGCGGGAACATACCGAGCTAATGAGTCGAAATCCACATTGTACTCTCTCTAACCGTCGATCCCCGCCTCAACGTCAAAAATCATCGGCCGAGCCCTCCTCATCTGTGGAGGCAAGAAATGTGCAAGAAATGCCCTCGAGAACTCGTCCCCAAGCTGGAAGTGCATGCTCCCCCGGGACAGCTCCCACGAATCAAACCAATCAGCTGCGGATCACGCGGTGATGCGAACCAATACCACCGACTACGCCTCGAGGCTCGATCACTCTCATGATCCGTCAGCTGTCGGATAAACTCACGAGGTCATCCTCGGCTCGATCCATAGAACATGGCGGGCTACAACTCGAGAAAGTCACGTAGCCTCAAATGCGCTCGGGGTGAACTACGGGTGCTGCACTGGGCTGCTGCATCCGGCCTATCCTCAAATCGCCACGACCACGGCGATCGCCATCTCCTTGTACCCCATCTCATCTGCTCCAGGCTGTGAGACCGGAGGCTCAGTCAGTAGTCTCGGCGACCACCGCTGCAGACTCTAAACTCTGCTGGTCTTTGTGGCGTCGCGAAACTAGCCGTCGGAGCAGCCTTTGTCTCGAGCACAGGGCTGCGCCCTCGTACTCCTCAGTATCTCACCAACGACTCCTCAGCTGCCTTGCCCATCTGGGCCTGGGTTGCCTTACGCGGAGGCATAACTGGTAAAGGAAAGGAATACGTCAGAGGGGCCCAACTTATCACACAGCTCTAGGGCACGATCTCAGAATGAGAAGAATGGAAACCAATCCTAAATGTCCTATAGCCTCCTGATTATAGATGTGGTGCACAACACACCGATAATCAAGACTCTACTAGACACGGTCTGTAGACACTTTCCGAGGACTAATCGCTCACGATACCACTTTTGTCACGACCGAACCGGGCGTGGTCGTGTCTTACCGGGCACCTAGTGATACAACATCGGAGAAAATCAGCGGAAATAAAAACATGAACATGAATTAAGAGACATGATAAATAAACAAAGCAACCAAAATAGTTGCCTTGGTATATATACATAAACACCCGAACAGTTATCCTTTTACGGACTCGCCACAACGCGATTACTACGGACCTGCAGAAGTGACAACAACTATGATGGGACAGGGCCCCGCCATACCCCTGAATGTACAAGGACCTACAGACTCAGGGTAACATACCAAAGATAAGCCTCCGAAGGAACGGAGCTTCCCAACACGCTGAAATGTGATCCTATAAGTGGGGATCGACAGTCGATGTACCTCTACCTGCGGAATGAACGCAGCCCCCCGAAGGAGGTCAGTACAACAGGTACCAAGTATGTGAAACTGTAAAATACTGTAAATGAAATCATAATAGTCTATATAAAGCAGAAGACATGTATGATAACCAAACTACAGTTCACAACATAAAAGCAGTCATGTCAAGTCAGGGACTCACGCCCTCAAAGTCATCCCTCATGCTCGTGGAACTCCTTCCTCAATGCCGGCAGTCTAGGTACAAATCATGTGATACGTATAACAGGTCACGGCCCATCTTATGGACCCAGTATAGAAACATGTGGAATACATTCCCGGATGAACCGGTAGTCGAGTGAAATACATTCCCGGATGAACCGGTAGTAAATACATTCCCGGATGAACCGGTAGTCGAGTGAAATACATTCCCGGATGAACCGGTAGTCGAGTGAAATACATTCTCGGATGAACCGGTAGTCGAGTGAAATACATTCCCGGATGAACCGGTAGTCGAGTGAAATACATTCCCGGATGAACCGGTAGTCGAGTAGAACACAGTACTTGCACAACACGGCTATCACACGTAACATGGTCAAGTTTCATAACAACAAGCATAGGCAAGTTATACACAACTCAAGGTACTTTCATTTTATGTCAAAGTCCGGATTTTAACCCTAAAGTACTACGTACGTAAATTCCTTTTAAGAGATTCATTCCTTTTCTAAAAGTCACCCGATACCCGTAGTATATAAAAAAATGTGTGACTTATATCTTTTAAGTAAACCAAAACAACTTTCATACTTTCCTTTTTAAGACCAAATTAAGGCAATACCATGCCTTCCTTTGGACAAAATACTTCTCTTTTAAAAGTCAAGTTACGCATTAAAACAAATGATAAAACCTTCTTTGTTTTCATAAAGTCGTTATAACCAACTTCCCATAAAGTCGTTATAACACTTTATGTTTTAAACCATTTTAATACAACACAATGCCTTTCTTTTCCTAAAAGTTCCCGTTTGCCTAATTTCAATTACGCAAGTCTCTTTTTAGAAAAGTTTCATAGTTCAATGTCTTAACCTCTTTTTAAAACAATAGAGTAACATATGCCATAGGTGAGTAGGTTAATCTTGTTCATAATCAATCTTATTAAGCGACCATGATCTAGAAAATGTAATATCATTTTGTCTCATCTTAGCTTCTATGCGGATGGAGGTTTCTCTTGGTTTTAATAATACTTAATTATTCAATACATTTTCCTTTATTAACGCCGCGGTGGTTTATTGATACACATTCTGATTTCCGAAATCAATAAAACATTATTCCTTTTAAAAACCAAGTACTCATTACTCACGAATGAGGTTTCACACAAAATCCATATTAATTCATTTAAGTTAAGTCTCTTATCTTATAAGATCCAGTCTCTTAACTTTTGAAATTAATAAACCATTCATTTACCACCCTTAAGACGTTATACCTAACTTCCCATAAAGCTAGTATAACAACATGTTTTAAAACAACCAAATCTGATTAACACGTATGCATCTACCGTACTACATAGCTCACACATATCATGCTAGAAAAGATAGGAAGAGGTTCACATACCTCGCGATGATTATCGACTAATAGCAAAATGCTCCAAGTACCTCAAGTCGGCTACTCCTTGCTAAGTAGATCACGCCATACGTAGTACTTGACCTATAGAGGCCACAAGGCGCCTATTAACATCCTAGATCTCAATGTAGAATATTCCATAGAAAATTCGGCAGCACCTACCCCATGACAGCGTAAATCTCCTCTCAATCGAGTAGGCTACCAGACCAGGGGTTTGCGCCTAACCTGGACGTGTACAATTCTACTACAAGAATGCTACACAAGTCTCATGTGTCTGATCCTATGTAATTACTGATTCGGTTCTCTTATTTAAATTCAGGCTTAAGTCGCAAGACATTGCCGTAAGTATTATTCAGGCTTAAGTCAAAAGACATTGCCGCACAACTATGTTCAATTCTATATATAGTATACTTCAACTATATATTCCAACAACATGTAATTTCCAATTACAATAGAAGGTCAAGAGTGTTTATGTTATACCCCGTAGTTGCAGGGTATGTATGTGAGGACGTACGTACGAGAGTACGGCAGAAATTTTGAAAAGAAAGAAAGATGTGAGTTTTCGACGGAAAAGTTTCCGGTTATTTGTGAAGAAAAAGGTTCGTTAATGGGAATTGGATTCCCAGATTTGGTATTTGGACTTCATAGATTATATTAGAATTTTGAGGTTTTATTTTCGGAAATGGTCACGTGGGGCCCACGGAGAAATTCTGATTTGGTGGGGCCCGCTTTGTTTTTGAGATTTCCGGTAATTTGGATATTTTCGGAAGACGAAATATTCTGGGCGAATCGGGGGGCGACACGTGTCACCCCCATGTGGCACCCTTGGCCGATTTTACATTTGTGCACAACACCCGGTTAGAGTCGTTTTTCGAAAGCGTTTTGCGTAACTGCGAAGGAAAATTCGGCTATGTCGTTTTGTATTTTGCGGATTGTTCCGAGAGGCGAAACATTACGGACCAACGGGAGGGTGACATGTGTCACCTCACAATGGAAGATGTGAGGCGACTTGGCGAATTGAGGGCAAGTTGTGGTAGATATTTGTGTAGATATTTGTGAGGTTTTAAGGAGTAGGGTCTAGGGTGCACTTGGCTTGATCTTGGCCTTACACTTGCCTTGCACATGGCTTGATCTTGGCCATTGGTTGGCCTTTGGTTTTGCTATAAATACCACTCCTTGTGAAGACTTATTCATTCACTCCTCACTTTGTCTAAGTCTTGAAATCCCTCCCTCCCTCTTGTAGCTCTCGTCCTAAGCCTCTCCCCTCTCCTCCTCCTTGTGGCCTTTGGCGAGAAGGGTTCCCACTTGTGGTGCTAGCCGTGGGGTACCCACTGCCTAGTTGTTTCGTATAATACCCCTCCTGTGGTATTGAAATACTTCTCCTAGTATTGTTATAATGCCCAAAATACCTTAGCCTTGTACCTTGTAGTATTCCAAAGATACCTCTTTCGTGAAGTCCGGAAATACTACCTTTTGTCCTTTTAGTCTCAAACCGAAACCTAAGGAAATCTTCATAGTTGGTTGAAGTATTTGAGTAGAAGTTGGTTAGAACTTCTAAGGGTTGTTTGGAGTGGTTTGGGCGCGGAGTGGAGCTAAACCTTGCTCAGATCGACATTATAACTTGGATAATTTTGGGGTTGTCGAGGTAATTATCTTGTCCATCTATTTTAATTGGAAATTACATGTTTGTTAGAATAGATAGTTGAAGTATAGTATATATGGATCTATACTTAGTATTCGGCACTGTCTTTTGACTTAAGCCTGAAGAATAAAGAATCAATCGTATTTACATAGAATTTGTATTGCGATGAGACTTGTGTAGTATTACTGAGTAGAATTGTACACGTCCGGTTAGACGTGTAAACCCCCCCCCTGGTTGGCTTGGTAGCCGGCCTCGATAGAGGAGGAGATTTACGCTGTTGCGGGGGGGGGGGAGGTGCTGCCGAATTTTCTATAGAAAGATAGAACTTGTGTTTTGGGGTTAATAGACGTTTGTGACCTTTATAGGTGAAAGTACTAAGAGTAGCGTATTCTACTCGAGGAGTGGAAAGGGCTAGCAAGGTTGTAGTACTTGGAGCATTTTGCTTATTGTCGATAAATCGTCGCGAGGTATGTGAACCTCTTCCTATCTCTTCTAGCATGATATGTGTGAACTATGTAGTACGGTAGACGTACATGTGCTAAGTGATTTGGTTGGTTTAAAACATAGGGTGTTATAATAGCTTTATGGGAAGTTAGTTATAACGACCATGTAGTGAAAATGGTTTCTTGATGTTAGAAGTTAAGAGACTTGATCTTAGAAGATAAGAGACTTAAATTATTTGTTTTAATGTGGATGTTGTGTGAAACCTCATTCGTGAGTAATGAGTACTTGGTTTTTAAAGGAATAATGTTTTAATGATTTCTTAAATCAGAATGTTTATAGACAGAAAACTGCATCGTTAATAAAGGAAAATTTATTTAATAATGATGTGTAGTATTAAAACGGTAGAAACCTCCATCTGCATAGAAGCTAAGATGAGACAAAATGATATTACATTTTCTAGATCATGGCTGCTGTAATAAAATCGTTATAACAAGAATAAACTACTCACATATATGACATATGTTACTCAATTGTTCTAAAAAGGAATCAAGTGATTAAGTTTGGGAACTATGAAACCATTTGAAAATGAGAAGCTTGAGTAATTGAAACTAGGCAAACTGGAACTTAGGAAAAGAATGTTGTTACTTGATTTTGAAAAGGAATGTGGGTTGGTCATTCTAATACTACGGGTATCGGGTGACTTTTATAAGTAATGGATCTCTTTTAAAAGAACTTAACGTATGTAGTACTTTGGGGTTAAAAACCCGGACCTTGGCATAAAATGAAAGTACTTTGAGTTGTGTGAAACTTGCCTATGCTTGTTGTTGTGAAACTTGCCTATGCTTGTGATGATAGCCTTTGTTGTGCAAGGGTGGTATTTCTGTGTTACCGCGTCTCTCGATAGAGGGCCGGTCGACTTGTTGAGAACTTACTTGGACGTGCTGGCAGTGATGGAGAATTCCACGGGTATGTTTCCATTTTGATTACTGTCTTGTTGTTGATGTCACATGGACATGTCTGCCGATCACGAGAATTAGGGGCATGCGGCCATGCGGTCGGGTCGATTACCCGATATATTGTTATTGTGGTTACATGGACATGTCTACACCGAGGTAGAATTCCGGGGGCATGTGGCCATGCGGCAGGGTTGATCACCCAGTATATTATTGTTGATGTCACATGGACGTGTCTACAGAGGTAGAATTAGGGGCACGTGGCCGTGGGGCATTGGTATTATTGTTGCATCATGGACATGTCTACACCGATGCAGAATTCCGGGGGCATGCGGCCATGATGCGAACATGATTGATGTTGTGGGCGTGAGACCCATAGTTATATTTGAGTGATGACTTGAGGGCGTGAGTCCCTGGCTGGATATGACTGCTTTTATGTTGTGAACTGTAGTTTGGTTATCATACATGTCTCCTGCTTTATATAGACTAGTATGATTTCATTCTGATATTTTCTGATTTCACATACTTGGTACTGTTGTATCGACCTCGCCCGAAGGCTGCGTTCATGCCGCAGGTAGAGGTACATCGGTCGTGGATCCCCGCTCTTAGGATCACAGTTCAGCGTATTGGGAAGCTCCGTTTCTCCGGAGGCTTATCTTTTGGTATGTGTTCCCTGAGTTGTAGGTTCTTGTACATTCAGGGGTATGGCGGGGCCCTGTCCCGTCATAGTCGTTGTAAATCTTAAGTGCATGTAATGCTGCGTGGCGGGGTTGTAAAGGATTAAACTGTTCGTGTTTTATGTATATCAAGGCAACCGTTTTGGTTGCTTTGTTTATTATTATATCTCTTGTTTCATGACTCATGTTTTATTTTCCACGTTTTCTCGATGTTGTATCACTAGGGTGCCCGGTAAGACACGATGCTTCGGGCAGAGCAGTCGTTACAAAAGTGGTATCGAGCGATTAATCCTCGGAAAGTGTCTGACCGTGTCTAGTAGAGTCTTGATTATCGGTGTGTTGTGCACCACATCTATAATCGTGAGGCTATAGGACATTTAGGATTGGTTTCCATTCTTCTCATTCCGAGATCGTGCCTTAGAGTGTGTTGTAAGTTGGACCCCTCGACGTATCTCGTTTGTACGCTTATGCCTCCGCGCAGGCAACGAGCCAGAAGGGCAAGGCGTGCGAGTGCTGCTAGTGAGATCTGAGAGAGTGCGAGCGCGAGCCGGACAAGATGCAGGTTGTGCTTGACGGCGGGTTTTGTGGCGCCACCACCCAGCGAGTTTAGAGCGCGGCCGTGGCGATGAGACTCTGATGCACTGAGCCTCCAGTCCACGATGCAGGCGAGAGAGATGGGTTACAAGAGATGGCCCGATTGCTGCCGGTCGTGGCGAGATATGAGGATAGGTGGATCTGGCGATTCGATTCGAGCACCGATGGTTCACCCCGGCGAATAGTTTGAGGCTACGGGACTTTACGAGTTGTAGCCCGCAGTTTTATGGGTCGAGGCACGAGGATGATCGCAGGAGTTCATCCGGCGATTCTGACGGATCGTCACGGGTGATCAAGGCTTGAGAGACCGAGTCTGTGACCTTTGGTTCGCATCGGTGCGTGATACCGATCGATTGGTTTGATTCATGGGAGCTTTCCGGGAGAGCATGCACCTCGAGCGGTATGGGATGAGTTTTCGGGCTTTCCTCACGCACTTCTTGCCTCCGCGGATGAGGAGAACGCGGGCCAGATTTTTGATGCTTAGACAGAGCGGGCGTGCGGTTGGGAGTACAATGTGGAGTTCGACTCATTGGCGATGCGTCCAGCGTTGGTAGCTAGTATGGGGATCGAGTGCACCGATATGTTCTGTGGCTCGATGATTACATGTCGGAGGCATGTTGAGTAGCTCTTGGTAGGGCATGGACATTGCCGCGTGCGAGCTCATCGGGATGTGAGGCACGGAGAGGTCGACGGAATGACAAGATTAGCGAAGAGGCGAGAACAACGAGGTCCTCTGGTGACTTTCGAGCGGACCGCCTCGGCATACTAGTTTTGTACCTCCGCCCGGTCTGAGTGGTCCTCCACAACCTTGAGTATTCGGAGCGGTCGTGGCTCGAGGTTGAGTTTCGAGGAAGTAAGTGTTGGCGGATCGGTCACCCTACCTCGGTGTGGTCGATGTGGTAGACCGCATTTCGGGAGTGTCGTGGTGCGGGGAGCTTGTTATTTTTGCGGCCAGCGGGGCCATTTGCGAGGCTGTCAGGCCAAGGGTAGCACGGATGTTACGACTCGACTCTTTGGATCGATGGCTGGTTCGCCGCGCCTACGATTATGCCTGCAGGCGTGCCTATGATTAGAGTGGAGCGGTAGCTTCAGGTTTATCCTTAACCCTCTAGAGTTTTGGTATGCTTGTTATGATGGTCTCATTATTGTGTGCTATGTACGAATAAGCGTTGTGTTAATTGTGAGTTTGAAAACATATTTAGTTGGGAGGTTACGTATGGGGGCATGGTGAGTGTGAACCTTAGACTATGTCACGACTGAGACCTTAGGGGTAAGGTCGTCTTGAGATTAAAGATTTATTTTATGTTTGACCCTTATCAGAGTAGTGGTATACGTGGGATTTATTTGTGTGATAAGTCCGTGGGTAGTGTGAGATGGAAGTGGTAGCTTTCATGATGTGTATTAGTAAGATTGTTCCGGATCGGGGAACAAGAGTTCAGCGCGGTTGGGGGTCGGGTTGAGGACCATTTGCGGGTCAACCCGTAACCCGGTTTGGGGTAAGTCGATTCAGGTGGTCGCCGGTGGTAGGGTCACGAGGATGCTAGGCCCAAGTTTGTATGATCATCGTATGAGTTCGTGGACGCGTTCGACGAGCGGTTCGTAAAGGCGGGAATGGCCTTAAGGAAGTTTGAGGTTAGTAAGATGACCAAGTTTGGAGGTAGTGACTCGGAGATTTTCGAACGGAAGTAATGGCGAAGTATGGTACGTCTTGGGAGAGTTCGAGTGTTCGAGAAGTACAACGAGTAAGGGAGGAAGATAACGTGTGTTATCTCGTGGCGGCGTGGTGTTGGCAACTTGTTAGAGGAACTTCATCGATATCCGTCTTGAGAAGGAACATTCGGGACGAATGTTTCTAAGGAGGGAGAATGTTATACCCGTAGTTGCGTGGTATGTATGTGAGGACGTGCGTGCGAGTGCAGAAATTTTGAAAAGAAAGAAAGATGTGAGTTTTTCACGGAAAAGTTTCCGTTATTTGTGAAGAAAAGGTTCGTTAATGGGAATTGGATTCCCGATTTGGTATTTGGACTTCATAGATTATATTAGAATTTTGAGGTTTTATTTTGGAAATGGTTCACGTGGGCCCACGGGAGAAATTCTGATTTTGTGAAGCCCGCTTTGTTTTGAGATTTCCGGTAATTTGGATATTTTGAAGACGAAATATTTCGGCGAATCGGGGCGACACGTGTCACCCCATGTGGCACCCTTGGCGATTTTACATTTGTGCGCACCTTTGTTAGAGTCGTTTTTGAAACGTTTTACGTAACTTGCGAAGGAAAATTCGGCTATGTCGTTTTGTATTTTTGCGGATTTTTCCGAGAGACGAAACATTCGGACCAACGGGAGGGTGGCGTGTGTCACCTCACAATGGAAACATGTGGGGCGTGACTTGGCCGAATTGAGGGGCAAGTTGTGGTAGATATTTGTGTAGATATTTGTGAGGTTTTAAGGAGTAGGGTCTAGGGTGCACTTGGCTTGATCTTGGCCTTACACTTGCCTTGCACATGGCTTGATCTTGGCCATTGGTTGGCCTTTGGTTTTGCTATAAATACCCTTCCCTTGTGAAGACTTATTCATTCACTCCTCACTTTGTCTAAGTCTTGAAATCCCTCCTCCCTCTTGTAGCTCTCGCCCTAAGCCTCTCCCCCTCCTCCTCCTTGTGGCCTTTGGCGAGAAGGGTTCCCCAGCCTAGTTGTTTTCGTATAATACCACTCAGTGGTATTGAAATACTCCTAGTATTGTTATAATGCCCAAAATACCTTAGCCTTGTACCTTGTAGTATTCCAAAGATACCTCTTTACGTAGAGTCCTAAATACTACCTTTTGTCCTTTTAGTCTCAAACCGAAACCCTAAGGAAATCTTCATAGTTGGTTGAAGTATTTGAGTAGAAGTTGGTTAGAACTTCTAAGGGTTGTTTGGAGTGGTTTGGAGCGCACTGAATGAGCTAAACCTTGCTCGAGATCGACATTATAACTTGGATAATTTTGGGCTTGTCGAGGTAATTATCTTGTCCTCTATTGTAATTGGAAATTACATGTTTGTTAGAATATATAGTTGAAGTATACTATATATGGAACTATACTTAGTATTCGCAATGTCTTTTGACTTAAGCTGAAGAATAAAGCTGATGAATCGTATTTACATAGGGTGTATTGCGTGCAGAGACTTGTGTAGTATTCTTGAGTAGAATTGTACACGTCAGGTTAGGCGTGTAAACCCCCACGGTTGGCTTGGTAGCCGCCTCGATAGAGGAGGAGATTTCTGTTGTTGCGGGGAGAGTCTTTGCGAATTTTCTATAGAAAGATAGAACTTGTGTTTTGGGGTTAATAGACGTTTGTGACCTTTATAGGTGAAAGTACTAAGAGTAGCGTATTCTACTCGAGGAGTGGAAAGGGCTAGCAAGGTTGTAGTACTTGGAGCATTTTGCTTATTGTCGATAAATTGTCGCGGTATGTGAACCTCTTCCTATCTCTTCTAGCATGATATGTGTGAACTATGTAGTACGGTAGACGTACATGTGCTAAGTGATTTGGTTGGTTTAAAACATAGGGTGTTATAATAGCTTTATGGGAAGTTAGTTATAACGACCTTATGTAGGTGAAAATGGTTTACTGATGTTAGAAGTTAAGAGACTTGATCTTAGAAGATAAGAGACTTAACTTATTTGTTTTAATGTGGATGTTGTGTGAAACCTCATTCGTGAGTAATGAGTACTTGGTTTTTAAAGGAATAATGTTTCTTGATTTGAAATCGAATGTGTATCGACAGGACCAACTGCGGCGTTAATAAAGGAAAATGTATTGAATAATGATGTGTTGTATTAAAACCAGTAGAAACCTCATCTGCATGAAGCTAAGATGAGACAAAATGATATTACATTTTCTAGATCATGGCTGCTGTAATAAAATCGTTATAACAAGAATAAACTACTCACATATATGACATATGTTACTCAATTGTTCTAAAAAGGAATCAAGTGATTAAGTTTGGGAACTATGAAACCATTTGAAAATGAGAAGCTTGAGTAATTGAAACTAGGCAAGCGGAACTTAGGAAAGAATGTTGTTACTTGATATTGAAAAGGAATGTGGGTTGGTCATTCTAATACTATGTATCGGGTGACTTTTATAAGTAATGGATCTCTTTTAAAAGAACTTAACGTATGTAGTACTTTGGGGTTAAAAACCCGGACCTTGGCATAAAATGAAAGTACTTTGAGTTGTGTGAAACTTGCCTATGCTTGTTGTTGTGAAACTTGCCTATGCTTGTGATGATAGCCTTTGTTGTGCAAGGGTGGTATTTACGTATTCTGGCGTCTCGATAGAGGGCCGGTCGACTTGTTGAGAACTTACTTGGACGTGCTGGCAGTGATGGAGAATTCCACGGGTATGTTTCCATTTTGATTACTGTCTTGTTGTTGATGTCACATGGACATGTCTACACCGTCTGCAGAATTAGGGGCATGCGGCCGTGCGGTCGGGTCGATTACGATATATTGTTATTGTGGTTACATGGACATGTCTGCGAGGTAGAATTCGGGCATGTGGCCACGCGGCGGGGTTGATCACCCAAGATATTATTGTTGATGTCACATGGGCGTGTCTACACCGAGGTAGAATTTCGGGGCATGTGGCCATGGGGCATTGGTATTATTGTTGCATCATGGACATGTCTACACCGATGCAGAATGCGGGGCATGCGCCATGATGCGAACATGATTGATGTTGTGGGCGTGAGACCCATAGTTATATTTGAGTGATGACTTGAGGCGTGAGTCCTCGGTGGATATGATCGCTTTTATGTTGTGATCAGTAGTTTGGTTATCATACATGTCTCTGCTTTATATAGACTAGTATGATTTCATTCTGATATTTTCTGATTTCACATACTTGGTACTGTTATCGACCTCGCCCGGGGCTGCGTTCATGCCGCAGTAAGTACATCGGTCGTGGATCCGCTCTTAGGATCACGATTGGCGTATTGGGAAGCTCCGTTTCTCGGAGGCTTATCTTTTGGTATGTGTTCCTGAGTTGTAGGTTCTTGTACATTCGGGTATGGCGGGGCCTGTCCGTCATAGTCGTTGTAAATCTTAAGTGCAGAATGCTGCTTTGTGGCGGGGTTGTAAGAGATTAAACTGCTCGTGTTTTATGTATATCAAGGAAACCGTTTTGGTTGCTTTGTTTATTATTATATCTCTTGTTTCATGACTCATGTTTTATTTTCCGCTGGTTTTCTCGATGTTGTATCACTAGGGTGCGGGTAAGGCACGATGCGAGGCGGGCAGTCGTTCTGATTTACCTCGATAAGCCCAAAATTATCCGAGTTTATATGTCGATCTGAGCAAGGTTTAGCTCTACTCCGTGCGCTCAACCGCTCCAAACAACCCTTAGAAGTTCTAACCAACTTCTACTTAACACTTCAACTACGGGTGAAGATTTACTTAGGGTTTCGTTTTTGTGGTGAGGAAGTATAATAGTATTTTTGGGCTTTTGTAAAAGTGTAACCTTGGGAATACTATAAGGTATTTGGGCCAGTATTTGGGCATTATAACAATACTAGGAGAGTATTTCTATACCACAAAGGGGGTATTATACGAAACAACTAGGCTAGGGGTACCCACGGCTAACCACTACAAAGGGGAGGAAGCTCTCGGCCAAGCTCACTCGAGGGGAGGGTGTGGTGGGCGAAAACAACAAGAGGAGAGGAGGGATTTTCAAGACTTAGACAATTTTTGGATGAATAAGTTCATCAACTTAGAGGGTATTTATAGGTCAAGAAATGGCCAACCAATGGCCAAGATCTATCCAAGTGTAAGGCAAGTGTAAGGTCAAGATGAAGCCATGTGTTTGTGGGTCCCACTTGCTCATCAACTACACAAAATATCCTACCTAACCCTTGACCACAATTTTTGCACAAAAAACGTGCCCACTTTTCCCTTTGGCCGTCCACTTCCTTCCAATGTGAGGGTGACACATGTCACCCTCCCGTTGGTCCAAAATGTTTCGTCTCTCGGAAAAATCCGCAAAAAATTATTAATGACATAGCCGGAATTTTCCCTACGAAAGCTGTGGAAACGTTTCGTCGAAAAACGACTCCTTTCGGTACTTGTGCACAAAATTTCATTCTTGCCTAATCTTTAAGGCTCAAATTTATATACGTACGCCCTCACGTACATACCCTAGAAATACGGGGTATAACAACATGTATGATAACCAAACTACAGTACACTATATAACAGTTATATCAAGTCAGGGTCTCACGCCCTCCGGGTCATTTACTCAAATATAATTATGGGTCTCACGCCCACAACATCAGTCATGCCCGTGGAATACCTTCCTCGGCGATCTATGATATGATAACACCGAAGTACACACGAACACCAAGTCCTACGATGCCAAAGCCGTAACAATACAATACAACCAAACCACGAAGGCGACGGGCAAGTGCGGCGACTACAAGGCGGTCACGTGGTGGCCGGGCCAATCTGGTGACCACGGTACCAAGGCGTATCACGAGACTTCGTCACTACACCGAGCAGGGCAAGTGCGAGGGCTAACTACGGTACCAAGGCGAATCAGCCACGAGGCGGGGCAAGTCTGGCCGATCACCGGTACCAAGGCGAACAGTAAGAAACCTCATGGAGAGCTAGTCCATGGAATAACACTATCATCAGGAGCATACCCGTGAAATTTTCCGTCACTGCCGGTACGTCCAAGTAAGTCCTCAACGAGTCAACCGGCCCTCCATTGAGAGATGCGGTAATATAGAACACAATTCTTGCATAACAAAGGCTATCACAACAAGCATAGGCAAGTTACACAACAACAAGCATAGGCAAGTTATACACAACTCAAGGTACTTTCATTTTATGTCAAAGTCCGGGTTTTAATCCTAAAGTACTACGTACGTTAAGTTCCTTTTAAAGATCCATTCCCTTTTATAAAAGTCACCCGATACTCGTAGCATAAAATAGAGTGACTTATATCTTTTAAGTAAACCAAAACAACTTCCATACTATCCTTTTTAAAATCAAATTAAGGCAACACCATGCCTTCTTTTTAGACCAAAACACTTCTCTTTTTAAAGTCAAGTTACCACATTAAAACCAATGATAAAACCTTTCTTTTGTTTTCATAAAGTCGTTATAACTAACTTCCCATAAAGCTGTTATAACACTTTATGGTTTAAAATAATTTAAGATAACACAATGCCTTTCTTTTCCCTAAAGTTCCAGTTTGCCTAATTTCAAGTATTCATGTTTCTTATTTTAGAAAGGTTTTGTAGTTCATAGTCTTATTCATTTAAGAATATAATTCTCTTTTAAACAAACTGATAAACATATGCCTTATATGAGAGTAGGTTATTCTTGTTCATAATCAATCTTATTAAGCAGCCATGATCTAGGAAATGTAATATCATTTTGTCTCATCTTAGCTTCTATGCAGATGGAGGTTTCTACTGGTTTTAATAATACTTCATTATTCAATACATTTCCCTTTATTAGCGCTGCAGTGGATTGTCGATACACATTCTGATTTCCGAAATCAGTAAAACATTATTCTTTAGAAACCAAGTACTCATTACTCACGAATGAGGTTTCATACATCTTACCACTTTCAAATCGATTAATTAAGTTAAGTCTCTTAACTTCTAAAATCAGTAAACCATTTTCTTTACCTCTCTTAAGACGTTATACCTAACTCCCCATAAAGCTAGTATAACTCTTTTTTAAAACCTTTAAAACCAAGTGTTACTCTTCTTTCAAAAATGGTTTCTTAACTCTTGTGACATACTTCAAGTTCCTTATTATCACACATCAAGTCAGTTATAAGTCAAATCAGTTACCTTTTAAAACCACTGGCATTTTCTTACCTACATAAAGCTGTTATAACCAACTTCCCATAAAGCCGTTATAACACTTTATGTTTAAAACCAATCAAATACATTTAACACATGTACGTCTACTGTACTACATAGTTCACACATATCATGCTAGAAAAGATAGGAAGAGGTCCACATACCTCGCGACGATTATCGACTAATAGCAAAATGCTCCAAGTACCTCAAACCGTCGGCTACACCTTAAGCCAAGTAGACCACGCCACACGTAGTATTTCAACCTATAGAGGCCACAAGGCGCCTATTAACATCTTAGATCTCAATGTAGAATATCTTACAGAAAATTCGGCCGCACCTCCCCCACATGGCAGCGTAAATCTCCTCTGTCGGGGCACGCTATGAGCCAACAACTCCCTCGAGGGGGGGCTTAGCACGTCGAACCGGACGTGGACAATGCTACGACACCGCAATGCTACACAAGTCTCAGAATATGTCTGATCTATGTAATTCTGATTCGATTCTCTTTTAAATTCGGGCTTAAGTCGCAAGACATTGCAGTAAGTATTATTCGAGCTTAAGACAAAAGACATTGCCGCACAATTATAATGTTCAGTTCTATATATAGTATACTTCAACTATATATTCCTACAACATGTAATTTCCAATTACAATAGAAGGTCAAGAGTGTTTACCTCGATAAGCCCAAAATTATCCGAGTTTATATGTCGATCCTGAGCAAGGTTTAGCTCCTACTCCGTGCGCTCCAACCCGCTCCAAACACCCCTTAGAAGTTCTAACCAACTTCTACTCAATTACTTCAACTATCAATGAAGATTTCCTTAGGGTTTCGTTTAGTGGCTAAAGGAAGTATAATAGTATTTTCTGGGCTTTTGTATAAGTGTAACCTTGGGAAAACTACAAGGTATTTGGGCCAAGGTATTTGGACATTATAACAATACTTGGAGAGTATTTCTATACCACAAAAGGGGGGTATTTATACGAGACAACTAGGCTGGGGTACTTGGCTAACCACTACTGAGGGAGGAAGCTCTCGGCCAAAGGGCCTTCTCAAAGGGGAGGGGGTGTGGTGGACGAAACTCAAGAGGGAGGGAGTAGTTTGAGACTTAGAGAAATGCTCAAGTTTTGGATGAAGAATGTCTTCAACTAGAGGGGTATTTATAGGTCAAGCAAAGGCCAACCAAGGGCCAAGATGAAGACAAGTGCATAGCAAGTGTAAGGCCAAGATTTAGCCATGTGCTACCTTATCCATCTACACAAAATATCCTACCTAACCCTTGACCAAAATTTCAACACAAAAAACGTGCCAATGGTCTAGCTTTGCCGTCCACTTGCTTCCAATGAGAGGGTGACACTTGTCACCCTCCCGTTGGTCCAAAATGTTTCGTCTCTCGGAAAAATCCGCAAAAATTATTAATGCATAGCCGGAATTTTCCCTACGTAAGCTGTGGAAACGTTTCGTCGGAAAACGACTCTTTTCGGCACTTGTGCCCAATTTCGAACCTTGCCTATTCTTAAGGCTCAAATTCTTATACGTACGCCCTCACGTACCTACTCTGGAAATACGGGGTATAACATTTTTAACCCTAAAGTACTACGTACGTTAAATTCCTTTTAAAGAGATCCATTCCTTTTATAGAGGTCACCCAATACCCGTAGTATAAAATAGAGTGACTCACATTTTTAGCAAACCAAAACACTTCTCTTATTAAAGCCAAGTTATCACATTAAAACCAATGATAAGACCCTTCTTTTGTTTTCATAAAGTCGTTATAACTAACTTCCCATAAAGCTGTTACAACACTTTATGTTTTAAACCAATTTAAGACATAACAATGCCTTTCTTTTTCCTAAAGTTCCAGTTTGCCTAATTCCAATTACCCAAGTCTCTTTTTAGAAAAGTTTCATAGTTCAATGTCTTAACCTCTTTTAAAACAATTGAATAACATATGCCATATGTGTGAGTAGTTTATTTTATAACCATCTTTATTAAAATAGCCATGATCTAGGAAATGTAATATCATTTTGTCTCATCTTAGCTTCTATGCAGATGGAGGTTTCTACTGGTTTTAATAATACTTCATTATTCATTACATTTTCCTTTATTAACGCTGCAGTGGTTCGTCGATACTCATTCTGATTTCCGAAATCAGTAAAACATTATTCCCTTTTAAAAACCAAGTACTCATTACTCACGAATGAGGTTTCACACAAAACTCATATTAATTCATTTAAGTTAAGTCTCTTATCTTATAAGATCAAGTCTCTTAACTTCTAACAATCAGTAAACCATTCTCTTTATCTCTCTTAAGACGTTATACCTAACTTCCCATAAAGCTAGTATAACTCTTATGTTTTCAAAACCAAGCATTACTCTTCTTTCAAAAAGGTTTCTTAATTCATTTGAAATACTTCAAGATTCTTTATTATTCGGGCTTAAGTCAAAAGACATTGCGATGCGATTATATTCGATTAGCACACGTCGTCTAGTACTACATATATATATTATTCAGCTTAAGTCAAAAGACATTGCCACACGACGTCTACCGTAATATATATATATACTTTTAAAATACTTCATGCTCAAGAGTATAAGAAGAATCACATACCTCGCGACGATAATCGACTATAAGCAAAACGCTCCACGGCTATAACCGGCTAGCCTGGTCCACCTTCTAAGTAGCCCATGCTACTTGCAGAACATTCAACCAATAAAGGTTATCGATCTCAGTATATACATCCTATGTAAATGCGATTTAACTTCTACTTATATTCTTACGAATTGATTTGATTCAAGTCTTTTACGTAATATCCTTCATTACAGTTCAATTCTCTTCTTATGAATCTTATATTCATTTCTATACTACTATAGTATGTAATTTCCAATTACACTAGAAGGATGATAGTATTTACCTCGATAAGCCCCAAAATTATCCGAGTTTAATGTCGCTCCTAAGCAACGTTTAGCTCTACTCCGAAGTGCTCGATCCGCTCCAACAACCCTTAGAAGTTCTACGCAACTTCTACTTAACACTTCAACCGACTATGAAGGTTTTCCTTAGGGTTTTGTTTTTGTGACTGAGGGAAGTATAATAGTATTTTCTGGGCTTTTGTATAAGTGTAACCTTGGAAATACTACAAGGTATTTGGGCCAAGGTATTTGGGCATTATAACAATACTAGGAGAGTATTTCTATACCACAACAAGGGGTATTATACGAAAACAACTAGGCTAGGGGTACCCTGGCTAGGGCACTACAAAGGGGAGGAGGCTCTCGGCCAAGGCCTGACTCAAAGGGGAGGGGGCTTTGGACGAAAGCAAACAAGAGGAGGAGTATTTGAGACTTAGAAAGATTGCTCAAGTTTTGGATGAAGAAAGTCTTCAAGTAAGGGGAGTATTTATAGGCTAACCAAAGGTCAACCAATGGCCAAGATGAAGACAAGTGTGGTGCAAGTGTAGGGCTAGATTTTAACCATGCGGACCTTATCCATCTACCACACAACTTGCACAAAATATCCTACCAACTAAAGTGCTCCCAAATCGTCCCAATTGCCGCCCCTTCCTTCCAATGTGAGGGTGACACTTGTCACCCTCCCGTTGGTCCAAAATGTTTCGTCTCTCGGAAAAATCCGCAAAAATTATAAATGACATAGCCGGAATTTTCCCTTCGCAAGTTTAGTAAAACGTTTCGTCGAAAAACGACTCTTTTCGGCACTTGTGCCTAAATTTCGAACCTAGCCAATCCTTAAGGCTTAAATTTATACGTACGCCCTCACGTACATACTCTGGAAATACGGGGTATAACAATATACGTACCATACTTCAGTCATTACTTCAGTTCCCAAAATATCTGGAGCCACTACCTCCAAACTTGGTCATCTTACTAGCCTCGATCTTCTTTAAGGCCATTCCCGGCCTTCACGAACCGCTTCTGGTCGAACATATCCACGAACTCATACGATGGTCACCTAAAATGGGGCCTAGCACCCTCGTGACCCTACCATCTGGCGGGACCACCCAGAACTGACCCCACCTAAAACCGGGCTACGGGTTGACCCGCAATACGCCCTCAACCCGACCCTCCGTCGCGCCAACTCTTGCTCCTCGATACGGAACAATCTTACTAATTCACATCATGAAAGCCACCACTTTCATTTTACACAACCCAT
Source organism: Przewalskia tangutica (assembly GCA_029844215.1). Taxonomy (NCBI): domain Eukaryota; kingdom Viridiplantae; phylum Streptophyta; class Magnoliopsida; order Solanales; family Solanaceae; genus Przewalskia; species Przewalskia tangutica. The sequence goes on from CM056723.1 coordinate 66,915,250, forward strand.
GGACTTATTACACAAATATCTCCCACGTAAACTACGCACTCTGATAAAGGTCAAACATAAAATAAATCTTTTGCTCAAGACGACCTTACCTCTAAGGTCTCGATCGTGAAATATTCTAAGGTTCACACCTACCATGCCCCCATACTTATCCTTCCAACTAACCATGTTTTCTAACTCACAAATAACATAACGCTATCCATACATAGCACACAATAATAAGATCATCATATCAAGCATACCAAAACTCTAGAGGGTTAAGGATATACCTGTATCCACCGCTTTACTCTAATCATAGGCCTGTCCTGCAGGGCGCATAACTGTAGAAGGTGATGAACCAGCCATAGATCCTGAAGGCCGAGTCTCTACATCCGCGCTACCTCTGGTCGGACAATTTCTCGCAAAATGGCCCTGCTGGCCGCATGTAAAACAAACTCCCAAATTAGCACGACACTCCCCAAAATGGAGCCTACCACAACGGTCACAACGAGGTAGGGGTGGATTCACCGCTAACACCGCTTCTCCCGAAAATCTAAACCTGGAGCCCACGACCGCCTCAAGACGGTGGAGGTCCACTCAGACCGGAGGGTACATAACTAGCTCACTGGCGAGGTCCGCCTCAAAAGTCGCCAAAAGACCCTGTTGTCCTGGCCCTCTTCTGCTGATCCAGGTCATTCCGTCGACCTCTCTGTGCCTCACATCCTAGTGCATGAGCTCGACGCGGCAATGTCCATGCCCTGAAGAGCTACACCAACAAGCCTCTCAAGTAATCATCTAGCCCGGTGGCGTGGCGGTGCACTCTATCCTCCATGGTTGCCACCAAAGCGGGGACATACCGAGCCAACGAGTCAAACTCACGTTGTACTCCGAACCGCACGCCTCCGGTCTCAAAGATCATAAATCGCCCGTGCCCTCCTCATCTGCGGAGGCAAGAAGTGAGTGAGGAATGCCTCGAGAACTCGTCCCATATCGGAAGCGCATGCTCTCCCGACAGCTCCCACGAATCAAACGATCATTGGTATCACGCACCGATGCGAACCTAAGACCACCGACTCGGTCTCCAAGCCTTGATCACTCATGACCAGAATCGCTTGATGAACTCCTCGGATCATCCTCGTGCCTCGACCCATAAAACTCGCGGGCTACAACTCGTAAAGTCTCGTAGCCTCAAACTATCCGATCTCGGGTGAACCACGGGTGCATCGAATCGCTGCGCCCACCTATCCTCATGTTCGCCATGATCACGCCGATCGGGCCATCTCTTTGTAACCCATCTCCTGCTTCCAGCCGTGGACCGAGGCTCGTGTATCGTGGTCTCAGCAGCCATCGCTGCGCTCTAAACTCTCTGGCCGGGCGGCGTCGCAAAACTCGCCGTCAAGCACAATCTCAGTCTTGGCCGGCTCGCGCTCGTACTTCTCTCAGATCTCACTAGCGACTCCTCGGTTGCCTTGCCCTTCAGGCTCTGGTTGCCTTACTGAGGCATAATCGTAAAATGAAATACGCTAGGGTCCAACTTATAACACAACTCTAAGACACGATCTCGTAATGAGAAGAATGGAAACCAATCCAAAATGTCCTATAGCCTCGATTATAGATGGTGCACAACACACCGATAATCAAGACTCTACTAGACACGGTGCAGACACTTTCCGAAGACTAATCGCTCGATACCACTTTTGTCACGACCCGCCCGGCCCGTGGATCGTGCCTTACCCGGGCACCCTAGTGATACAACATCGAGTAAATCAATGAAATAAAACTTAAACATGAAACAAGATATATGATCATAAACAAAGCCAACCAAACGGTCACCTTCCAATAAAATATATATATACAAGTCTCAAAACAAACGGTTTAATCCCTTTTACAAACCCCTCGCCACAACAAGATTACAGCACCTCTAAGAGTTTTATACAACATGACGACACGGGGCCCCGCCATACCCCACGAATGTACAAGAATCTACAACTCGGGTAACATACCAAAAGATAAGCCTCCTGAGAACGGAGCTTCCCAACGCCGAATCGTGATCCTATGAGAGGACCAACATCGTGTACTCTACCTGCGGCATGAACGCAGCCAAGGAGGTCGACAACAGTACCAAGTATGTGAAATCGAAAATATCAGAAATAAAATCATAATCTATATAAAAAGCGAGAGACATGTATGATAACAAAACTACAGTTCACAACATAAAAGCAGTCATGTCAAGTCAGGGACTCACGCCCTCAAGTCATCACTCAAATATAACCCGGGAATTTAACCCGCACAACGGCCGCATGCCCCGGCATCTCACCTCGGTATAAGCATGGCCATGGAACCATCCCAATGGAAGCATACCCGTGGGCCACCCATCGTGTCAGTATGTCCAAAGGAAATATCCAGATAGCAATCGAAATGGAAGCATACTCGTGGGCCACCCATCGTGTCAGTATGTCCAAAGCAAATAACAAGATAACACTCCTAATGGAAGCATACCCGTGGGCCACCCATCGTGTCAGTATGTCCAAAAGGAAATAACAAGATAACAATCATAATGGAAGCATACTCGTGGGCCACCCATCGTGTCAGTATGTCCAAAGCAAATAACAAGATAACATTGCTAATGGAAGCATACCCGTGGGCCACCCATCGTGTCAGTATGTCCAAAAGGATCGATATAGTGGAAGCATACCCGTGGGCCACCTATCGTGTCAGTATGTCCATCAATCGACCAGATAGTCGGCCCTCCAACGAGAGACGCCAGAGTACGTAAATACAACACTTGCACAACAAAGGCTATCACCACAAGCATAGACAAGTTCAACATACTCATAGACTTTCATTTTATTACAACAAATCCGGATTTTAACCCCAAGGTACTACGTATTTTAACTCTTTAAAAGATCCATTTCTTTCACAAAAGTCACACAATACCCGCAGTATAAAAAAATAGAGTGACTATCTTTTTAAGTAAACCAAAATACTTCCCTTTGTAAAATCAAGTAACAACATTATTTTCCAAACGTTCAAGTTTGCCTAATTTCAAATGCTCAAGTTTCTCATTTTAGAAAGGTTTCATAACTCATAGTCTTAATCTCTTTTAAAACCATTGAGTAACATATGTCTTGTGTGTGAGTCGTTTATTCTTGTTTATAACAATCTTGTTACAGCAACCATGATCTAGGAAATGTAATACAATTTTGTCTTATCTTAGCTTCTATGCAGATGGAGGTTTCTACTGGTTTTAATAACAATTAGTTATTTGTCAATACATTTTCCTTTATTAGCGCTGCTGTGGTTTGTTCGACACTTATTCTCATTTCCGAAATCAGTAAAACCTTATTCTTTTTAAAACCAAGTACTCATTACTCGCGAATGAGGTTTCACAACATTTCAAACAAAATGTTGTATAACAAGTCAAATAAGTTAAGTCTCTTATCTTTCAAGATCAAGTCTCTTAACTTCTACAATCAATAAACCATTCTTTTACCCACATAGAGTCGTTATAACTAACTTCCCATAAAGCTATTATAACACCCTATGTTTTGAACCAACCAAACTCATTTAGCACATGTACGTCTACCGTACTACATAGTTTACAAAACATCATGCTAGAAAGGATAGGGAGAGGTTCACATACCTCGCGACGATTATCGACAATAAGCAAAACGCTCCACGATCAGAAACGGCTAGCCTTTTCCACTCTTCAAGTAGAATACGCTACTCGTAGTACTTCCACCTATATAGGCCACAAACGTCTATTAACTTCTAAACGCACGGTTCCATATTCTACGTAAAATTCGCAGACCTCCCCGCAAATCACAGAAATCTCCTACTCTATAGAGGCCGGCGACCAAGCCAACCAGGGGGGGTCATACGTCTAACCGGACGTGTAATATTCTACTACACAGAATTCCACACAAGTCTACTGTAATACAGTCCTATGTAATTACTGATTGCTTTCTCTTTATATTCGAGCTTAAGTCAAAAGACATTGCCGCAAAGCTATGTTGATTCTATATATAGTATACTTCAACTATATAATCCTACAACATGTAATTTCCAATTACAATAAGGGACAAGAATATTTACCTCGATAAGCCCAAAATTATCCAAGTTGTAATGTCGATCCCGAGCAAGGTTTAGCTCCTACTGCGCTCCAACCCGCTCCAACAACCCTTAGAAGTTCTACACAACTTCTTCTATATACTTCAACTCGCTATGAAGATTTTCTTAGGGTTTCGGTTTGAGACTAAAAGGACAAAAGGTAGTATTTCCGGGCTCTACGTATAGAGGTAACTTTTGGAATACTACATGGTATACGGCTAGGGTATTTTGGGCATTATAACAATACTGGAGAGTATTTCTATCAAGAGGAGTGTGTATTATACTAAACTACAAGGCAAGTGGGGTACCCTGGCCAGACACTACAAAGGGAGGGGGAGGCTCTCGCCAAGGGCTCACAAAAGGGGAGACTCTTTGGGCGAGAACTACTCAAGAGGAGGAGGAATTCAAGACTTAGAAGGATTTTAGGATGAAGAAGTCTTCAACAAGGGAGGGTATTTATAGGAAACCAATGGCCTTGATCAAGCCATGTGCAAGGCAAGTGTAAGGCCAAGATCAAGCCAAGTGCACCCTATCCCTACTCCACCAAACATGGCACAAAACAAGGCACAAAACAAGGCCAAAATAAAGCACAAAACAAGGGAGGAAACGTCCCCTTCGTCCACTCCAATCCACTGAGGGTGACAAGTGTCACCCTCTCGTTGGTCCAAAATACCACGCTCGGAAAAATCCGCAACAATTAAAAATGACATAGCCGGAATTTTCCCTTCGCAAGTTCTGTAAAACGTTTCGTCGAAAAACGATTCTTTACGGGGGTTGTGTACAAATTTCGAATCTTGCCTAACTTAAGGCTTAAACTTTTCTACGTACGCCCACACGTACATACTCTGGAAATACGGGGTATAACAGTTCACACTTTGGATTCGTTTTCCCGTTTGACTTACGATGAGTAGATATGCGTGTGCGATACCTTAGGGTCACAAGTGGCGTAATAAGGTCCCATTAAGCGTGAAGTACGAGGATGTAACGAGGAATATTAGATTGGCTCCAAAAGAACATTCGGGGACGAATGTTTCTAAGGGGGGGGAGAATGTTATACCTCATGGTTCTGACCATGCATATGAGAACGTACGAAAGGTATTAAGACTTAAAATTTTAGAAATATAGGTTGACGGAATGATTCGGACAGGTTTTAGTCAACTTGGAGCGGCATATCTCCTAGTTCATCCAGAGTTTGTAGGTGTTTCTAAGGCCTAGCATGTAGTTCGTTGAGTCTAGTTTCCAACGCAACCAACCGTTCGTCGATGGGACATCAGAGTAGAAAGATATGGAGGTTACAAGTTCAGTGCGCAGTCGAGCCAAAAAGTGTTTTCGGTCAGGGGCCACAGCGCCGCGGCGTCGGATGCAGGGCCGCGGCGCCGGATAATCTGGAGCATCGCTAAAGTTGCAGCACCGCGGCACCGGAAAGCAGGTCCGCGGCACCGGAAGTTCTGAAGGGTTGCAGAGGTTTCAGCGCCGCGACACCGGCTGCAGGGCCGCGGCGCCGAGGCGGAATTTTTGGCGGAAAAACTGAGGAAAATCAGATATTTTCTTTTAAAGAGGCCATGGGTGGGTGACAAGTGTCCCCCCCCATCTGATTTTGCATGTCCTATTTATTGACCAAGTCTTGAAGACTTGGTCATTCTTCAAGCTCTTCTCTCTCTCTAAAATTAAAAGTTCTCCCTTCTCTCTAGAAAATCAAGAGGAAATCAAGGCTTGAGAAAAATCTGAAAAAGGCGGTAAGAAGGAAACTTGTTGGCAAGCTTGTAGGAGTTTTTGTGGAGGTGATTGTGGAAAGAAGAGAAGTGAAATTTGTTGGATTCTTTGGGTAAGCTCTAAGGTAACAATTCTTTCTCTTTTTTGCTAGTTTAAGGTGTTGCATGTGAAGAAGAAAGAACTTGTAGTGGTATATATTGCTCTTAGATAAATTGCATGTGAGAAATATGAGTTGGATTTGAAGGGATTGAATAAGGTTAGTATGTGAACATGTTGTAGTCAAAATACTACCTTTAACTTATCGATTTAGTTAATATGCATTGTAGGGCAGAATTTTACACATCCAAGATTAGGTGTGTAATCCCCTTTGAATTTTTTGGATTGTTGGGCCTTAAAAGTGGCGTTTGGATGTTGAATTAGGCCTTGAAAAGGGTGGCAAAGTATGTAGAAGCAAAGGAAACGTTGTCCGATTTTCCGTAGAATTTAGTGACTTTGCACTTGGAATATTCTACATTAAAGCTAGAGGTTAACAAACGTATTATGGTCATTATAGGTTGACGTACTACATGTGGTATATTGGACTTGGCGAGTGGGTTAACCGGAGAGGTATGCGGAAACTTTCTTATCTCTTGAGCATGAGTAGTTTTAACTATATAGTACGGTAGACGTACGTGATTTAAATGAAGTTAATCCATTTGTTATACTTGACTTGTTTTAAGAAAATGTCTAGGTTGGTTGGGTTAAGGAGTTAACTCACTTGTTCTTGAGGAATGGTTTATTCTAAATAAGGTAGATAAGGATTTCTTGACATGAAAAAGTATAGAATACTTGGTGGGGAAGTATTGAGTATTGAACTTACTCTAAAGATAAGAGACCTGATTTTTAAGTTAAGAAACTTGTTTTCTAAAGTTATGAGACGTGAAGTATTTTGAAAGTTGTGTAACTTGATTTGAAGTATAAGTCCCTCGGATATAGGGAAATGTATTTGACTAATATATAAAGTTAATATAACGACTTTATGGGAAGTTGGTTATATTAGCTTTATGGAAGGTTAACAAAAGAAAGATTTACTCTAAGCAAGGTAAGTACTGATAAATGATTGGAATTTGTGAAAGGCAAATTGATTTTAAGGCATTAAGTGCCTAAGGTTTTAAAAGGAAATGTGACTTGTCTTGAAAAGTAGTCGTGACTTGATACTACGGTTATTAGTATCTTGGAAGTTTTACATAAAAAAGAGTCAGTCTTAACAAGGTTAGAGGTACGTGGTACTTCGGGTTAAATTCTCCGGATTTGATTAAGCAATAAGAAGGTGCCTTAAGGTCATAAAACTGAGATCCATTTTGTATATTAATGAAGTCTAAAGAAATTACGAAGTTTACTTGAACGTACCGACAGTGATGTGGGATTCCACGGGTATGCTTCCATTGTCTTAGTATGAGTTTACTTGGACGTACCGACAGAGATGTGGGATTCCACGGGTATGCTTCCATTGTCGTAGTATGGGCTTACTTAGACGTACCGACAGTGAGGTGGGATTCCACGGGTATGTGCCATGGACATGCTTACGATGAGGGATTCCAAGGCATGCAGTATGAGTATACCTGGACGTACCGACAGTGATGTGGGATTCCACGGGTATGCTTCCAGTGTGGTTGATCCTTGGACATGCTTACGATGAGGGATTCCGAGGCATGCACCTTGGAAATGCTTACAATGAGGGATTTCGAGGCATGCGACCAGGATGCGGGTTAAATTCCCAGATACGATTATTACACCATGGATTAGCTTCCCATTGTTATACCCCGTAGTTCCGGAGTATGTATGTAAGGACGTACGTACGAATGTTTAAACCCTAATTAGGGTAAGAATGAAAGAATTGTTTTCCGACGGAAAATATTTCGAACCTTGTGAAGGAAATTTTTTGCGTTTTCAATATTGTTTATGAAATTTTTCCGAGAGTTAAATATTTTGGACCAATAGGAGGGCGACACGTGTCACCCCAAGTGGCATTTTGGACGGTTTTTTCTAGACTAGTGGGCAAGACAAGTAGCAAAAAGTCTTGCATGGTATTGCATGGCATATACACGGTTTTGGGCAAGTTAGTGGGCAAGTCAAATGGTCAAAGTCTTGCATGGCATTTGTGGGACAAGTGTAGAAAGGAACCTACACAAACAATCTATACCATACACATGTTTTAATCCTAATCCTTGGTTGTACTATATAAACCCCTCTAGTTGATGAAAATCTTCCACACTTAGAATATTTCAAGACTTGAAAATATTTCCCTCTCCCTTCCTCCCTTCTTGCTCTCGTCGAGCACCCCTCCCCCTTAACCAAATGTTGTCCAAAAATTCTTAAACTTATAAGTGTTCTTCCTTAATGTATTAGGAAGATTATTAACCAAAAGTTAGACAAGATTTCACACCCCTAGCCTCAAAAATCCTCACAAGCCGAGAGTGGACAGATTTGGAATTTTAGTGTTCTTCACTTTTTGGAGTCAATTCTTGAATAGAAGTTGGTTAGGAACTTCTAAGGGTGACTTGTGGTGGTTTGGAACACAAATATTTGGAGCTAAAACACAAAGATTTGGAGCTAAGACTTGCTTTGGAACGACTTTAAGTTCTTGGATATTTTTGGGCTATTTTGAGGTAATGAACCTAAACCTCTTTGTGAAGTTGATTATTATGTATATTGGATATTATATATATATTGGAAGTATATTATGAAGTATGAGACATAAGGAAAGATTTGGATCTTGTTAAGATGTTAAAAGGAGAATTGGCATATTAGCCATGGTAAAAATGTATCCATTACTTGCTAAGAAGTTAACAACAAAGAAACTATAACTTATATAAGGATTGGAATATAAGTTGGAAGACTAATGAAGTAATTGGATAAGTAAAATTGTAAAAGTTGGCCAAGGACCCCAACTTAAGGACCGTATCTACTTTGGACCGTATCTACTTTGGACCGTATCTACTTTGGACCGTATCTACTTTGGACCGTATTTACTTTGGATCGTATTTACTTTGGACCGTATTTACTTTGGACTGTATTTACATTGTTATTAAGGAGATATTGTTAATCGCATTCCGTTTGGACGTGTTATCCCCTTCTTTAATTATTGTTGTTATTAAGGAGAGATTGTTAATCGCGTTCTATTTGGGCGTGTTATCCCCTTCTTTAATTATTGTTATTGTTAAGGAGAGATTGTTAATCGCGTTCCGTTTGGGCGTGTGATCCCCTTCTTTAAATTTCGGAATTATTGCGCCTTATTTATGGCATGTTGGTTACTATTATCAGGCCTTGATAAAGGTAGAGAATTGAGTAGAAACGGGGGAAGTGCTGCCCAATTTTTCGTAGACTAAGAGAAGTCTTACTTAGAAGAATCTCACGTAAAACTAGAAGTTGATAGGCGTGTTTTGACTATTATAGGTTGACACGCTGCGCACGACATATCCGACTTGGCAAGTGGATTTAGCCAATGAGGTATGTGATTCTTCCTATCCCTTTGAGCATGATATTTGTGAAATATATATAGTACGGTAGATGTACGTGTGTTAAACTAAATTTAGCTTTACTTTGATGTCTTTGGACTTGAGTTCTAATTATAAGAATCTTGAATATTTCAAAAGAGTTATGAATCATTTTGGAAGAAAAGTAATACTTGGTTTTCATAAAAAAGTTTAAGTGTTATACTAGCTTTATGGAAAGTTAGCTATAACGACTTAAGAAAGATAAGAAATGATTTAATTATTTGTCTATCAAATGCTTGAAATGATGTTTGAAGGTATGGTAAGTTGGTTTGATAAACATGTATGATGCTACGTGTGTTAGTATCTTGTGACGCTTGTGTAAGAAGGTTATTCTTGTTATGCTTATGTTGTTTAACGATAAGTCGTTGTGTTAGTATCTTGTGACGCTTGTGTAAGGAGGTTATTCTTGTTATGCTTATGTTGTTTAACGATAAGCCGTTGTGTTAGTATCTTGTGTAAGGAGGTTATTCTTGTTGTGCTTATGTTGTTTAACGATAAGTCATTGTGTTAGTATTATATCACTCACCCTTCTGACTTGTTACGATGCCGTGGGTTAGCCACCCCCGATGCGAGGAATACCTCATGCGGGTCCATGGGACCTATGCGGAGCTGCGGGAGTTCCAGGAATGCGATGCGAGGAATACCTCATGCGGTCTATGTGGCCGTACGCGATCGCGAGTCCAGGACGATGCCGAGGTTTAGCTACCCTCGATGCGAGGAATACCTCATGCGGGCCTAGGTGGCCTATGCGGACTGCGGGAGTTCCAGGATTAGGCACGCATAATGATACTATGGACGATTGGCCTTGCTTCGATCATTAGCGGCCTAGAAAAGACCAGTTACATTATATCTATTTTTGCCCTTGTTTATGATGTGGCACTATGTGCAGTTAACTTGGTTGTTTCGTACATATTTGTGAATTGGTTTTAAAATGTTATAGTTATATATATATCAGTACTTTACAGTTTTACATACTTGGTATCTGTTGTACTGACATCCTTCGGGGGGCTGCGTTCATGCCGCAGGTAAGGGAAAACAGGTGGTAGATCCTCATTCTTAGGATCTTTACTCAGGTGTCAGGAGCTCCATTTCTCCGGAGGCTCGACTTTTGGTACGGTTCTCCCTGGTGTTGTAGATGTTTTGTACATTCAGGGGTATGACGGGGCCCTGTCCCGTCATAGTGTTTACACCTTCTTAGAGGTCTGTAGTCCTGTTGTAAGGTTGGGATGTAACTGTTCACTTTTGGTATTTATATACATGCCGAAAGGCAACTTTTCTTTGGATAGACTGTTCTTATTTTACACTGTTTCATGTTTGCAAGTTTATATTCCGCTGGTTACTCTGATGTATGTCTACTTGGGTGCCCGGGTAAGGCACCAGTCACGGGCCCGGGAATGGGTCGTGACAAAAGTGGTATCAGAGCAGTTAATCCTCGGAAAGTGTCTACAGACCGTATCTAGTAGAGTCTTGATTATCGGTGTGTTGTGCACCACACCAATAATCAGGAGGCTGCAGGATATTTAGGATTGGTTTCCATTCTTCTCGCTCTGAGATCGTGCCTTAGACCTGTGTTATAAGTTAGACCCCTCTGACGAATTTCTTTTTCTTACCAGTTATGCCTCTACGTAAGGCAACCCGGGCCCAGAAGGGCAAGGCAGTCGAGGGAGCTGCTAGTAGTACACAGAGGGTCACGAGGGCCCAGGCCCAGCCTTTACCCGAGGTGATACCCCAGACGACGAGTTCCACGACGCCGCCGACCCCAGCAGGGTTTAGAGCCGCAGCAGTGTCTACTGAGGCCACGGCACTCGAGCCTCCAGTCCCACCGCCTGGAGCAGAGGAGATGGGTTACAAGGAGATGGCCCAGTTATTAGCCAGGGTCGTGGCGAGGCACGAGGATAGGCTGGATGCAGCAGTTCCAGTTCCAGTAGTACCCGTGGTTCACCCGAGGTCGGATAGTTTGAGACTTCGGGACTTTCTGAGTTGCAGCCCGCCAGAGTTCTATGGGTCGAGGCCTGAGGATGATCCGCAGGAGTTCATCCGGCGATTCTGACGGATCGTAGAGTGATCAAGGCTTCGGAGACCGAGTCAGTGGTCTTAGGTTCACATCGGCTGCGTGATACTGCAGTCGACTGGTTTGATTCATGGGAGCTGTCCCGGGGGGAGCAGGCGCCTCCAGCTGTTTGGGACGAGTTCTCAGAGGCGTTTCTCACGCACTTCTTGCCTCCGCAGATGAGGAGAGCACGAGCCGACAGATTTTTGATGCTGAGACAGCACGGGCGCACAGTTCGGGAGTACAACGTGGAGTTCGACTCGTTGGCTCGGTATGTCCCCGCGTTAGTGGCAGATATGGAGGACCGAGTGCACCGCTACGTCACAGGGCTTGATGACTACTTGGCAGAGTCTTGCTCGGGTGTAGCTCTTCAGCCGGGCATGGACATTGCCCGCATGCAGGCTCATGCACTTGGGTGTGAGGAGCGTAGAGGCCGACGGGTTGACAGATATCAGCAGAAGAAGGCCAGGACGACAGGGTCTTTTGGTAGCTCTCGGGGTGGACGATCTCAGCAGCGGACTAGATTTGCACCTCAGCCAGCTCAGAGCACTCCTACACCATCTTCAGGGCAGACAGGGTATTCGGGGGCAGGTCAGGGCCCCAGGACTTCGTGTCACGACCCGAACCCGGGCCCGTGACTGGTGCCTTACCCCGGGCACCCTAGTGATACAACATCAGAGAAAAACCAGCGGAAATAAAAACTTAGACATGCAAATAGACATGGATCAAGATGAAAGAAAATGGGCCAACCCAAACGGTTGCCTTTTAGCATATATATATACAAAGACATTTTGAACAGTTACAATCCTTACAACCCTGCCCACACCAAGCATGCACTTAAGATTTATACAACAACTATGACGGGACAGGGCCCCGCCATACCCCTGAATATACGAGAACCTACAGACTCAGGGTAACATACCAAAGATAAGCCTCCGAAGGAACGGAGCTTCCCAAGACGCTGAAAGGTGATCCTAAAATGGATCGACAAATGATGTACTCTACTCACGTAGATGAATGCACGGCCGAGGAGGTCGATAACAGTACCAAGTATGTGAAACTGTAAAGTACTATAAATGAAATCATAACAGTCTAATAAAGAAGGAGACATGTATGATAACCAAACTACAGTACACACATATAACAGTTATATCAAGTCAAGGACTCACGCCCTCCAAATCATCACTCGTGCCCATGGAATTCCTTCCTCACCTCCGGCAGTCTATGATATGATAGCAACAAGACAACAATCCAAATGAGAGCATACCCGTGCGCTACGCATCGTGTCAGTATGTCTAAAGGGAAACACTAAGACAACATTCCAAATGGAAGCATACCCGTGCGCTACGCATCGTGTCAGTATGTCCAAAGGGAAACAATAAGACAACATTCCAAATGGAAGTATACCCGTGCGCTACGCATCGTGTCAGTATGTCCAAAGGGAAACAATAAGACGACATTCCAAATGGAAGCATACCCGTGCGCTACGCATCGTGTCAGTATGTCCAAAAAGGGAACAACAAGGCGACAATCAAAATGGAAGCATACCCGTGCGCTACGCATCGTGTCAGTATGTCCAAAGCGTTTAGCAAAAGTAGCACTATCAACAGGAACATACCCGTGGAATTTCTCCGTCACTGCCGACACGTCCAAGTAAGTTGTAACGCCCCGAACCCGGGCCCGTTACTGGTGCCTTACCCCGGGCACCCTAGTGATACAACATCAGAGAAAACCAGCGGAAAAATAAAACAGGAGTCATGAAACAAGAGATATAATAAATAAACAGGCCAACCAAAACAGTTGCCTTCAGTATATACATAAAAATCCGAACAGTTATCCTTTTTACAAACCCTGCCCACAACAAAGGTACTGCACTCTAAGATTTACAACAACTATGACGGACAGTGGCTCGCCATACCCCGAATGTACAAGAACCTACAACTCAGGGAAACATACCAAAGATAAGCCTCAAGGAACGGAGCTTTCAACGCTGAAATGAGATCCTAAGAGCGGATCCACGATCGACGATGTACCTCTACCGCGGCATGAACGCAGCCCAAGGAGGTCGACAACAGTACCAAGTATGTGAAATCACAACATCAGAATGAAATCATAATAGCTTAAGAAGGCGAGACATGTATGATAACCAAAATACAAGACGCAACATAAAAGTGCCAAGTCGTGACTCACGCCCTCAAAGTCACCACTCAAATATAACTATGGGTCTCACGCCCACAACATCCATCATGTTCGCATCATGGCCGCATGCCCCGGAATACTGAAACGGTGTAGACATGTCCATGATGCAACAATAATAAAGGCCGCGTGGCCACATGCCCGAATCTTCGTCGGTGTAGACATGCCCATGTAACCTCAATAACAACCCATGGGTGGTCAACTGCCGCGTGGCCACATGCCGGAATCTTGCAGACGGTGTAGACACGTCCATGTTGCAACAATAATAACAAGGCCGCATGGCCACATGCCCCCGGAATACTGCATCGGTGTAGACATGTCCATGTTACCTCAATAACAATATACTGGGTGGTCAACCCTGCCGCATGGCCACATGCCCTGAATCTCAGACGGTGTAGACACGCCCACGTGACAACAATAACAAGGCCGCATGGCCACATGCCCCGACATCAGACGGTGTAGACACGCCCATGTGACATCAACAACAAGACAAGAATCAAAATGGAAACATACCCGTGGAATTCTCCATCACCGCCAAGACGCCCAAGCAAGTTCTCAATAAGTCAACCGCCTCTATCGAGACACGCGGAATACGTAAATACCACACTGGCACAACAAAGGCTATCATCACAAGCATAGGCAAGTTTCACAACAACAAGCATAGGCAAGTTTCACAACAACAAGCATAGGCAAGTTTCACAACAACAAGCATAGGCAAGCTTCACACAACTCAAAGTACTTTCATATTATGCCAAAGTCCGGGTTTTTAACCCCAAAGTACTACATACGTTAAGTTCTTTTTTAAAAGAGATCCATTACTTTTATAAAAGTCACCCGATACCGTAGTATTAGAATGACCAACCCACATTCCTTTTAAAATCAAGTAACAACATTCTTTTCCTAAGTTCCAGTTTGCCTAGTTTCAATTACTCAAGCTTCTCATTTCAAATGGTTTCATAGTTCATAAACTTAATCACTTGATTTCTTTTTAGAACAATTGAGTAATATAAGTCTCGCGTGAGAGTAGGTTATTCTTGTTTACAACATTCTTATTACAGCAGCCATGATCTAGAAAATGTAATATCATTTTGTCTCATCTTAGTTTCTATGCAGATGGAGGTTTCTACTGGTTTTAATACGATACATCATTATTCAATACATTTTCCTTTATTAACGCCGCAGTTGGTCCTGTCGATACACATTCCGATTTCCTAAATCAAGAAACATTATCCCTTTAAATAAAACCAAGTACTCATTACTCACGAATGAGGTTTCACACAAACATCCTTATTAAAACAAATAAGTTAAGTCTCTTATCTTATAAGATCAAGTCTCTTAACTTCTAACATCAGTAAACCATTTTCTTTACCTCTCTTAAGACATTATACCTAACTCCCCATAAAGCTAGTATAACTCTTTTTAAAACCTTTAAAACCAAGTGTTACTCTCCCTTCAAAACGATTTATAAATCTTTTGAAATACATCAAGTTCTTTATTATAACTAGCCAGTTATAATTCACATCAGTTACCTTTTAAAACCACAAAGTATTTTCTTACCTACATAAAGCTGTTATAACCAACTTCCCATAAAGCCGTTATAACACTTTATGTTTTAAGAACAATCAAGCACAGTTAACACATGTACGTCTACCGTACTACATAGTCCACACATATCATGCTAGAAGAGATAGGAAGAGGTTCACATACCTCGCGACGATTTATCGACAATAAGCAAAATGCTCCAAGTACTACAACCTTGCTAGCCCTTTCCACTCCTCGAGTAGAATACGCTACTCTTAGTACTTTCACCTATAAAGGTCACAAACGTCTATTAACCCCAAAACACAAGTTTCTATCTTTCTACGAAAATTCGCAGACTCTCCCGCACAACAGTAAATCTCCTCCTTTATCGAGGCTCGGCTACGAAGCCAACCAGGGGTTAACACGCCTAACCGGACGCGCATAATTCTACTACACAAGAATGCTACAAGTTCATCGCAATACACCCTATGTAATTACTGATTCGCTTCTTTATTCTTCAGCTTAAGTCAAAAGACATTGCCACAATACTAAGTTCGGTTCTATATATAGTATACAACAACTATATATTCAACACATATGTAATTTCCAATTACAATAGGGGGACAAGATATTTACCTCGATAAGCCCAAAAATTATCCGAGTTTAATGTCGCTCCTGAGCAAGGTTTAGCTCCTACTCCGAGTGCTCCAATCCGCTCCAAACAACCCTTAGAAGTTCTAACCAACTTCTTAAGTACTTCAAACAACAATGAAGATTTCCTTAGGGTTTCGGTTTGAGACTAAAAGGACAAAAGGTAGTATTTCCTGCTCTACGTATAGAGGTATCTTTGGTATACTACAAGGTACAAGTCTAAGGTATTTTTGGCATTATAAGAATAGTAGGAGAGTATTTCTATACCACTACAAGGGGTATTATACGAAAACAACTAGGCTAGGGGGGGGGTGTGTACCCCTCGGCTAAGGGGGAGGGGGAGGCTCTCGGCTAGCTCACAAGAGAGGGGGAGAGGAGCTCTTGGACGAGAGTCTACAAGAGGGAGGGGAAGGGATTTATCACTTAGAACAATTTGTGGATGAAGAAAGTCTTCACAAAGGGGAGCTATTTATAGGCCAAGCAAAGGCCAACCAATGGCCAAGATCCATCCATGTGTTAGGCAAGTGTAAGGCCAAGATCAAGCCAAGTGCACCCACAAAACACTCCACAAAACACTCCACAAAACAAGCCACAAAACAAGGCACAAAAGGAGGGACCAATCGGCCAAGGCCAACCAATCCTCTTGGGCCTTAATCGTCCAAGCCCCCTATTTGCTTCCAATGTGAGGGTGACACATGTCACCCTCCCGTTGGTCCAAAATGTTACGTCTCTCGGAAAAATCCGCAAAAATAATAAATGACATAGCCGGAATTTTCCCTACGAAAGCTGTGGAAACGTTTCGTCGAAAAACGACTCTATTCGGCACTTGTACCCAAATTCGGTCCTTTGCCTAACTTATGGCTCAAATTTTCTACGTACGTCCTTACGTACATACTCTGGAAATACGGGGTATAACATTCTCCCCTCCTTAGAAACATTCGTCCCGAATGTTCCTTCTAAGTCTCAAAACAAACGTGCGCCAGTATAGTCTTCACTACTATACTTACGAGAATCAAACATGCCACACCTGGCCACAAAATAACACCTGCACAAAATACGCAATCCCAAGTCCACGAGGATCCACCTCGAAGATACAAAACAAATTCTCACCCCTTGTCCATAAGATACCCCCTTCGCACATTCATTTCACAAAAGAAACGATCACACACGTTCGCTTCTCCCCTATCTCGTTGTACCCTTCTCGAACACTCGAACTCTTCCCAGTACACGCACCACACTTCAGTCAACGCTTCTGTTTCCAACCCTTGGAGTCACTACCTCCAAACTTGGTCATCTTACTAACCTCGATTTCCTCTAAGGCCATTCTCGGCCTTCACGAACTGATTCTGGTCGAACGTATCCACGAACTCATACGATGGTCATCTAAACTTGGGCCTAGCACCCTCGTGACCCTGCCACCCGGCGGGACCACCCGGAGCTGACCCTTCCTCGAAACGGGATGCGGGTTGGCCCGCAACATGGCCCCAACCCGACCCACTGTAGCGCCAACTTCCGCTCCTCGACACGGAACACATCATGGAGGCTACCACTTCCATCTCACACTAACCAGATTTTCAAATCACACTATAGCACAAAGCTATCTGAACATAACACTTAACACATCATTAACATCAATACATACAAGTATCTACAGGGTTAAGGATATACCTGAAACTAGGCGGTTCAAGGATCGCTAAAATCGAACTTCCACCGCGACTTACCGTGGCCCGCAAATCGCTCTAGTAGTCTGTGCTATCCTACCGCTACCCCGGTCGGACGGTCTCGTCATATGGCCCTGTTGGCCGCAAGAATAACAAGCTCCCTTGGTACTACGACACTCCCCGAAATGCGGTCTACCACATCGACCACACCGAGGTAGGGTGACCGATCCGCCAACACCTACTCCCCGAACATCTCAAACACAGGAGCCCCGACCGCTTCCTGAATATCCGAGGTCCCGGCGTCGCGGCGACCACTCGCAATGGCGGAGGTACATAACTAGTCTGCTGCTGAGGCGGTCCGCCTCGAAAGTCGCCAAAATATCCGGCCGTCTTGGCCTTCTTCACGGCGGTCCACCTGCTTGCCTCGCTCCTCGCACCCAAGTGCATGAGCCTGAATGCGGGCAATGTCCATGCCCGGCTGAAGAGAAACACCCGAACAACTCTCTGCTAGGTAATCATCGAGCCCTGTAACATATCGGTGCACTCGATCCTCCATACTAGCTACTAATGCGGGAACATACCGGGCCAATGAGTCGAACTCCACATTGTACTCCGAATCAGACGGCTCGCCTCAACATCAAAAATGCTGTACCGAGCCCTCCTCATTTGTGGAGGCAAGAAATGTGCCGAAGGCCCCCAAAACTCGCCCCAAACGGTGGAAGTGCATGCTCTCCCGGAGAGCTCCCACGAAGTCAAACCAATCGATCGCGGTATCACGCAACGATGCGAACCAAATGTCACCGATCTCTGAAGCCTTGATCACCCGCATGATCTCTTCAGAATCGACGGATGAACTCCTGCGGATCATCCTCCGCCTCGACCCATAAAACTCAAAGCGGCTACAACTAAGGAAATCCGTAGCCTCAAATCACCGCCTCGGGTGCACTACAGTCTGAATCGAACTGCCAAGGCCCACTTATCTCATATCTCGCCACAACCGCCAATAATCGCCATCTCCTTGTGACCCATCTCCCGCCTGCATCGTGGACCGGAGGCTCGTGTATCAGAGTCTCAGCAGCCACGCTGCGGCTTTAAACTCTTTGGCCGGGCGGCGCGCAAAACTCGCCGTCTGAAGCACTACTCAGTCTTGACCGCTCGCGCTCGCATTCTCCTCAATCCCACTAGCGCCTCGGCCGCCTTGCCCTTCGGGCCCCGGTTGCCTTCGCAGGCATAATCGTAAAAACGAAACACGTCGGAGGGTCCAACTTACAACACGCCTCTAAGGCACGATCTCGAATGAGAAGAATGGAAACCAATCCTAAATGTCCTATAGCCTCGATTATAGATGTGGTGCACAACACACCGATAATCAAGACTCTACTAGACACGGTGCGTAGACACTTTCCGAGGACTAATCGCTCGATACCACTTTTGTAACGCCCAACCTGCCGCATCGTGCCTTACCCTGCACCCTAGTGATACAACATCGAGAAAACCAGCGGAAAAATAAAACAGAGTCATGAAACAAGAGATATAATAAATAAATAAAGCAACCAAAACAGTTGCCTTGATATACATAAAAATCCAACAGCTTATCCTTTTACAAACCCCGCCACAACAAGGCATGCACTTAAGATTTACAACAACTATGACGGACAGGGGCCGCCATACCCCCGAATGTACAAGAACCTACAACTCAGTGGAAACATACCAAAGATAAGCCTCCAAGGAACGGAGCTTTCAACGCTACAAATGAGATCCTAAGAGCGGGATCCACGATCGATGTACCTCTACCGCGGCATGAACGCAGCCCCGAAGGAGGTCGATAACAGTACCAAGTATGTGAAATCACAACATCAGAATGAAATCATAATAGCTTAAGAAGGTGAGACATGTATGATAACCAAAATACAAAGACGCAACATAAAAGCAGTCAAGTCAGGGACTCACGCCCTCAAAGTCACCACTCAAATATAACTATGGGTCTCACGCCCACAATATCCATCATGTTCGCATCATGGCCGCATGCCCCCGGAATACTGCATCGGTGTAGACATGTCCATGATGCAACAATAACAAGGCCGCGTGGCCACATGCCCCGGAATCGCGTCGGTGTAGACATGCCCATGTAACCTCAATAACAACTCATCGGGTGGTCAACCCTGCCGCATGGCCACATGCCCCCGGAATACTGCATCGGTGTAGACACGTCCATGTTGCAACAATAATAACAAGGCCGCATGGCCACATGCCCCCGGAATACTGCATCGGTGTAGACATGCCCATGTAACCTCAATAACAATATACTGGGTGGTCAACCCTGCCGCATGGCCACATGCCCCCGGAATACTGCATCGGTGTAGACACGTCCATGTGACAACAATAATAACAAGGCCGCATGGCCACATGCCCCCGGAATACTGCATCGGTGTAGACACGTCCATGTGACATCAACAACAAGACAGTAATCAAAATGGAAACATACCCGTGGAATTCTCCATCACCGCCAAAGACGCCCAAGCAAGTTCTCAACAAGTCAACCGGCCCTCTATCGAGAGACACGGTAACACAGAAATACCACACTGGCACAACAAAGGCTATCATCACAAGCATAGGCAAGTTTCACAACAACAAGCATAGGCAAGTTTCACAACAACAAGCATAGGCAAGTTTCACAACAACAAGCATAGGCAAGCTTCACACAACTCAAAGTACTTTCATATTATGCCAAAGTCCGGGTTTTTAACCCCAAAGTACTACATACGTTAAGTTCTTCTTTTAAAAGAGATCCATTACTTTTATAAAAGTCACCTGATACCCGTAGTATTAGAATGACCAACCCACATTCCTTTTTAAAATCAAGTAACAACATTCTTTTCCTAAGTTCCAGTTTGCCTAGTTTCAATTACTCAAGCTTCTCATTTCAAATGGTTTCATAGTTCATAAACTTAATCACTTGATTTCTTTTTAGAACAATTGAGTAATATAAGTCTCGCGTGAGAGTAGGTTATTCTTGTTTACAACATTCTTATTACAGCAGCCATGATCTAGAAAATGTAATATCATTTTGTCTCATCTTAGTTTCTATGCAGATGGAGGTTTCTACTGGTTTTAATACGATACATCATTATTCAATACATTTTCCTTTATTAACGCTGCAGTGGTCTGTCGATACACATTCTGATTTCCTAAATCAGTAAAACATTATCCCTTTAAATAAAACCAAGTACTCATTACTCACGAATGAGGTTTCACACAAACATCCTTATTAAAACAAATAAGTTAAGTCTCTTATCTTATAAGATCAAGTCTCTTAACTTCTAACATCAGTAAACCATTTTCTTTACCTCTCTTAAGACATTATACCTAACTCCCCATAAAGCTAGTATAACTCTTTTTAAAACCTTTAAAACCAAGTGTTACTCTCCCTTCAAAACGATTTATAAATCTTTTGAAATACATCAAGTTCTTTATTATAACTAGCCAGTTATAATTCACATCAGTTACCTTTTAAAACCACAAAGTATTTTCTTACCTACATAAAGTCATATAACCAACTTCCCATAAAGCCGTTATAACACTTTATGTTTTAAGAACAATCAAACACGCTTAACACGTACGCTCACCGTACTACATAGTCCACACATATCATGCTAGAAGAGATAGGAAGAGGTTCACATACCTCGCGACGATTTATCGACAATAAGCAAAATGCTCCAAGTACTACAACCTTGCTAGCCCTTTCCACTCCTCGAGTAGAATACGCTACTCTTAGTACTTTCACCTATAAAGGTCACAAACGTCTATTAACCCCAAAACACAAGTTTCTATCTTTCTACAGAAAATTCGCAAAGACCTCTCCGCAACAGCGTAAATCTCCTCCTTTATCGAGGTCGGCTACCAAGCCAACCAGGGGGGGGTTAACACGTCTAACCGGACGCGTACAATTCTACTACACAGTAATGCTACAAGTCTACTGCAATACAGTCCTATGTAATTACAGTTCAGTTCCGTTCTTTATTCTTCAGGCTTAAGTCAAAAGACATTGCCACAATACTAAGTTCAGTTCTATATATAGTATACAACAACTATATATTCAACACATATGTAATTTCCAATTACAATAGGGGGACAAGATATTTACCTCGATAAGCCCAAAAATTATCCGAGTTTAATGTCGCTCCTGAGCAAGGTTTAGCTCCTACTCCGAGTGCTCCAATCCGCTCCAAACAACCCTTAGAAGTTCTAACCAACTTCTCTTAAGTACTTCAAACAACAATGAAGATTTCCTTAGGGTTTCGGTTTGAGACTAAAAAGGACAAAAGGTAGTATTTCCGGGCTCTACGTATAGAGGTATCTTTGGAATACTACAAGGTACAAGGCTAAGGTATTTTGGGCATTATAACAATACTAGGGGAGTATTTCTATACCACAAAAGGGGGGGGGTATTATACGACAACAACTAGGCTAGGGGGGGGGTACCCCACGGCTAGCACCACTAGAGGGGGGGGTGTACCCCTCGGCTAAGGGGGAGGGGGAGGCTCTCGGCTAGCTCACAAGAGAGGGGGAGAGGAGCTCTTGGACGAGAGTCTACAAGAGGGAGGGGAAGGGATTTATCACTTAGAACAATTTGTGGATGAAGAAAGTCTTCACAAAGGGGAGCTATTTATAGGCCAAGCAAAGGCCAACCAATGGCCAAGATCCATCCATGTGTTAGGCAAGTGTAAGGCCAAGATCAAGCCAAGTGCACCCACAAAACACTCCACAAAACACTCCACAAAACAAGCCACAAAACAAGGCACAAAAGGAGGGACCAATCGGCCAAGGCCAACCAATCCTCTTGGACGCCCAATCGTCCAAGCCCCCTATTTGCTTCCAATGTGAGGGTGACACATGTCACCCTCCCGTTGGTCCAAAATGTTACGTCTCTCGGAAAAATCCGCAAAAATAATAAATGACATAGCCGGAATTTTCCCTACGAAAGCTGTGGAAACGTTTCGTCGAAAAACGACTCTATTCGGCACTTGTGCCCAAATTCGGTCCTTTGCCTAACTTATGGCTCAAATTTTCTACGTACGTCCTTACGTACATACTCTGGAAATACGGGGTATAACATAAGTTCTCAACAAGTCAACCGACCCTCCATCGAGAGACGCGGTAGTATAGAAACACAATTCTTGCACAACAAAGGCTATCACAACAAGCATAGGCAAGTTTCACAACAACAAGCATAGGAAAGTTTTACAACAACAAGCATAGGCAAGTTATACACAACTCAAAGTACTTTCATTTTATGCCAAAGTCCGGGTTTTAACCCTTAAGTACTACGTACGTTAAATTCCTTTTAAAGAGATCCATTCCTTTTATAAAAGTCACCCGATACCCGTAGTATAAAAATAGAGTGACTTACATCTTTTAAGTAAACCAAAACAACTTCCATACTTTCCTTTTTAAAACCAATTAAGGCAATACCATGCCTTCTTTTTAGACCAAAACACTTCTCCTTTTAAAGAGATCCATTCCTTTTTAAAACCAATGATAAAAACCCTTCTTTTGTTTTCATAAGGTCGTTATAACCAACTTCCCATAAAGCTGTTATAACACTTTATGTTTTAAACCATTTTAAGACAACACAATGCCCTTCTTTTCCCTAAAGTTCCAGTTTGCCTAATTTTAATTACGCAAGTCTCTTTTTAGAAAAGTTTCATAGTTCAATGTCTTAATCTCTTTTAAAAACAATTGAGTAACATATGCCATAGGCGAGTAGGTTATTCTTGTTCATAATCAATCTTATTAAGCAGCCATGATCTAGAAAATGTAATATCATTTTGTCTCATCTTAGCTTCTATGCAGATGGAGGTTTCTACTGGTTTTAATAATACTTCATTATTCAATACATTTTCCTTTATTAACGCTGCAGTGGTTTGTCGATACACATTCTGATTTTCAAATCAAGAAACATTATTCCTTTTAAAACCACGCACTCATTACTCACGAATGAGGTTTCACACAAACTCATATTAATTCACTTAAGTTAAGTCTCTTATCTTATAAGATCAAGTCTCTTAACTTCTAAAATCGATAAACCATTTTCTTTACCTCTCTTAAGACGTTATACCTAACTCCCCGTAAAGCTAGTATAACTCTTTTTAAAACCTTTAAAACCAAGTGTTACTCTTCTTTCAAAAATGGTTTCTTAACTCTTGTGACATACTTCAAGTTTCTTGTTATTCAGCTTAAGTCAAAAGACATTGTCGTACACTCACGCTCAATTAGCACACGACGTCTACCGCACTATATATTATTCGTGCTTAAGTCAAAAGACATTGTCGCATAACTACGTTCAATTAGCACACGACGCCTACCGTACTATATATTATTCAGCTTAAGTCAAAAGACATTGCCGATAACTACGTTCAATTAGCACACGTACGTCTACCGTACTATATATTATTCAGGCTTAAGTCAAAAGACATTGCCGTACTATATATATCTTCCTTTAAAATATCATGCTCAAGAGTATAGGAAGAATCACATACCTCGCGACGATTATCGACTATAAGCAAAATGCTCCACGGCTATAACCCGGCTAGCCTTGTCCACCTTCTAAGTAGCACATGCTACTTGCAAAACATTCAACCAATAAAGGTTATCAGTCTACTGTAAATACAGTCCTATGTAAGTACAGGTTAACTTCTACTTATATTCTTCTGATGTGATTCAGTTCAAGTCTATTCTGTAATATCCTTCTATTACAGTTCAAATCTCTTCTATGAATCTTATATTCATTTCTATACTACTACAGTATGTAATTTCCAATTACAATAGAAGGACAGTAGTATTTACCTCGATGAGCCCAAAATTATCCGAGTTTAAAGTCGCTTCTGAGCAACGCTTTAGCTCCTACTCCGAGTGCTCCAATCCGCTCCAAACAACCCTTAGAAGTTCTAACCAACTTCTACTTAAATACTTCAACTATCAATGAAGATTTTCCTTAGGGTTTCGTTTAGAGGCTAAAGAAAGTATAATAGTATTTTCTGGGCTTTTGTATAAGTGTAACCTTGGGAATACTACAAGGTATTTGGGCCAAGGTATTTGGGCATAATAACAATACTAGGAGAGTATTTCTATACCACAACAAGGGGTATTATACGAAAACAACTAGGCTAGGGGGGGTACCCCACGGCCAAGCCTCACTCAAGGGGGGGGGGGGGGTTTGCCTCGGCTAGGCTCTCAAAGGGGGAGGGGGATTTGGACGAAAGCAACAAAAGGGAGGGAGTATTTGAGACTTAGAAAGATTGCTCAAGTTTTTGGATGAAGAAAGTCTTCAAGTAAGGGGAGTATTTATAGGCTAACCAAAGGCCAACCAATGGCCAAGATGAAGACAAGTGTGGTGCAAGTGTAGGGCTAGATTTTAACCATGTGGACCTTATCCATCTACCACACAACTTGCACAAAATATCCTACCTACTCTCTTGACCCCAAATCGTCCAAACCGCCCACACTAGCTTCCAATGTGAGGGTGACACATGTCACCCTCCCGTTGGTCCAAAATGTTTCGTCTCTCGGAAAAATCCGCAAAAATTATTAATGACATAGCCGGAATTTTCCCTACGCAAGTTTAGTAAAACGTTTCGTCGAAAAACGATTCTTTTTGGCACTTGTGCACAATTTCTGAACCTATGCCTACTTTAAGGCTCAAATTATATACGTACGCCCTCACGTACATACTCTGGAAATACTGGGTATAACATTCTCCCCTCCTTAGAAACATTCGTCCCGAATGTTCCTTCTCAAGACGGACAACGATGAAGTTCTTCTTAACAAGTTGCCAATGCCACACCTGGCCACAAAATAACACACGTTCTCTTCTTTCCTTACTCATCTTGCCCTCCTCGAACACTTGAACTCTTTTAGTATACGTACCACACTAGTCATCGCTTTAGTTTCCAAAACTTTGGAGTCACCACCTCCAAACTTGGTCATCTTACTAGCTCCACTTTCCTCTAAGGCCATTCCCGGACTTCACGAACCGATTCTGGTCGAACATATCCACAAACTCATACGATGGTCATCTAAACTTGGGCCTAACACCCTCGTGACCCTACCACCTGGCGGGACCACCCAGAGCTGACCCAACCTCGAAACAGGCCGCGGGTTGGCCCTCAACATGTCCCCAACCTGACCCACTTAACGCATCACACTCTTGTTCCCCGATCCGGAACAATCTTACCTCTACAGGTCATGAAAGCTACCACTTCCATTTCACCCTACCCAGGGACTTATCACACAATACATTCTAGGCATAAAATGCACTCCGACAAGGATCACTCGCAAAATCTGGTACTCAAGACGGCCTTACATCTAAGGTCTCAACTGTAATATTCTAAGGTTCATCATTTTCTCACCCCGTGCTTACCCTTTACACTAACGTGTTTCTAAATCACATTTTAGCACAAAGCTATCCGACATAACACTAAACACATCATCAATACATACAAGTCTCTAGAGGGTTAAGGATATACCTGAAAGTAGGCGGTTCAAAGGACCGCTAAAACTGGGAATTTCCATCGCGACCTCTACCGTGGCCCGCCGGTGTATGAACATCCTGCCTAGCTATGGAAGGTGAAGAACCCGCAACTGATCTCAGTCGTGCTATCCTACGGGGCTACCCCTGGTCGGACGATTTCTCAAAATGGCCTGCTGTCGCATGTAAAACAATCTCCGACTAGCACGACACTCCCATTGTGGAGTCTACCACTACGGCCACAACGAGGTAGGGTGGCTTCAATCGCTAACACCGCTTCTCCCGAAAATCTGAACCTCGAGCCACGACTGCTCTCAATACTCGATGCCACAAGATTGTGGAGGACCACTCAGATCGGGCGGAGGCGCATAACTAGTCTGGCCGAGGCGGTCCGCCTCGAAAGTCACCAAAGGACCTGCTGCTACGCCCTCTTCTCGACCTTGGTCATTCCGTCGATTTCTCCGCCTCACCTCCAAGTGCATAAGCTCGCATGCGGGCAATGTCCATGCCCGGTGAAGAGCTACACCGAACAACTCTCGCTAGGTAATTATCGAGCCTCAGAACATATCGGTGCACTCGATCCTCCATACTAGCTACCAACGCGGGGACGTACCGGGCCAATGAGTCGAACTCCACATTGTACTCCCTAACCGTACGCCCGTTCTGTCGCAACACCAAAAATCTATCGGCCCGAGCCCTCCTCATCTGTGGAGGCAAGAAGTGTGCAAGAAATGCCTTTGAGAACTCGTCCCATATAGCTGGAAGTGCATTCTCTCCCCGGGATAGCTCCCACGAATCAAACCAGTCGACTGCGGTATCACGCAGCCGATGCGAACCTAGGACCACCGACTCGGTCTCTGATGCCTTGATCACTCTCATGATCCGTCAGAATCGCCGGATGAACTCCTGCGGATCATCCTCGTGCCTCGACCCATAAAACTCGGCGGTTACATCTCGTAAAATCCAGCCTCAAACCGCTCGCTCGGGGGTGAACTACGGGTGCCACTGGGACTGGAACCGCTGCATCCAGCCTATCCTTATATCTGGTGTTATACCCCGTAGTTCCAGGGTATGTATGCGAGGACGTACGTACGAGAATACGACATTGAAATTGGAAAGGAAGAAAGAGGTGATTTTTCCACGGAAAAGTTTCCGGTTTTTGTGAAGGAAAAAGGTCCGTTAATGGGAATTGGATTCCCAGATTTGGTATTCGGACTTCTTGGAATATTAGAGAATTATGGAATTTTATTTTCGGAAATGGTCACGTGGGGCCCACGGGAGAAATTTACGGTTTTGTGGGGCCCACTTTGTTTTCGAGATTTTGGCCATTGTGGATATTTTTTCGGAAGATGAAATATTTTGGACGAGTAGGAGGGCGACACGTGTCACCCCCCCCCTAGGTGGCTTGGCCGAATATTATTTGTGCACAACACCCGATTAGAGTCGTTTTTCGACGAAACGTTTTACACAACTCGCGTAGGATAAATTCCGGCTATGTCATTTCTAATTTTTGCGGATTTTTCCGAGAGACGAAACATTTTGGACCAACGAGAGGGCGACACTTGTCACCCTCTCATTGGGGACGTTGGGCGGTATCAAGTGGACGAATGGGTGGCCTATTTTGTCATGGAGTTGGTAGGATATTTTTGTGTAGTAGTTAGAATGGACACTTGCCTAAATCCTCACCCTACACTTGCCTTGCACTTGGCATCATCTTGGCCATTGGTTGGCCAATGCTTGACCTATAAATACCCCCTTTTAGATGAAGAGTTCTTCATCCACATTTCACTTTCCAAGTCTTGAAAATCCCTCCCCTTTCTTGTTGAGTTTTCGTCCAACATCTCCCCCCCCCCCCTCTCTAAAGCAAGCCCTAGCCGAAACACTACCCCCCCTCCCTTGGTAGAAATGTTGCCTTCTAGTATTGTTATAATGCCCAAATTACCCTAGCCCAAACCCCTTAGTACTTAGTTGAAGTTGTGAAGAACTTCTAAGGGTTCTTGGAGCGCATTGGAGCGTGCGGAGTAGGAGCTAAACCTTGCTCAGGAGCGACTTTTATCTAGGATATTATTGGGCTTACCGAGGTAAATAACCTTATCCTCCTTTTGTAATTAGAATATACATACTGTAGAAGTATAGGAATAAGTATAAATACTTAGAAGGATATTAAAGAATAGAATTGAACTGATATCACAGTAGAAGGGTTTAAAAGATGAATAATAGAACTGTACTTACATAGGACTGTTTTCACAGTAGACTTGAGTAGCTCACCGGGTAGGGAAGTGCTGCCCAAATGTCCATAGAATAACGAACCCTCTGCTTAGAGCTTTGTACAGTACAGTCTAGACGTTGATAGACGTATTTGACTGTTATAGGTCGATTCTCTGCGCACGACATATTCAACTTGGCAGGTGGATTTCGAGAAGGTATGTGATTCTTCCTATCCTCTTGAGCATGATATTTTAAAGAATATGTATATAGTACGTGAGACGTACTTGTGTTAATTGAATAATAATTACGGCAATGTCTTCGGACTTAAGCCTGAATAATAATTACGGCAATGTCTTCGGACTTAAGCCTGAATAATAAGTACGGCAATGTCTTTTGACTTAAGCCTGAATAAAAAGAATCTGAAGTAGTTCAAAAGAATTAAGAAACCTTTTTAAGAGTAACACTTGGTTTTAAAAGCTTAAGAGTTATACTAGCTTTATGGGAAGTTAGGTATAACGGCTTAAGAGTGATAAAAAGAATGATTTATTGATTTAAGAAAATAAGAGACTTGACTTAATTATACTAATGTGAAAAAGTGTGAAACCTCATTCGTGAGTAAATAATATTTTTGGTTTTCAAAAGGAATGATGTTTTACCGATCAGAATGAATGTCGAACAAACCACAAAGAAGCTAATAAAGGGAAATATTTTGACTAATAAAGTATTATTAAAACCAGTAGAAACTTCCATCTGCATAAGAGCTAAGATGAGACAAAATGATAGTACATTTCCTAGATCATGGCTGCTGTAATAAGATTGTTATGAACAATAATAACCTACTCACACATAAGGTATATGTTTCTCAAATTGTTTTAAAGGATTAAAACTGTGAACTACGAAACCTTTCGAAAATGAGAAACTTGAGTAATTGAAATTAGGCAAACTTGAGCGTTGGGAAAAGAATGTTGTTACTTGATTTTACAAAGAGAAGTGTTTTGATTTACTTCAAAAGATAATCACTCTATTTTATACTACGGGTATTGTGTGACTTTTGTGAAAGAAACGGATCTTTTAAAAGAGTAATACATGAAGTACTTTGGGGCTAAAAACCCGAACTTGTTAACATAATGTAGAAAGTACCTTGTGTGAATAACTTGATTGTATTGATTTGTGATAGTCTTGTAATACTTTCTTGTTGACTTGATAAGTAAACATGTTAGGATGCTACGTGAGTTAGTATCTTGTGATGTTTGTGTAAAGGGGTTTTCCCTTGTTGTGCTTAGGTTGTTTAACGATAAGCTGTTATGTTAATATTATATCACTCATGATTCCGGGGGTTAAGCTGCCTCCGTCGCGGGTAGACTCAGCGGGTCTAGTGACCTATGATTCAAGAATACCTTATGCAGTGCAGATGGCCTATGCGCGGAATCGGGAGTTCCAGTGTTAGTATGCGCCTTGTGGTCGCGGCGGTCTTTGTGGCCATGCGGACGACGAGTCCAGGACGCTGCCGGGGAGTAGCTACCCTCGATGCGGGGAAGACCTCATGCGGGCCATTGGAGTGGCCCATGCGGAGCTATGGGAAGTTCCAGGGCTAGACGCGCACATTAGATATCGCGCGAGTGGCCACCTTTGATCATGTGACGATGCAGACAGATCTCATGATACGATTTACGACTTGTTTGTACCGTGGGTTTTAGTAGTCGGCTATGCCTTCGCATTTACCCGCACGGTTTTATGATGACTTTGAGGCGTGAGTCCACGACTTGACGCGGATCGCTTATTTATTGTGAACTGTAGTTTTGGTAATCATACATGTCTCCTGCCTTATATGACTACTATGATTTCATTTACGATTTTCGATTCCACATACTTGGTACTGTTATCGACCTCCTTCGTGGGGCTGCGTTCATGCCGCAGGTAAAGGTACTCCTACTGTTGATCCCCGTTCTTAGGATCACCGTTTCAGCGTTGGAAAAGCTCGCTTCTCGAGGCTTAGCATTTTGTATGGCCTCGCGTTGTAGATATTTGCATTCAGGTATGGCGGGGCCCCGCCCCGCCATTGTTGTTTTAAACTCTTAGGTCTGCAGACCTGTAAGGTTGGGATGTAACTGTTCATTTTGGGGTATTTATATACATATATGCCGAAAGGCAACTTTTTCCCAGAAACTGTGTCTTATTTATACTGTTTCATATCTTGGTTGTTTTATATTCCGCTGATTTCTCTGATGTATGACTACTTGGGTGTCCGGGTAAGACACCAGTCACGGGCCCCGGAACGGGCCGTGACATCTGGCCACGACTCGCCAAGAATCGGGCCATCTCCTTGTACTTATCTCATCCGCTTCCAGCCGTGGGACCGAGGCTCGTGTATTGTAGTCTCGGCAGCCATCGCTGCGCTCTAAACTCACAGCCGGGCGGTGTCGCAAAACTTGCCGTCAAGTACTATCTCGTCTCGACGCTCGCCAGACTTCTTCCTCAGTATCCCACTAGCGCCTCCTTGTCTTGCCGTCTGGGCTCAGGTTGCCTTACGCGAGGCATAACTAGTAAAGGAAAGGAATACGCCGAGGGTTCGACTTATCACAGCTCTAAGGCACGATCTCAGAATGAGAAGAATGGAAACCAATCCTAAATGTCCTATAGCCTCCTGATTATAGATGTGGTGCACAACACATCGATAATCAAGACCCTACTAGACACGGTCTGTAGACACTTTCCGAGGATTAACTGCTCTGATACCACTTTTGTCACGACCAACCGGCCCGTGGATCGTGCCTTACCCTGCACCCTAGTGATACAACATCGAGAAAAACCAGGAAATAAAAACTTAGACATGCAAATAGACATGGATCAAGATGAAAGAAAATAGGCCAACCCAAACGGTTGCCTTTTAGCATATATATATACAAAGACATTTTGAGCGATTTACAATCCTTACAACCCCGCCACACCATACAAACCTCTAAGATTTATACAACAACTATGACGGACAGGCCCGCCATACCACAATGTACGAGAACCTACGGACTCGTGGTAACATACCAAAGATAAGCCTCAGGAAGGCAGCTTCCAAGGCTGAAAGGTGATCCTAAGCGGGGATCGACAATCGATGTACCTCTACTGCGGCATGACGCGGCCCCGAGGAGGTCAATCTGACAGTACTAAGTATGTGAAACTGTAAAGTACTATAAATGAAATCATAGCAGTCTAATAAAGCAGGAGACATGTATGATAACCAAACTACAGTACACACATATAACAGTTATATCAAGTCAGGGACTCACGCCCTCCAAATCATCACTCGTGCCCGTGGAATTCCTTCCT
The DNA here is from genome assembly GCA_029844215.1 of Przewalskia tangutica. Lineage (NCBI taxonomy): Eukaryota > Viridiplantae > Streptophyta > Magnoliopsida > Solanales > Solanaceae > Przewalskia > Przewalskia tangutica. Next base: position 66,946,720 of record CM056723.1, read on the forward strand.
CACCGCGCGATCTATGATATGATAGCAACAAGACAAAGAATCCAAATGGGAGCATACGTGCGCTACGCATCGTGTCGGTATGTCCAAAGGAAACACTAAGACAACATTCCAAATGGAAGCATACGTGCGCTACGCATCGTGTCGGTATGTCCGAGGAAACAATAAGACATCATTCCAAATGGAAGCATACCCGTGCGCTACGCATCGTGTCAGTATGTCCAAAGGGAAACAATAAGACGACATTCCAAATGGAAGCATACCCGTGCGCTACGCATCGTGTCGAGATGTCAAAAGGAACAACAAGGCGGATCAAAATGGAAGCATGCGTGCGCTACGCATCGTGTCAGTATGTCCAAAGCGTTTAGCAAAGTAGCACTATCAGCGAACGCGTGCTGTGGAATTTCTCGTCACCGCCAGACGTCAAGTAAGTTCTCAACAAGTCAACCGACCTCCATCGAGACGCGGTAGTATAGAAACACAATTCTTGCACAACAAAGGCTATCACAACAAGCATAGGCAAGTTTCACAACAACAAGCATAGGCAAGTTTTACAACAACAAGCATAGGCAAGTTATACACAACTCAAAGTACTTTCATTTTATGCCAAAGTCCGGGTTTTAACCCTAAAGTACTACGTACGTTAAATTCCTTTTAAAGAGATCCATTCATTTTATAAAAGTCGCCCGATACCCGTAGTATAAAAATAGAGTGACTTACATCTTTTAAGTAAACCAAAACAACTTCCATACTTTCCTTTTTAAAACCAATTAAGGCAATACCATGCCTTCTTTTTAGACCAAAACACTTCTCTTTTTAAAGTCAAGTTACCACATTAAAACCAATGATAAAAACCCTTCTTTTGTTTTCATAAGGTCGTTATAACCAACTTCCCATAAAGCTGTTATAACACTTTATGTTTTAAACCATTTTAAGACAACACAATGCCCTTCTTTTCCCTAAAGTTCCAGTTTGCCTAATTTCAATTACGCAAGTCTCTTTTTAGAAAAGTTTCATAGTTCAATGTCTTAATCTCTTTTTAAAACAATTGAGTAACATATGCCATAGGCGAGTAGGTTATTCTTGTTCATAATCAATCTTATTAAGCAGCCATGATCTAGAAAATGTAATATCATTTTGTCTCATCTTAGCTTCATGCGGATGGAGGTTTATCTGGTTTTAATAATACTTCATTATTCAATACATTTTCCTTTATTAACGCTGCAGTGGTTTGTCGATACACATTCTGATTTTCGAAATCAGTAAAACATTATTCCTTTTAAAAACCACGTACTCATTACTCACGAATGAGGTTTCACACAAAACTCATATTAATTCACTTAAGTTAAGTCTCTTATCTTATAAGATCAAGTCTCTTAACTTCTAAAATCAGTAAACCATTTTCTTTACCTCTCTTAAGACGTTATACCTAACTCCCCATAAAGCTAGTATAACTCTTTTTAAAACCTTTAAAACCAAGTGTTACTCTTCTTTCAAAAATGGTTTCTTAACTCTTGTGACATACTTCAAGTTTCTTGTTATTCAGGCTTAAGTCAAAAGACATTGCCGTACACTACGTTCAATTAGCACACGTACGTCTGCGTACTATATATTATTCAGCTTAAGTCAAAAGACATTGCCGCATAACCACGTTCAATTAGCACACGTCGTCACCGTACTATATATTATTCGTGCTTAAGTCAAAAGACATTGTCGCACTATATATATCTTCCTTTAAAATATCATGCTCAAGAGTATAGGAAGAATCACATACCTCGCGACGATTATCGACTATAAGCAAAAGCGCTCATGGCTATAACCCGACTAGCCTTGTCCACCTTCTAAGTAGCACGCTACTTGCAAAACATTCAACCAATAAAGGTTATCGATCAGAATACGATCTATATAAATGCTGATTTAACTTCTACTTATATTCTTCTGATGTGATTCAGTTCAAGTCTATTCTGTAATACCCTTCTATTACAGTTCAAATCTCTTCTATGAATCTTATATTCATTTCTATACTACTACAGTATGTAATTTCCAATTAAAATAGAAGGACAGTAGTATTTACCTCGATGAGCCCAAAATTATCCGAGTTTAAAGTCGCTTCTGAGCAACGCTTTAGCTCCTACTCCGAGTGCTCCAATCCGCTCCAAACAACCCTTAGAAGTTCTAACCAACTTCTACTTAAATACTTCAACTATCAATGAAGATTTTCCTTAGGGTTTCGTTTAGAGGCTAAAGAAAGTATAATAGTATTTTCTGGGCTTTTGTATAAGTGTAACCTTGGGAATACTACAAGGTATTTGGGCCAAGGTATTTGGGCATAATAACAATACTAGGAGAGTATTTCTATACCACAACAAGGGGTATTATATGAAAACAACTAGGCTAGGGGGGGGGTACCCCACGGCCAAGCCTCACTCAAGGGGGGGGGGGGTTTGCCTCGGCTAGGCTCTCAAAGGGGGAGGGGGCTTTGGACGAAAGCAACAAGAGGGAGGGAGTATTTGAGACTTAGAAAGATTGCTCAAGTTTTTGGATGAAGAAAGTCTTCAAGTAAGGGGAGTATTTATAGGCTAACCAAAGGCCAACCAATGGCCAAGATGAATACAAGTGTGGTGCAAGTGTAGGGCTAGATTTTAACCATGTGGACCTTATCCATCTACCACACAACTTGCACAAAATATCCTACCTACTCCCTTGACCCCAAATCATCCAAACCGCCCACACTAGCTTCCAATGTGAGGGTGACACATGTCACCCTCCCGTTGGTCCAAAATGTTTCGTCTCTCGGAAAAATTCGCAAAAATTATTAATGACATAGCCGGAATTTTCCCTACGCAAGTTTAGTAAAACGTTTCGTCGAAAAACGATTCTTTTTGGCACTTGTGCACAATTTTCGAACCTATGCCTACTTTAAGGCTCAAATTATATACGTACGCCCTCACGTACATACTCTAGAAATACGGGGTATAACACTTCGGACTTCCAGGGTAGCAGAGGTGCTAACCGATCGAGACCACCTTCCTCGCAGTGTGTTCGATGTGGTAGATCCCATTACGGGAATTGTGGTACTATTGCAGGAGCTTGTTACACTTGCGGCCAGTAGGGTCACTTTGCGAGAGACTGTCCGACCAGAGGCAGCGCAGATGGTAGGGTTCAGCCTCTGAGGTCTTTATTTGGGTCTTCATCTCCTACAGTTACTCGCCCCGGAGGGCAGGGTGCTCATGGGCCAGCAGGTCGCGGCAGAGGTCGTGGCAAGGGTCCTAGTTCCAGCGGTCCTCAGAACCGCATTTATGCCATGTCCAGCCGCCAGGACCAGGATGCGTCACCAGATGTGTTACATCCCGTAAGTTCAGGACATGTATAAGAGAAGGTATGTAAGGAATCAAGACTTGGAAATTAGTACGAAAGGAAGAATTGTTTTTCCGACGGAAAATCTTCCGGACGTCGGAAAGGAAAAAAATGTTCGTTGTTGAGAATTGGATTCTCAAAATGCATTATTTGAAGAGTATGGAACTTATTAACATTTTGGAAATTTACTTTTACGGATTTGGTCACGTGGGGCCCACCCGAGGAATTTTATGTTTTGTGGGGCCCACGAGGGTTACAGAATTTTATGGATGAATGAGAGGGCGACACGTGGCACCCCCACACTTGGTCTTGGTCGAATTTTGTAAGGGGTAGAATGGTCATTAACCATCTTGGAAGATAAGTCTTCAAGCTTGAGATTGTTGACCAAGGTCAACTTGTCCACTTGGCTCTTTAATTAATGATCATCATCCAAGCCACACATTTGTTATAATCTAAGCCATCCAATGTGTTATATATGCTAAGCTAGTTCAAGACAAGCTCTTCTAACACTTAGAAAATTTCACAACATTTTCTTGTCCATAGTATTGCTCTCGGGTTTGGAGGAGTTCCAACAAGAAAAAATTGTAGTTTTGATCCTTTGTTCACAAGACTTTAACCTAATGTCCCTAAGGGTGTTGTAAGGATATCTCAATAGAAAGATTTCGGAAAAACGTCGTTTTCGTATTAGTCGCAAGGCGGAAACTTAAGGAGTTCTTCAACTTTGAAGTTGGAACTTGAAGATGGGTTCTTCATAGGCTTCTAAGGAGTGCTTGGAGCGGATTGGAACTTAAGGAAAGGAGCTAAGAATTGCTAAGGCGCGACTTTGAATCTTGGAAATTTTAAGGGCTTATAAAGGTATAAATCTTGTCGTTTTAGTAATTAAGATTACTTGTCATTGTAGCTATGGATATTAGCAAGCATGAGGTATATATTGTGTAGTTGGATAAGTATATTGTCTATTGGAACCCTAATCCGAAAACTAGCATGTTAGCCTTAAGATTACAATTCAAGTTGATTATTAGTTTAAGTCGTCGCATGTTGTATAAGAAGGAAATTGTAGTTGTTGAAGTTTTTTATGACTATATAACATGTTAGACCTTAGAACTTGGAATTGGAAAAGGATTGGAAAAGACTTTGATTTGTTGGTTGTTGTTGGCCGAGAATGGCTTGAATATGGAACTACTTCGTATTAATTGTGGGGCGGAAGTTTACACGTGTTGTAAGGTGTGTAATCCCCTTTGTTTGGTTGTTGTTTTGAGCCTTAAATGTGGTGTGTTGGTTATTGTATTCGGCCTTGAAAAAGGTGGCAAAGTGAGTAGAAACAAAGGAAGTGCTGCCCGATTTTCCGTAGAATTAGAGACCGTATAATTAGTATTATTCTACGTTAGAGACTAGAAGTTGATAGTCTTGTTGTGACCATTATAGGTTGACACTTCTACGTACGGCGTATTCGGCTTAGCTTGTGGATTTAGCCGAAAAGGTATGTGAACTATCTCCTCTTCTAGCATGATTCCTTAAGATAAAGAAAGTATGTCCTACTCCTTAAATGATCCATTCCTTGGTTGTATTTGGATTGCCTAAAATAGAATTTGTTCTATGTACTTCCTTGATTGTACTTTGATGTTTAAATTGTAAGTTGTATAATCCATTGCCTTAGTGAAGTTGGATTCTTAAAAGTGAAAGTATTTTACTTAAAGTACATGGAGTCTTGAAAAGGAAGTGGTTTCCAAATATTTTGGCTAGTGTCCTAGTTCCAAAACCTAAGGGTTGTTGTAATGACTTTAGAGGAGTCAAAGGAGTGATTTACTTAATTGTTTTAAGAGAGGAGAAATGACATGATTTAAGAGAAGTAACTTGTTTTAAAGGTGTGAATTACTTGAGGTTTAAAAGTAGAAGAAACTTGTTTTCTAAATATTAAGAGACTTGAAGTATTTTGAAAGTTAAGAAACTTGATTTATAAGTATTTGATACTTGGTTTTAAGTATAAGTCTCTTGGTTATAAAAGGAATGGATATGTCTAAAACCATAAAGAGTTATAACTGCTTTATGGGAAGTTGGTTATAACGGCTTTATGGAAGGTTAAGAAAGTTGTCTATTTTGATTAAGAGGCATAATTTGCCTAGTTTGTGAAAAATTTGAAGTTACTTGATTTCAAGCTTTGAAATGAGTTCCCTAAAAGTATAGTATCTTACTTTGAAAAATAGACATACATTGATACTACGGGTGTTAGTATCTTGGGGTTTTACATAAAAAGGAGTCTTTGGAAAAGAATGTACGTACGTAGTACTTTGGCTTGTTTAATTGAGAATTATTCTATGTATGCCTTGATAAGTACTTTGGCTTGTTTAATTGAGAATTATTCTATGTATGCCTTGATAAGTACTTTGGCTTGTTTAATTGAGAATTATTCTATGTATGCCTTGATAAGTACTTTGGCTTGTTTAATTGAGAATTATTCTATGTATGCCTTGATAAGTACTTTGGCTTGTTTAATTGAGAATTATTCTATGTGTGCCTTGATAAGTACTTTGGCTTGTTTAGTTGAGAATTGCCAATGTGTGCTGGTAATAGCATTTGAGTACAAGTATTATGTTTTATTACGTTGTTGCGACTCTCGGTTGGAGGGTCGGCTGCCTTGTTGTAAGTTTACTTGGACGTACCGACAGTGAGGTGGGATTCCACGGGTATGCTTCCATTATTTCTGTCACCCTATGGTCATGCTTATACGATGTGGGATTCCGGGGAATGCGACCACGAGGGATACTCCTTGGACATGCTTATACGATGTGGGATTCCGGGGCATGTGACCAGGAGTCGGGTTAGATTCCCGGATTTGTTTGTGTTACCCTACGGTCATGCTTATACGATGTGGGATCTTGGGCATGCGACGCGAGGATACCACTTGTCACGACCGAACCGGGCGTGGATCGTGCCTTACTCGGGCACCCAGTAGACATACATCGAGTGTCAATGGAACATAAAACAAGACATGAAATAATGCAAAGGAAACACATGTTTATCTGAAGAAAAGTTGTCTTTCGGCATATATATATATAAAAACTTAGATCCGAACAGTTACATCCCATTACAACCCTGCCCACAACAGTACTACAGACCTCTACGAATGATATGACAACAACGACGGAACAGGGCCCCGTCATACCCCTGAATGTAAGCACCTACAACAACAGGGGACTATACCAAGATAAGCCTCCGGAGAAACGGAGCTTCCCATACGCTGAATCGTGACCCTAAGAGCGAGGATCAACGATCGTGTACCTTTACTGCGGCATGAACGCGGCCCCGGGCGAGGTCGATAACAGTACCAAGTATGTGGCCAAAATCGTAAATGAAATCATAGTAGTCTATATAAAGCGGAGACATGTATGATAACCAAACTACAGTTCACAATAAATAAGCAGTCATGTCAAGTCAGGGACTCACGCCCTCAAAGTCATCACTCAAATATAACTATGGGTCTCACGCCCATAACATCAATCATGCCCGTGGAATACCTTCCTCACTGTCAGCAGTCTATGATATAAAAGCACCAAGGAATACACATGAACACCAGGTCCCACCTGTGTCATCATAAAACCGTACGGGGTAAGTACGAAGGCATAGCCGACTACTAAAAACCCACAGTACAAACAAGGTCATAAACTGTATCATGAGATCTGTCTAGACCGTCACATGATCAAAGCTGGCCACTCGCCCGCAGTATCTAATGTGCGCGTCTAGCCACGAACTTCCGCACTCGCATAGGCCACTCAATGGCCCGCGTGAGGTATTCCCGCGTCGAGGGTAGCTACTCCCGACATCCGCCGACTTCGCAGTCCGCATGGCCACATGAACCGCATGACCATAAAGGCCGCACTAACTGAGCTCGTGAGCTCCGCGTAGCCCAGGACCCGCATGAGGTATTCTCGAATCATAGGTCACACAGACCCGCCTGAGTCTACCCCGCATCGGAGGGCAGCTTAACCTCCGGGATGATGTCAAGGTGAGTGGTACAATACCAACATAACGGCTGATAGTTAAACAACTTAAGCGAAATCGAGGGAAAACCCCTTTACAAAAACATCACAAGATAATAACACACGTAGCATCCTAGCATGTTTACTTATCAAATCAACAAGAAAGTATTACAAGGCTATCACAAACCAACACAATCAAGTTATTTACACAAGGTACTTTCTACTATATGATTAATAAGATCGGGTTTTTATCCCCAAAGTACTTCATACATTAACTCTTTAAGAGATCCGTTCTTTCACAAATAGTCACACAATACTCGTAGTATATAAAAATAGAGTGATTATCTTTTGAAGTAAATCAAAACACTTCTCTTTGTAAAATCAAGTAACAACATTCTTTTCCAAACGTTCAAGTTTGCCTAATTTCAATTACTCAAGTTTCTCATTTTCGAAAGGTTTCGTAGTTCATAGTTTTAATCCTTTAAAACAATTTGAGAAACATATACCTTATGTGTGAGTAGGTTATTCTTGTTCATAACAATCTTATTACAGCAGCCACGATCTAGAAAATGTAATATCATTTTGGTCTCATCTTAGCTTCTATGCAGATGGAAGTTTCTACTGGTTTTAATAATACTTTATTAGTCAAAACATTTACCTTTATTAGCTATTTGTGGTTTGTTCGATACTTATTCGATTTCAAATCAAGAAACATTACTCCTTTTAAAAACCAAGTACTCATTACTCACGAATGAGGTTTCACACTTTTTAACAAAATTCAATTAAGTCAAGTCTCTTATCTTTATAAGATTAAGTCTCTTAATCTTCTTAAATTCAATAAACCATTCTTTTTATCTTTCTTAAGCCGTTATACCTAACTTCCCATAAAGCTAGTATAACTCTTAAGCTTTTAAAACCAAGTATTACTCTTCTGTTAAAAATGATTCAGTATTCTTTTGAAATACTTCAAGATTATTCAGGCTTAAGTCAAAAGACATTGCCGTAATTATTATTCAGGCTTAAGTCCGAAGACATTGCCGTAATTATTATTCAGTTAACACACGTACGTCTACCGTACTATATATATATTCTTTAAAATATCATGCTCAAGAGGATAGGAAGAATCACATACCTCGCGACGATTATCGACTATTAGCAAAACGCTCCACGGCTATAACCCGGCTAGCCTTGTCCACCTTCCAAGTAGAATACGCTACTCGCAGCACATTCAACCTATAAAGGTTATATTAGTCTACCAATGACTAGACTACTCTGTAGATTATTCTTCTGATGTGATTCCAGTTCAAGTCTTTTCTGTAATATCCTTCTATTACAGTTCAATTCTCTTCTATGAATCTTATATTCATTTCTATATAACTACAGTATGTAATTTCCGATTACAATATAAGGACAGAAGTATTTACCTCGATAAGCCCAAAATTATCCAAGTTTAATGTCGATCCTGAGCAACGTTTAGCTCCTACTCCGGGTGCTCCAACTCGCTCCAAATAACCCTTAGAAGTTCTACGCAACTTCTTCTTAATACTCCAACCAACTATGGAGATTTTCCTTAGGGTTTCGTTTTTGTGACTGAAGGGAAGTATAATAGTATTTCTGGGCTTTTCGTATAAGTGTAACCTTGGAATACTACTAGGTATTGGGTCAAGGTATAGTAACAATACTTGGAGAGTATTTCTACCAAGGTAGGGGTGTATTTATACGAGACAACACCACAAGGGGGGGTATAACCTCGGCCAACCCCACTGGGAGTGGTACTCGGCGAGGGAGGGCTCTCGGCCAGGGCCTCACCAGGGGAGGGGAGGCTAGGGCGAGACACTACACAAAGGGAAGAGCTCTCAAGACTTAGGAAAGTTTTTGGATGAAGAAGTCTTCACAAAGGGGGGGTATTTATAGGTCAAGCCATGGCCAACCAATGGCCAAGATCATGCCAAGTGCAAGGCAAGTGTAAGGTCAAGATTCACCCATGTGTACCTTATCCATCTACCACACAAATATCACAAAATATCCTACCTACTCCCACTCTCCCTTTTCGTCCAATGCCGCCCCACCATCCACCAATGAGAGGGTGCCAAGTGTTGCCCTCTTGTTGGTCCAAAATGTTTCGTCTCTCGGAAAAATCCGCAAAAATTAAAAATGACATAGCCAGAATTTTCCCTTCGCAAGTTGTCTAAAACGTTTCGTCGAAAAACGACTCTAATCGGGTGTTGTGCGCAAAGATTCGAACCTTGCCTACCTTAAAGCCCAAACTTTTCTACGTACGTCCTTACGTACATACTCTGGAAATACGGGGTATAACAACCCTATGGTCATGCTTATACGATGTGGGATGCCGGGGCATGCGACCACGAGGGATACTCCTTGGACATGCTTATACGACGTGGGATTCCGGGGCATGTTGTAACGACCCGTTCCGGGGCCCGTTACTGGTGCCTTATCCCGGGCACCCTAGTGATACAATCATCAGAGAAAACCAGCGGAAAATAAAACTTTAACAAGAAACAAGATATATGAACATAAAACAGGCCAACCCAACGGTTACCTTCCAATAACATAAATAAATACAACTTCTTTCAAAACGAACAGTTTAATCCTTTTTTTACAACCACGCTTGCAAAGATTACTACAAACCTCTAAGATTTACAACAACTATGACGGACGGGGCCCGCCATACCACGAATGTACAAGAACCTACAACTCGGGAACACATACGAAAGATAAGCCTCGGAGAAAGCGGAGCTTCCCAAAACGCTGGCGAGATCCTAGGCGAGGATCCACGGCCGATGTACCTCTACTGCGGCATGAACGCAGCCCGAAGGAGGTCGATGCTGGTACAAGTATGTGAATCGTAAAATCAGTAAATGAAATCATAGCGATCTATATAAAGCGGGAGACATGAATGATAACCAAACTACAAGATACACATATATCGCTTATATCAAGTCGGTCTCACGCCTCGCATCAATCATGCGTGGAATGCCTTCGCCATCGCCGCGATGCATGATATGATAACACGAAGTACACGGACACCAAGTCCTACGATGCCAAAGCTGTATTAACAATTCAAATGGAAGCATACGTGCGCTACGCGCATCGTGTCGGTATGTCGAGGAACCACAAGCGGTAATCAAAATGGAAGCATACGTGCGCTACGCGTCGTGTCGGTATGTCAAAAGGAAACAATAGGACAGCATTCCAAATGGAAACATACCGTGCGCTACGCGTCGTGTCGGATATGCCCAAAGGAAACAATAAGCGAGATCAACATGGAAGCATACGTGCGCTACGCGTCGTGTCGGTATGTCCAAAGCGATTAGCAAAAGTAACACAATCAACGAGAACGCGTGCGTGGAATTTCTCCATCACCTGGCATGTCAAGTAAGTTCTCAACAAGTCAACCGACCTCTATCGAGACGCGGTAACACGTAAATACAACACTTGTACAACAAAGGCTATCATCACAAGCATAGGCAAGTTTCACACAACTCACACTTTCACATAAGCCACACAATACGTAGTATAAAAATCGTGACTATCTTTTTAAGTAAACAAGACACTTCCCTTTTGTAAAATCAAGTAACAACATTATTTTCCAAACGTTCAAATTTGCCTAATTTCAAATGCTCAAGTCACTTATTTTAGAAAGGTTTCATAACTCATAGTCTTAATCTCTTTTAAAACAATTGAGTAACATATGTCATATATGTGAGTAGTTTATTCTTGTTTATAACGATCTTATTACAATGACCATGATCTAGAAAATGTAATATCATTTTGTCTCATCTTAGCTTCATGCGGATGGAGGTTTCTCGGTTTTAATACAACACATCATTATTCAATACATTTTCCTTTATTAACGCTGCAATGGTGCGTCGATACATTCCGATTCGAAATCGATAAAACATTATCCCTTTAAAAACCAAGTACTCATTACTCACGAATGAGGTTTCACACAACATCCACATTAAAACAAATAAGTTAAGTCTCTTATCTTATAAGATCAAGTCTCTTAACTTCTAACATCGATAAACCATTTTCACTACATAAGGTCGTTATAACTAACTTCCCATAAAGCTATTATAACACCCTATGTTTTAAACCAACCAAATCACTTAGCACGTATGCGTCACCGTACTACATAGTTCACAACAATCATGCTAGAAAAGATAGGAAGAGGTTCACATACCTCGCGACGATTTATCGACAATAAGCAAAATGCTCCAAGTACTACAACGCACTAGCCACTTTCCACTCCTTGAGTAGAATACGCTACTCTTAGTACTTTCACTTATAAAGGTCAAAACGTCTATTAACCCCAAAACACAAGTTTCTATCTTTCTATAGAAAATTCGTGACCTCCCACATGGCAGCGTAAATCTCTCTCTATCGAGGCTGCAAGCCAACCGGGGGTTTACACGTCTACCGGCGTGTACAATTCTACTGAATACTACACAAGTCTCTTCGCATCTGATCCTATGTAAATCTGATTCGATTCGATTCTTTATTCTTGAGCTTAAGTCAAAAGACATTGCGAATACTAAGTATAGTTCCATATACGATATCTTCAACTATATATTCTAACAAACATGTAATTTCCAATTACAATAGAGGACAAGATAATTACCTCGACAAGCCCAAAATTATCCAAGTTATAATGTCGATCCTGAGCAAGGTTTAGCTCACTCCGTGCGCTCCAACCCACTCCAACAACCCTTAGAAGTTCTAACCAACTTCTACTCAAATACTTGACCAACTATGAAGATTTCCTTAGGGTTTCGGTTTGAGACTAAAAGGACAAAAGGTAGTATTTAGGACTCTACGTAAAGAGGTATCTTTGGAATACTACAAGGTACAAGGATAAGGGATTTTGGGCATTATAACAATACTAGGGGAGTATTTCAATACCACAAGGGAGGGTATTATACGAAAACAACTAGGCTAGGGGTACCCGGCTAGCACCACTGAAAGGGGAGGACTCCTCGGCCAAAGGCCTTAACTAGGGAGGGCTCTTGGGCGAGAGTCAAACAAGAGGAGAGGGAAGGATAGCAAGACTTGGAACATTTTTGGATGAATGAAGTCTTGAGCGAGGGTATTTATAGCAAAACCAAAAGCCAACCAATGGCCAAGATCAAGCCATGTGCAAGGCAAGTGTAAGGCCAAGATCAAGCCAAGTGCACCTAGACCCTACTCCTTAAAACCCTGCAAATATCTACACAAATATCTACCAACTTGCCCGCCAATTCGGCCAAGTGCGCTTCAACTTCCATTGTGAGGTGACACATGTCACCCTCCCGTTGGTCGAATGTTTCGTCTCTCGGAAAAATCATAAAAATACAAAGCGACATAGCGAATTTTCCTTCGCCATGAAAACGCAAGCGTTTCGTCGAAAACGACTCTAGCAAGGTGTTGTGCACAATTGTAAATCGGCCAAAGGGTGCCACATGGGGTGACACGTGTCGCCCCGATTCGCCCTGAATATTTCGTCTTAGAAAATATCCAAAATACCGAAATCTCAAAAACAAAGCGGGCCCTTAAGCCGTAAATTTCTCCGTGGGCCCACGTGACCATTTCCAAAATAAAATCTCAAAATTCTAATATAATCTATGAAGTCCAAATACCAAATCAGGAATCAATTCCCATTAACGAACCTTTTTCTTCACAAATAACCGGAAACTTTTCCGTGAAAACTCACATCTTTCTTTCTTTTCAACATTTTACTGCGTACTCAAATGCGTGCGTCCTCACATACATACCACGCAACTACGGGTATAACATTCTCCCTCGCCGAAACATTCGTCGAATGTTCCTTCTCAAGACGGATATCGATGAAGTTCCTCTAACAAGTTGTCAACGCCACGGCAGCGCGAAATAACACACGTTATCTTCCTTCCTTACTCGTCGTGCCCTTCTCGAACACTTGAACTCTCCCAAGACGTACCATACTTGATCATTACTTCGTTCGAAAATCTGCGGAGTTACTACCTCCAAACTTGGTCATCTTACTAACCTCAAACTTCCAAGGCCATTCCGGCCTTCGAACCGCTTCTGGTCGAGCGCGTCCACGAACTCATCGTTGGTCACACAAACTTGGGCCTAGCATCCTCGTGACCCTACCACCTGGCGGGACCACCCTAACTGACCCCACCTTGTCAAGACTCTGCGGGTTGACCGTATCACGTCCTCAACCCGACCAACGGCGCCAAACTCTTGTTCCCGATCGGAACAATCTTACTAATTCACGTCATGAAAGCTACCACTTCCATCTCACACTACCCACGGACTTATCACACAAATAAATCCCACGTATACTACTACTCTGATAAGGGTCAAAAATAAATCTTTAACTCAAGACGACCTTACCCTAAGGTCTCGATCGTGACATAGTCTAAGGTTACTTACCATGCCATACGTATCCTCCCAACTAAGCATGTTTTCTAACTAACAATTAACACAACGCTATCCGAACATAACACTTAACACATCACTAACATCAATACATACAAGTATCTAAAGGGTTAAGGATATACCTGAAACTAGGCGGTTCAAGGACCGCTAAGCTCGAACTTCCACGCGACCTCTCCGTGGCCGCGGTGTATGAACATCCCGCCTAGGCTGGAAGGTGAAGAACCATGGCCCGATCTCGTAGCTTTGTGCTATCCTACGATTGCTACCACAGTGGACGATTTCTCCCAAATGGCCTGTCGCATGTAAAACAAACTCCGGACTAGCACGACACTCCCACCGTGGAGTCTACCACAGTGATCCTGGTAGGGGTGGCTTGGTTGGCTAACACCCTGCTCTCGAAAATCTGAACCCTTGGAGCCCCGACTGCTCACGAATACTCTGGATGCCTTGAAGATTGTGGAGGACCACTATGCACCTGGCGGAGGCGCATAACTAGTCTGCTGGCGGCGATGCGCCTCGAAAGTCACCAAGGACCACTGCTGTTACGGCCTCTTTTCGCGACCACGGTCATTCGTCGATCTCTCCGTGCCTCACATCCCGGTGCATGAGCCTGCGTGCGGGCAATGTCCATGCCGGTGAAGAGCTACACGAACAAGCCTCTGTCAAGTAATCATCTAGCCGGTGGCGTGGCGGTGCACTCTATCCTCCATGGTTGCCACTAAAGCGGGGACATACCGAGCCAACGAGTCAAACTCCACGTTGTACTCGGCTATGCGCGGGTGCGCCTCGGCGTCATAAATCTGTCGGCGTGCCCTCGCCATCTGCGGAGGCAAGAAGTGAGTGAGGAATGCCTCGAGAACTCGTCCCATCTGCTGGAAGCGCATGCTCTCCGGGACAACTCACGAATCAAACCCGATCATTGCGGTATCACGCGGCCGATGCGAACCTAAGACCACCGACTCGGTCTCCAAGCCTTGATCACTCTCGACCCGGCAGAATCTGCGGATGAACTCCTGCGGATCATCCTCGAGCCTCGACCCATAAAACTCGCGGGCTCTGACTCGGAAAGTCCGTAGCCTCAAACTATTCGCTCGGGGTGAACGGCTGGTGCTCTTTGGGCCAGGCTGCTGCATCGGCTGTCCTCATATCGGCCTGACCACGGCCAATAATCGGGCCATCTCCTTGTACCCGTCTCATCTCGCTCCGGTGTGGGATGGAGGCTCAGTCTTGTGGTCTCGGCGACCATCGCTGCGACTCTAAGCTCTCTTTGAAATTTGGCGGCGTCCACAAAACCCGCCGTCTGAAGCCTGACCTCGGTATGTCGGACTGCGCCTCGTACTCCTCTGTATCTCACTAGCGGCACCTCGGCGGACTTGCCCTTCAGGCCTTTGGTCGCCATGCGGAGGCATAACGGTAAAAGCGAGATACGTCGGAGGGTCCAACTTACAACACAACTCTAAGGCACGATCTCGGAATGAGAAGAATGAAACCAATCCTAAATGTCCTATAGCCTCACGATTATAGATGTGGTGCACAACACATCGATAATCAAGACTCTACTAGACACGATGCGTAGACACTTTCAGGATTAATCGCTCGATACCACTTTTGTAAACGACCCGTTCGGGCGTTCGGTGCCTTATCCGGGCACCCTAGTGATCTGATCATCGAGAGAAAACCAAGGAAAATAAAACTTTAACAAGAAACAAGATATATGAACATAAAGCAGGCCAACCAACGGTTACCTTCCAATAACATAAATAAATACAACTTCTTTCAAAATGAACAGTTTAATCCTTTTTTACAACCACAATTGTGATTACTACGCACCTTAAGATTTACAACAACTATGACGGGACGGGCCCGCCATACCACGAATGTACAAGAACCTACAACTCGGGAACACATACCGAAAGATAAGCCTCGGAGAAACGGAGCTTCCCAACGCTGAATCGAGATCCTAAGAGCGAGGATCCACGGCCGATGTACCTACTGCGGCGTGAACGCGGCCCGAAAGGTCGATAACAGTACAGTATGTGAAATCGTAAAATCGTAAATGAAATCATAGCGATCTATATAAAGCGAGAGACATGAATGATAACCAAACTACGATACACATATATCGCTTATATCAAGTCGGTCTCGCCCTCACATCAATCATGCGTGGAATGCCTTCCTCATGCCATGCATGATATGATAACACGAAGTACACCAAAGACACCAAGTCCTACCGATGCAAAGTGTATTAACAATTCAAATGGAAGCATACACATGCGCTACGTGTCGGTATGTCCAAAGGAACCACAAGACAAGAATCAAAATGGAAGCATACGTGCGCTACGCATCGTGTCAGTATGTCCAAAAGGAAACAATAGGACAGCATTCCAAATGGAAACATACCCGTGCGCTACGCATCGTGTCAGTATGCCCAAAGGGAAACAATAAGGCAGTATCAACATGGAAGCATACCCGTGCGCTACGCGTCGTGTCGGTATGTCCAAAGCGATTAGCAAAAGTAACACAATCAGCGAGGAGCGTGCGTGGAATTTCTCCATCACTGCGGCATGTCAAGTAAGTTCTCAACAAGTCAACCGACCTCTATCGAGACGCGGTAACACGTAAATACAACACTTGTACAACAAAGGCTATCATCACAAGCATAGGCAAGTTTCACACAACTCAAAGATTTCACATAAGCCACAATACGTAGTATAAAAATCGTGACTATCTTTTTAAGTAAACAAGACACTTCCCTTTTGTAAAATCAAGTAACAACATTATTTTCCAAACGTTCAAATTTGCCTAATTTCAAATGCTCAAGTCACTTATTTTAGAAAGGTTTCATAACTCATAGTCTTAATCTCTTTTAAAACAATTGAGTAACATATGTCATATATGTGAGTAGTTTATTCTTGTTTATAACGATCTTATTACAATGACCGTGATCTAGAAAATGTAATATCATTTTGTCTCATCTTAGCTTCATGCGGATGGAGGTTTCTCTGGTTTTAATACAACACATCATTATTCAATACATTTTCCTTTATTAACGCTATGATGGTGCAGCCGATACATTCGATTCGAAATCAGTAAAACATTATCCCTTTAAAAACCAAGTACTCATTACTCACGAATGAGGTTTCACACAACATCCACATTAAAACAAATAAGTTAAGTCTCTTATCTTATAAGATCAAGTCTCTTAACTTCTAACATCAAGAAACCATTTTCACTACATAAGGTCGTTATAACTAACTTCCCATAAAGCTATTATAACACCTATGTTTTAAACCAACCAAATCACTTAGCACGTATGCGTCTGCCGTACTACATAGTTCACAAAAATCATGCTAGAAAAGATAGGAAGAGGTTCACATACCTCGCGACGATTTATCGACAATAAGCAAAATGCTCCAAGTACTCTGACGCACTAGCCCTTTCCACCTCGAGTAGAATACGCTACTCTTAGTACTTTCACCTATAAAGGTCCAAACGTCTATTAACCCCAAAACACAAGTGTCTATCTTTCTATAGAAAATTCAAAGATTTCCTCACACATGACAGCGTAAATCTCTCTCTCTATCGAGGCTGGCCAAGCCAACCAGGGGGTTTACACGCCTACCGGACGTGTACAATTCTACTCGATATCTTACACAAGTCTCTGCAATACGATCCTATGTAAATACTGATTCGATTCGATTCTTTATTCTTGAGCTTAAGTCAAAAGACATTGCGAATACTAAGTATAGTTCCATATACGATATCTTCAACTATATATTCTAACAAACATGTAATTTCCAATGACAATAGAGGGACAAGATACTTACCTCGACAAGCCAAAAATTATCCAAGTTATATTGTCTCTCCTGAGTAAGGTTGAGCTCCACTCCGTGCTCTCCAACCCACTCCAAACAACCCTTTGAAGTTCTAACCAACTTCTACTCAAATACTTGACCAACTATGAAGATTTCCTTAGGGTTTCGGTTTGAGACTAAAAGGACAAAGGTAGTATTTAGGACTCTACGTAAGAGGTATCTTTGGAATACTACAAGGTACAAGGCTAAGGTATTTTGGGCATTATAACAATACTAGGAGTATTTCAATACCACAAGGAGGGTATTATCTGAAAACAACTAGGCTAGGGGTACCCATGGCTAGCACCACAAAGGGGAGGAGGACTCACCGGCCAAAGGCCTTAACTAGGGAGGAGGGGGCTCTTGGGCGAGAGTCAAACAAGAGGAGAGGGAAGGATAGCAAGACTTGGAACATTTTTGGATGAATGAAGTCTTGAGCGAGGGGTATTTATAGCAAAACCAAAAGCCAACCAATGGCCAAGATCAAGCCATGTGCAAGGCAAGTGTAAGGCCAAGATCAAGCCAAGTGCACCTAGACCTACTCCTTAAAACCCTCACAAATATCTACAAATATCTACCACAACTTGCCCGCCAATCGGCCAAGTGCGCCAACTTCCATTGTGAGGGTGACACATGTCACCCTCCCGTTGGTCCAGAATGTTTCGTTTCTTGGAAAAATCCGCAAAAATACAAAACGACATAGCCGGAATTTTCCCTTCGCAAGTTACGCAAAACGTTTCGTCGAAAACGACTCTAACAAGGTGTTGTGCACAATTGTAAAATCGGCCAGGGTGCCACACGTGGGGTGACACGTGTCGCCCGATTCGCCTGAATATTTCGTCTTAGAAAATATCCAAAATCGAAATCTCAAAAACAAAGCGGGCCCTACAAAGCAGTAAATTTCTCCGTGGCCCCACGTGACCATTTCCAAAATAAAATCTCAAAATTCTAATATAATCTATGAAGTCCAAATACCAAATCGGGAATCAATTCCCATTAACGAACCTTTTTCTTCACAAATAGCAGGAAACTTTTCCGTCGAAAACTCACATCTTTCTTTCTTTTCAACATTTTACTGCGTACTCTGCGTCGTCGTCCTCACATACATACCACGCAACTACGGGTATAACACGTGTGACCGAGGCGGGTTTGATTCGGTTGTTTGTATACCCCGTGGTCATGCTTATACGATGTGGGATTAAGGCGTGCGACACGAGGATACTCCTTGGATATGCTTATTGGTGTTATATTATATCATGGATTTGTAGGCAAGGAGGAAGGATTCCACGGGCATGATTGATATTATGGGCGTGAGACCCGTAGTTATATTTGAATAGTGACTTTGAGGCATGCTTGCGACTTGATATAAGCTTATGTATTGTGTATCGTAGGTTGGCTATCATACGTTTCTCTATTTTGTTTAGTATTATGATTTCATTACGATGCTATTTCACATACTTGGTACATTCTTCGTCTTGACCTCCTTGGGCTGCGTTAAATCTGCAGTTTAGGTCTGTTGTTTGGTGATCTGCAGTGTAGGACCTGCCAAAGTTTTGGATAGCTCATACATTGGAGTTTATCTTTTTGTATAAGTTCATTCGATCTGTGCTTTTATGCGATTATGGGTATGGCGGGGCCTTGTCCGTCATAGTTCAATATAACTCTTAGAGTCTGTATTCATATGTGTGATTGGACTCATTATGCGATATAGTGTCTTTTGTTATGTATATTATGGCGACTTTCGGCTTTGCCGCTGCGTATATTGGTTTTGTCACGACCCGACCTTGGGCGCGGCGGTGCCTTACCGGGCACCCTAGTGATACAACATCGAGAGAAAATCAGCGGAAATAAAAACTAAAACATGAGACAAGACATAAAATGCAAGCAGGCTAACCAAAACGGTCACCTTCCTGAATATATACATATAGATATCAAACTGAACAGTTATATCCTTTTTCAAACTCTGCCCACAACAGTACTACAGACCTCTAAGAATATAACCATAACTATGACGGGCGGGGCCCGCCATACCACTGAATGTACAAGTAACTACATCGACGGGGACTATACTAAAGATAAGCCTCCGAGAAAGCGGAGCTTCCCAAACGCTGAATGTGATCCTATGGCGAGGATCCACAACCGATGTACCTCTACTGCGGCATGAACGCAGCCCGAGGTCGATCTGGCAGTACCAAGTATGTGAAACTAAAAATACTGTAAATGAAATCATAGTAGTCTATATAAAACAGGAGACATGTATGATAACCAAACTACAGTTCACAATATAATTCAACAGACATGTCAAGTCAGGGACTCACGCCCGTAAAGTCATCACTCAAATATAACTCGAATTTAACGCCAGCGGACGCGTGCCGGCGTCTTACCTCGATACAAGCATGGCCATGGAACCGTCCTAATGGAAGCATACGTGGGCCACCCATCGTGTCGGTATATCAAAGGAAATAACAAGATAACAATCATAATGGAAGCATACTCGTGGGCCACCCATCGTGTCAGTATGTCCAAAGCAAATAACATGATAACACTCACAATGGAAGCGTACGTGGGCCACCCATTGTGTAAGTATGTCCAAAAGGAAATAACAAAATAACAATCAAAGTGGAAGCATACTCGTGGGCCACCCATCGTGTCAGTATGTCCAAAAACAAATAACAAGATCACGCTCCTAATGGAGCATACCTGGGCCACCCATCGATGTCGGTATGTCGAAAGGATCGATATAGTGGAAGCATACGTGGGCCACCCATCGTGTCGTATGTCCATCAATCAACGGATAAGCCCTCGGCGAGAGGCAGCGGTAGCGAAATACAACACTTGCACAACAAAGGTTATCACCACAAGCATAGGCAAGTTCAACATACTTTTAGACATTCTTTTTATTACAACAAAACCGGACTTAACCCCAAGGTACTACATATTCTAACTCTTTAAAAGATCCATTTCCTTCACAACAAGTCACATGATACCCGTAGTATCAAAATAGAGTAACTATCTTTTTAAGTAAAACAAAAACAATTTCCATACCTCCTTTTTAAACCATCTTAAGACAAAACCATGCCTTTCTTTTAAACCAAAACACTTCAAATTCCTCAAGTCCCTTTTCTTTTAGAAAACAAGTTCCTTACTTTGGATTTTAAGAAAAATCAATACTTGTTATTAATGATCTTAATAAAGCAGCCATGATCTAGGAAATGTAATACAATTTTGTCTTATCTTAGCTTCTATGCAGATGGAGGTTTCTACTGGTTTTAATATAATTAATTATTCAATACATTTTCCTTTATTAACGCTGCAGTGGTTTGTTCGATACTTATTCTCATTTCCGAAATCAATAAAACATTATCCTTTTAAAGACCAAGTACCCATTACTCATGAATGATGTTTCACAACTTAACACAAATCAAGTTCTTAACATTATTACAAGTCAGATATAAGCCAAGTCTCTTGCCTTTTAAAATCAACAAACCATTCTTTTACCTACATAAAGTCGTTATAACTAACTTCCCATAAAGCTATTATAACACTTTTATGTTTTAAACCAACCAAATTCGTTTAGCACACGTACGTCTACCGTACTACATAGTTCACAACAATCATGCTAGAAAATATAGGAAGAGGTTCACATACCTCGCGACGATTATCGACAAATAGCAAAACGCTCCAAGTACTTCAACCCGTCGGCTACTCCTTAAGCCAAGTAGATCACGCCACACGTAGTACTTCACTCCTAAAATGGTCATAGTACTTCTATCAAACCTTACTTACCATTGAAGACTTATACCAATAAAAAGCCCTCTAATTCTACGGAAAATTCGGCAGCACTTCCCCCGTTTTTACTCACTTTTCCATCTTTCTCCAAGGCCCGAATAACCGTAATTTATATGCCATATTTAAGGCGTAATAATTAAACAACATAAATAAAGGGATCACACGCCCAAATGGAAAGCGATTTAACAATCTTCCCCTTAACGATACAATACAATAATTAAAAAGGGGATCACACGCCCAAACAGAACGCGATTGAACAATCTTCCCCTTAACAGAAATGTAAATACAGTCCAAAGTAAATACAGTCCAAAGTAAATACAGTCCTTAAGTTGGGGTCCTTGGCCAACTTTGTCCATTTTACTTATCCAATTACTTCATTAGTCAACCAACTTATATTTCATTCTTAATATAAGTTATAGTTACTTGTTAAATACTTCTTCACAAGTAAGATACGTTTGATACGTTGGATACGTTTTTACCATTTTAATGGCTAAAAGCAAATCCTTTCTTTTAACAAGTTAACAAGATCCAACTCTTCCAAACTTTACTCCATATATTATATACTCCATAATATACTTATAATATATGTATAATAACCAATTCACAAAGAGGTTTAAGTTTCACTACCTCAAATAGCCCAAGAATATCCAAGTTCTTAAAGTCGCTCCAAGCAAGTCTTAGCTCCAAATATTTACATTCCAATCCGCTACAAGCAACCCATAGAAGCTCCTAACCAACTTCTCTTCAAGAATCAACTCCAAAAAGTGAAGAACACTTAGGGTTTCCAACTAGCAACTTTCGGCCAAGGCATGAAAAAATAGGCTAGGGGTGTGAAATCTTTTCCAACTCTTGGTACACAATCTTCCTAACACCTTAGGGAAGAACACTTAAAAGTTTAAGAATTGTTGGACAAATTTTGCTCAAGAAATGGCACCATGGCCGAGAGCTCTAGGTCGAGGAGGAGGATTTTTCTCAAGTCTTGAAATGGCTAAGTGTGGAAGATTTCATCAGCTAAGGGTGCATATATAGGACAAACAAGGGCTAGGATGAAGGCAAGTGTGTGGTTGAGATTGGGGACAAGTGTGTGTGGGTCCCACAAGCCACTTGTCCACACTAAAATATCTTGCAAGACAAGGCCACTTGTCTTGCCACTTGTCAAGTAATTTCGGCCAAGAGCCACCTAGGGGGTGACACGTGTCGCCCTCCTATTCGTCCAAAATATTTCATCTTCCGAAAATATCCATAATGGCCAAAATCTCGAAAACAAAGTGGGCCCCACAAAACCGTAAATTTCTCCCGTGGGCCCCACGTGACCAATTCCGGAAATAAAATTCCATAATTCTCTAATATTCCAAGAAGTCCGAATACCAAATTCGGGAATCCAATTTCCATTAACGAACCTTTTTCCTACACAAAATCCGGAAACTTTTCCGTCGAAAAATCACATCTTTCTTCCTTTCCAATTTTAATGTCGTATTCTCGTACGTACTGTCACGACTCGAACCCGGGCCCGTGACTGGTGCCTTACCCCGGGCACCCAAGTAGACATACATCAGAGTAATCAGCGGAACATAAAACAAGACATGAAATAATGCAAAGGAAACACATGTTTATCTGAAGAAAAGTTGCCTTTCGGCATATATGTATATAAAAACTTAGATCCGAACAGTTACATCCCATTACAATCCTGCCCACAACAGTACTACAGACCTCTACGAATGATATGACAACAACGACGGGACAGGGCCCCGTCATACCCCTGAATGTAAGCACCTACAACAACAGGGGACTATACCAAGATAAGCCTCCGGAGGAACGGAGCTTCCCATCTGTTCGTGACCCTAAGAGCGAGGATCAACGATCGTGTACCTTTACTGCGGCATGAACGCAGCCCCAAGGAGGTCGATAACATGTACCAAGTATGTGGCGAAAATCAGAAATGAAATCATAGTAGTCTATATAAAGCGGGAGCATGTATGATAACCAAACTACGATTCACAATAAATAGCGATCGTGTCAAGTTAGGGACTCACGCCCTCAAAGTCATCACTCAAATATAACTATGGGTCTCACGCCCATAACATCAATCATGCCCGTGGAATACCTTCCTCACTGCCGGCAGTCTATGATATAAAAGCACCAAGGAATACACATGAACACCAGGTCCCACCTGTGCCATCATAACACCGTACGGGGTAAGTACCAAGGCATAGCCGACTACTAAAAACCCACAGTACAAACAAGGTCATAAACTGTATCATGAGATCTGTCTAGACCGTCACATGATCAAAACTGGCCACTCGCCCGCATATCTAATGTGCGCGTCTAGCCCTGGAACTTCCGCGTCTCGCGTAGGCCACTCGATGGCGCGTGAGGTATTCCTCGCGTCGGTAGCTACTCCCGGCATCCGCACTGGACCGCGATCCGCATGGCCACATAGACCGTATGACCATAAAGGCCGCGCACTAACACGGAGCTCTCGTAGCTCGCGCATAGCCGGGACCCGCGTGAGGTATTCTCGAATAATAGGTCACAGACCGCTTTGAGTCTACCCGCGTGGAGGCGGCAACCTCCGGGATGATGTCAAGGTGAGTGGTACAATACCAACATAACGGCTGATAGTTAAACAACTTAAGCGAAATCGAGGGAAAACCCCTTTACAAAAACATCACAAGATAATAACACACGTAGCATCCTAGCATGTTTACTTATCAAATCAACAAGAAAGTATTACAAGGCTATCACAAACCAACACAATCAAGTTATTTACACAAGGTACTTTCTACTATATGATTAATAAGATCGGGTTTTTATCCCCAAAGTACATCATACATTAACTCTTTAAGAGATCCGTTCATTCACAAATAGTCACACAATACTCGTAGTATATAAAAAATAGAGTGATTATCTTTTGAAGTAAATCAAAACACTTCTCTTTGTAAAATCAAGTAACAACATTCTTTTCCAAACGTTCAAGTTTGCCTAATTTCAATTACTCAAGTTTCTCATTTTCGAAAGGTTTCGTAGTTCATAGTTTTAATCCTTTAAAACAATTTGAGAAACATATACCTTATGTGTGAGTAGGTTATTCTTGTTCATAACAATCTTATTACAACAGCCACGATCTAGGAAACGTAATATCATTTTGGTCTCATCTTAGCTTCTATGCAGAGGGAAGTTTCTACTGGTTTTAATAATACTTTATTAGTCAAAACATTTCCCTTTATTAGCGCTGCTGTGGTTTGTTCGATACTTATTCTGATTTCAAATCAAGAAACATTACTCCTTTTAAAAACCAAGTACTCATTACTCACGAATGAGGTTTCACACTTTTTAACAAAATTCAATTAAGTCAAGTCTCTTATCTTTATAAGATTAAGTCTCTTAATCTTCTTGTCACGACCCGAACCGGGCGTGGTAGTGCCTACCGGGCACCCCATGATACAACATCGTGTAATCGAATATAAAACAATAACATGAAATAACATGAAGTATGAAATAAAAATCTGAGAAAATTTGCCTTTCGGCATAATATATAAAACTTAAATCCGAACAGTTACATCCCATTACAACCTTGCCTACACAAAGATTACTACAGACCTCTAAGAGTGACATGACAACAATGGCGGGACAGGGCCGCGCCATGCCCCTGAATGTAAGTACCTACAACGACAGGGGACTATACCACTGATAAGCCTCCGTAGAAACGGAGCTTCCCAAACGCTGAACTATGACCCTGAGAGCTAGGATCAACGACTGGTGTACCTCAACCTGCGGCATGAACGCATCCCCCCGAAGGAGGTCGATAACAGTACCAAGTATGTGAAATCAAAAATCGTAAATGAAATCATAGTAGTCTATATAAAGCAGGAGACATGTATGATAACCGTACAGTTCACAACAAATAAGCAGTCATGTCAAGTCAGGGACTCACGCCCTTAAAGTCATCACTCAAATATAACAATGGGTCTCACGCCCACAATATCAATCATGCCCGTGGAATACCTTCCTCACTGCCGACAGTCTATGATATAAAAGCACCAAGGAATACACATGAACACGTGTCCCACCGTGTCCAAATAAAAACGATGCAGGTAAGCACGAAGGCATAGCCGATTACTAACACCACAGTACTAACAAGGTCATAAATCGTGTCATGATATCTGTCTGCCGTCACATGATCAAAGGCTGGTCACTCGCGCGAGATCAAATGTGCGCGTCTAGCCCAGAACTCCCGCACTCCACATACGCCAACCTCATAGGCCCGCATGAGGTATAACCCGCATCGAGGTAGCTACTCCCGGCATCCGCTGGACTCGCGATCCGCATGGCCACATGCACCGCGTGACCATAAAGGCCGCACACTAACTCCGGAACTCTCGTAGCTCCGCATAGGTCCCCTGGACCCGCGTGAGGTATTCTCGAATCATAGTCCTGCACCACACGAGATATACCCGCGTCGGAGGCGGCAACCTCCGGGAACATGTCAACGTGAGTGGTACAATACCAACATAACGGTAGATCGTTAAACAACTTAAGCGCAATCGAGGGAAACCCCTTTACACAATCATCACAAGATACTAACACACTGTTATACCCCGTATTTCCAGAGTATGTACGTGAGGGCGTACGTATACAATTTGAGCCTTAAAGTAGGCATAGGTTCGAATTTGTGCACAAGTGCCGAAAAGAGTCGTTTTCCGACGAAACGTTTCCACATCTTACGTAGGGAAAATTCCGGCTATGTCCTTTATAATTTTTGCGGATTTTTCCGAGAGACGAAACATTTTGGACCAACGAGAGGGCGACACTTGTCACCCTCTAATTGGGGCACGTTTGGGCGGTAATTGGGACGAAAATGTGGCTTGTTTTGTCAAGTAGTTGGTAAGATATTTTTGGTGGTAGATGGATAAGGTGTACTTGGCTTGATCTTGGCCTTACACTTGCCTAACACATGGATTAATCTTGGCCCTTGGTTGGCCATGGCTTGACCTATAAATACCCACCCTTTGTTGATGAAATTCTTCATCCAAATATTTTCTAAGTGTTAAAAATCCCTCCCTCTCCCTTGTGAAGTTTTCGTCCACCACACCCCCCCCCCCTTGAGTGAGCTTGGCCGAGAGCCACCCCTTCCCCCTTGTCGTGCCCTAGCCGTGGTACACCCCACTTGCATTGTTGTCTCGTATAAATACCCCTTTTGTGGTATTGAAATACTCTCAAGTATTGTTATAATGCCCAAATACCTTGGCCCAAATACCTTGTAGTATTCCCAAGGTTACACTTATACAAAAGCCCGAAAATACTATTATACTTCCTCACCACAAAAACGAAACCCTAAGGAAAAACCTTCATAGTCGGTTGAAGTGTTAAGTAGAAGTTGGTTAGAACTTCTAAGGGTTGTTTGGAGCGGGTTGGAGCGCACGGAGTAGGAGCTAAACCTTGCTCAGGATCGACATATTCGGATAATTTTGGGCTTATCGAGGTAAACATTCTTGACCTTCTGTTGTAATTGGAAATTACATGTTGTAGGAGTATATAGTTAAGTATACTATATATAGAACTAAACATAGTTGTGCGGCAATGTCTTTTGACTTAAGCCTGAATAATACTTACGGCAATGTCTTGCGACTTAAGCCTGAATTTTAAGGAGTGAAATGAACTGTAATTACATAGGACTGTATTACAGTAGACTTGTGTAGTATTACTGTGAGTAGAATTGTACGTCGGTTAGGCGTGCAAACCCCCTCGGTTGGCTTGGTAGCGGCCTCGATAGAGGAGAGATTTTCTGTTGTTGCGGGGAGGTCTTCTTGAATTTTACGTAGAATATTCTACATTGAGATCTAGGATGTTAATAGGCACCTTGTGGCCTCTATAGGTTGAAGTACTACGTATGGCGTGATCTACTTGGCTTAAGGAGTAGCCGACGGTTTGAGATACTTGGAGCATTTTGCTATTAGTCGATAATCGTCGCGAGGTATGTGAACCTCTTCCTATCTGTTCTAGCATGATATGTGTATAACTATGTAGTACGGTAGATGTACATGTGTTTAATGTATTTGATTGGTTTGAAACATAGAGTGTTATAACGGCTTTATGGGAAGTTGGTTATAACAGCTTTATGTAGGTAAGAAAATGCTTTGTGGTTTCAAAAGGGTAACTGATTTGACTTATAACGGATTTGATGTGTAGTAATAAAGAACTTGAAGTGTTTCAAAAAGACCTTTTTGAAAGAAGAGTAATACTTGGCTTTGAAAACATAAGAGTTGTACTAGCTTTATAGGAAGTTAGGTATAACGTCTTAAGAGTGATAAAAAGAATGGTTTACTGATTTTTTGAACATAAGAGACTTGACTTAATGGTATTGATATGAATTTTGTTAAAAGTGTGAAACCTCATTCGTGAGTAATGAGTACTTGGTTTTAAAAGGAATAATGTTTCTTGATTTGAAATCGAATGAGTATCGACAAACCAACTGCAGCGTTAATAAAGAAAAATGTATTGAATAATGAAGTATGGTATTAAAACGGTAGAAACCTCCATCCGCATGAAGCTAAGATGAGACAAAATGATATTACATTTCCTAGATCATGGCTGCTTAATAAGATTGATTATAAACAAGAATAACCTACTCACATATAAGACATATGTTTCTCAAAACGTTTAAAGGAGAATTATGTTTTAAAGGATTAAAACTATGAACTACGAAACCTTTTCTAAAATGAGAAACTTGAGCATTTGAAATTAGGCAAACTTGAACACGGAAAATAAGGTTGTTACTTGATTTTACAAAGGAAAGCATTTTGGTTTACTTAACAATGTTAGTCACTCTATTTTTTATACTACGGGTATCGGGTGACCTTTGTAAAAGAAATGGATCTTTAAAAGGAATTTAACGTCGTAGTACTTTAGGTTAAAACCGGACTTTGGCATAAAATGAAAGTACTTTGAGTTGTGTATAACTTGCCTATGCTTGTTGTTGTGAAGGTTGCCTATGCTTGTTGTTGTGAAACTTTCCTATGCTTGTTGTGATAGCCTTTGTTGTATTTACGCACCCCGCGTCTCGATGGAGGGCGGTTGATTTGTTATGAACGATTCTACACCGAGTCCCA
This sequence comes from Przewalskia tangutica, assembly GCA_029844215.1. NCBI lineage: Eukaryota > Viridiplantae > Streptophyta > Magnoliopsida > Solanales > Solanaceae > Przewalskia > Przewalskia tangutica. Next base: position 66,975,226 of record CM056723.1, read on the forward strand.
CGAGATGGGCGAGACACGTATTTCATTTGATTATACACCGAGTCCCACGAGATGGCGAGGACACGTATTCCATCGATTATACACCGAGTCCCACGAGATGGCGAGGACACGTATTCCATCCGATTATACGAGTCCCACGAGATGGGCGGGGACACGTATTCCATCCGATTATACACCGAGTCCCACGAGATGGCGAGGACACGTATTCCATATGATTATACCGAGTCGCGAGATGGCGGGGACACGATTTCATCCGATTATACACCGAGTCCACGAGAGATGGCGAGGACACGTATTTCATCGATTATACACCGAGTCCCACGAGATGGGCGAGGACACGTATTCCATCCGATTATTCACCGAGTCCCGGGATGGGCCGACACGTATTTCATCCGTTATCATACATGTCTCCGCTTTATATAGACTATTATGATTTCATTTACGCCTTTTCTGATTTCACATACTTGGTACTGTTATCGACCTCCTTGGGGTGCGTTCATGCCGCAGTGGAAGTACATCGGTTGTGGATCTCGCCATAGGATCACGATTCGCGTGTCGGGAAGCCCATTTCTTGGAGGCTTTTCTTTTGGTATGTTACCACGAGTCAGTAGATTCTTATACATTCAGGGGTATGGCGGGGCCGTGTCCGCCATAGCCGCTGTAAAAATCTTAGAGTGCAGAGTTTGTTGTAGGCGTGGTTTGTAAAAAGGATAACTGTTCGTATTTATGTATATATGATGAAGACAACTGCTTTGGTTGGCTGTTTATTTATCTTGTCTCTTAATTCATGTTCATGTTTTTATTTCCTGATTTTCTCGATGTTGTATCACTAGGTGCCGGTAAGGCACGATCCACGGGCCCGGTTCGGTCGTGACAAAAGTGGTATCGAGCGATTAGTCCTCGGAAAGTGTCTACGCATCGTGTCTGGTAGAGTCTTGATTATCGGTGTGTTGTGCACCACATCTATAATCAGGAGGCTATAGGACATTTAGGATTGGTTTCCATTCTTCTCATTCTGAGATCGTGCCCTAGAGCTGTGTGATAAGTTGGACCCCTCTGACGTATTCCTTTCCTTTACCAGTTATGCCTCCGCGTAAAACCTGTGCCCAGATGGGCAAGGCGATCGAGGCATTAGTGAGATCTGAGATGCGAGCGCGAGCAGTCGGTGCTCGAGCAGTGCTTCCGGCGAAGTTTCGCGCGCCAAGACCGGCAAAGAGTTTAGAAGCGCAGCGGTGGCTGCCGAGACTCTGATACACGAGCCTCGGTCCCACAGCCTGGAGCAGATGAGATGGGGTACAAGGAGATGGCCCGATTCTTGGCGGTCGTGGCCGATATGAGGATAGGTGGATCGGCAGTTCCGGCCCGAGAGCACCGTAGTTCACCCCGGCGAGCGGTTTGAGGCTACGGGACTTTACGAGTTGTAGCCCGCCCGGTGTTCTATGGATCGAGAGCCGAGGATGACCTCGTGAGTTTATCCGACAGCTCTGGATCATGAGTGATCGAGTCTCGAGGCGGTCGGTGGTATTGAGTCGCGTCACCGCGTGATCTGCGATTGGGTTTGATTCGTGGGAGTTGTCCCGAAGAGCATGCACTTCCAGCCGTATGGGACGAGTTCTCAAGGGCTTTTCTTGCACATTTCTTGCCCCACAAATGAGGAGGCTCGGGCGACAAATTTTTGACGTTGAGCGGGGCGGGCGGACGGTTAGAGAGTACAATGTGGAGTTCGACTCATTAGCTTCGGTATGTTCTCGTGGTAGCCGATATGGAGGACGAGTACACCGCTACGCCACCGGCCGGATGATTACTTGGCGAGGCTTATGCAGGTGTAGCTCTTCAAAAAGGCATGGACATTGCCCGCGCAAGCTCATGCACTAGGATGTGAGGCACGAGAGGTCGACGGAATGGCCGAGATCGTAAGAGGCGAGCAGCGGGGTCCTTTGGTAACTTTGAGGCGGACCGCCTCGGCCAGCGATCTAGTTATGTACCTCCACGATGCAGTGGTCCCCGATCGTCGGGGCGTTCGTATTCGAGCTGAGTCGAGCTCGTGGCTTCGTTCACGAGATATACATGGGTTCTAGCCATCGGGTTCAGTTTTCCTCGGTGTACGATGTGGCGGGCGCCATCCCGGAATGTCGTCTTTTTGCGGTGCTTGTTTTCTGCGGCCGTCGAGGCCATATGACGAAACCGCCCTAGTAGGAAGGATGCAAAGCAGAATGACTCACCACGGTCGATGGCGGGTTCATCGCCTTAGCTATGCGCCTGCAGTGTGCTTATGATTAGAGTGGGCGGTAGATTCTGTATATCCTTAACCCTCTAGAGATTTGTATGCATGATATAATGACCTTCTTATTGTGTGCTACGTTCGGATAGCGTTATGTTGGTTATGAGTTAGAAAGCATGGTTAGTTGAAAGGATATGTATGGGGGCATGGAAAGTGTGAACCTTAGAATATTTCGTGTTGAGACCTTAGAGGTAAGGTCATCTTGAATAAAAGATTTTACGGTTAGTCTTTGTTGAAATACTTGGTTTGCGTATAAATGTGTTCTGGGATAATTCCTTGGGTAGTGTAAAATGGAAAGTGGTAGCTTTCATGACCTGTATAGGTAAGATTGTTCCGGATCGGGAAACAAGAGTTTGATGCGCAAGTGGGTCGGGTTGGGGCCCTGTTGCGGGCCAACCCGCGGCCAGTGTTGGGGTTGGGTCAGCTCTGGGTGGTCCCGCCAGGTGGTAGGGTCACGAGAGTGCTAGGCCCAAGTTTACATGACCATCGTATGAGTTCGTGGATATGTTCGACCAGAATCGGTTCGTGAAGGCCGGGAATGGCCTTAGAGAGAAGTGAAGCTAGTAAGATGACCAAGTTTGGAGGTGGTGACTCCAAAGTTTTGGGAACTGAAGCGATGACTGAAGTATGGTACGTATACTAGAAGAGTTCAAGTGTTCGAGAAGGGCACGACGAGTAAGGAAGGAAGAGAACGTGTGATATTTCGTGGCCAGGTGTGGCGTTGGCAACTGGTTAGAAGAACTTCATCGTTATCCGTCTTGAGAAGGAACATTCGGGACGAATGTTTCTAAGGAGGGGAGAATGTTATACCCCGTATTTCCAGAGTATGTACGTGAGGGCGTACGTATACAATTTGAGCCTTAAAGTAGGCATAGGTTCGAATTTGTGCACAAGTGCCGAAAAGAGTCGTTTTCCGACGAAACGTTTCCACAGCTTACGTAGGGAAAATTCCGGCTATGTCCTTTATAATTTTTGCGGATTTTTCCGAGAGACGAAACATTTTGGACCAACGAGAGGGCGACACTTGTCACCCTCTAATTGGGGCACGTTTGGGCGGTAATTGGGACGAAAATGTGGCTTGTTTTGTCAAGTAGTTGGTAAGATATTTTTGGTGGTAGATGGATAAGGTGTACTTGGCTTGATCTTGGCCTTACACTTGCCTAACACATGGATTAATCTTGGCCCTTGGTTGGCCATGGCTTGACCTATAAATACCCACCCTTTGTTGATGAAATTCTTCATCCAAATATTTTCTAAGTGTTAAAAATCCCTCCCTCTCCCTTGTGAAGTTTTCGTCCACCACACCCCCCCCCCTTGAGTGAGCTTGGCCGAGAGCCACCCCCTCCCCTTTGTAGTGCCCTAGCCGTGGGGTACACCCCCCTAGCCTTGTTGTCTCGTATAAATACCCCCCTTTTGTGGTATTGAAATACTCTCCAAGTATTGTTATAATGCCCAAATACCTTGGCCCAAATACCTTGTAGTATTCCCAAGGTTACACTTATACAAAAGCCCAGAAAATACTATTATACTTCCCTCAGTCACAAAAACGAAACCCTAAGGAAAAACCTTCATAGTCGGTTGAAGTGTTAAGTAGAAGTTGGTTAGAACTTCTAAGGGTTGTTTGGAGCGGGTTGGAGCGCACGGAGTAGGAGCTAAACCTTGCTCAGGATCGACATATAAACTCGGATAATTTTGGGCTTATCGAGGTAAACATTCTTGACCTTCTGTTGTAATTGGAAATTACATGTTGTAGGAGTATATAGTTAAGTATACTATATATAGAACTGAACATAGTTGTGCGGCAATGTCTTTTGACTTAAGCCTGAATAATACTTACGGCAATGTCTTGCGACTTAAGCCTGAATTTTAAGAAGTGGAATCAGTAATTACATAGGATCGTATTGATGGAGACTTGTGTAGTATTACTGTGAGTAGAATTGTACACGTCCGGTTAGACGTGCAAACCCCCCCCCCCCCTGGTTGGCTTGGTAGCCGGCCTCGATAGAGGAGGAGATTTACGCTGTTGCGGGGGGGGGGGGAGGTGCTGCCGAATTTTCTGTAGAATATTCTACATTGAGATCTAGGATGTTAATAGGCGTCTTGTGGCCTCTATAGGTTGAAGTACTACGTATGGCGTGATCTACTTGGCTTAAGGAGTAGCCGACGGTTTGAGGTACTTGGAGCATTTTGCTATTAGTCGATAATCGTCGCGAGGTATGTGAACCTCTTCCTATCTGTTCTAGCATGATATGTGTATAACTATGTAGTACGGTAGACGTACATGTGTTTAATGTATTTGATTGGTTTGAAACATAAAGTGTTATAACGGCTTTATGGGAAGTTGGTTATAACAGCTTTATGTAGGTAAGAAAATGCTTTGTGGTTTCAAAAGGGTAACTGATTTGACTTATAACGGATTTGATGTGTAGTAATAAAGAACTTGAAGTGTTTCAAAAAGACCTTTTTGAAAGAAGAGTAATACTTGGCTTTGAAAACATAAGAGTTGTACTAGTTTTATAGGAAGTTAGGTATAACGTCTTAAGAGTGATAAAAAGAATGGTTTACTGATTTTTTGAAGATAAGAGACTTGACTTAATGGTATTGATATGAATTTTGTTAAAAGTGTGAAACCTCATTCGTGAGTAATGAGTACTTGTTTTGTTTAAAAAGGAATAATGTTTTTACTGATTTCGGAAATCAGAATGAGTATCGACAAACCACTGCAGCGTTAATAAAGGAAAATGTATTGAATAATGAAGTATGGTATTAAAACCAGTAGAAACCTCCATCTGTATAGAAGCTAAGATGAGACAAAATGATATTACATTTCCTAGATCATGGCTGCTTAATAAGATTGATTATAAACAAGAATAACCTACTCACATATAAGACATATGTTTCTCAAAACGTTTAAAGGAGAATTATGTTTTAAAGGATTAAAACTATGAACTACGAAACCTTTTCTAAAATGAGAAACTTGAGCATTTGAAATTAGGCAAACTTGAACGTTTGGAAAATAAGGTTGTTACTTGATTTTACAAAGGAAAGTATTTTGGTTTACTTAACAATGTTAGTCACTCTATTTTTATACTACGGGTATCGGGTGACCTTTGTAAAAGAAATGGATCTTTAAAAGGAATTTAACGTCGTAGTACTTTAGGAGTTAAAACGGACTTTGGCATAAAATGAAAGTACTTTGAGTTGTGTATAACTTGCCTATGCTTGTTGTTGTGAAGCTTGCCTATGCTTGTTGTTGTGAAACTTGCCTATGCTTGTTGTGATAGCCTTTATTGTATTTACGTACCCGCGTCTCGATGGAGGGCGGTTGATTTGTTATGAGCGATTCTACACCGAGTCACGAGATGGCGAGGACACGTATTTCATTTGATTATACATCGAGTCCCACGAGATGGGCGAGACACGTATTCCATCCGATTATACACGAGTCTACGAGATGGCGAGGACACGTATTCCATCGATTATACACCGAGTCCCACGAGATGGGCGAGGATACGTATTCCATCCGATTATACACCGAGTCCCGAGATGGCGAGGACACGTATTCCATCCGATTATACACGAGTCGCGAGATGGCGAGGACACGTATTTCATCGATTATACACCGAGTCCCACGAGATGGCGAGGACACGTATTTCATCCGATTATACACCGAGTCCCACGAGATGGCGAGGACACGTATTCCATCCGATTATTCACCGAGTCCCGGGATGGGCCGACACGTATTTCATCCGTTATCATACATGTCTCCCTTTATATAGACTATTATGATTTCATTCTGATCTTTTCTGATTTCACATACTTGGTACTGTTGTCTTGACCTCGCCGAGAGTGCGTTCATGCCGCAGGTGGAAGTACATCGGTTGTGGATCCTCGCTCATAGGATCACAGTTCAGCGTGTCGGGAAGCCCCATTTCTTTGGAGGCTTATCTTTTGGTATGTTACCCTGAGTCTGTAGATTCTTATACATTCAGGGGTATGGCGGGGCCCTGTCCCGTCATAGCTGTTGTAAAAATCTTAGAGTGCATGCTTTGTTGTGGGCAGGGTTTGTAAAAAGGATAACTGTTCGGGTATTTATGTATATATGATGAAGACAACTGTTTTGGTTGGCCTGTTTATTTATCTTGTCTCTTAATTCATGTTCATGTTTTTATTTCCGCTGATTTTCTCTGATGTTGTATCACTAGGGTTCCCGGGGTAAGGCACCAGTCACGGGCCCGGGTTTGGGTCGTGACACACACGTAGCATCCTAGCATGTTTCCTTATCAAATCAACAAGAAAGTATTACAAGGCTATCACAAACCAACACAATCAAATTATTCACACAAGGTACTTTCTACTATATGATGAACAAGATCGGGTTTCTATCCCCAAAGTACTTCATACAATAACTCTTTTAAAAGATATGTTACTTTCACAAAAGTCACACAATACCCGTAGTATATAAAAATAGAGTAATTATCTTTTGAAGTAAATCAAAACACTTCTCTTTGTAAAATCAAGTAACAACATTCTTTTCCAAACGTTCAAGTTTGCCTAATTTCAATTACTCAAGTTTCTCATTTTCGAAAGGTTTCGTAGTTCATAGTTTTAATCCTTTAAAACAATTTGAGAAACATATACCTTATGGGTGAGTAGGTTATTCTTGTTCATAACAATCTTATTACAGCAGCCATGATCTAGGAAGTGTAATATCATTTTGTCTCATCTTAGCTCCTATGCAGATGGAAGTTTCTACTGGTTTTAATAATACTTTATTAGTCAAAACATTTCCCTTTATTAGCGCTGTTGTGGTTTGTTCGATACTTATTCTGATTTCCGAAATCAGTAAAACATTATTCCTTTTAAAAAAACCAAGTACTCATTACTCACGAATGAGGTTTCACAATTTTTAACAAAATTCAATTAAGTCAAGTCTCTTATCTTTTAAGATCAAGTCTCTTAACTTCTTAAATCAATAAATCATTCTTTTTATCTCTCTTAAGTCGTTATACCTAACTTCCCATAAAGCTAGTATAACTCTTAAGCTTTTAAAACCAAGTATTACTCTTCTGTTAAAAATGATTCAGTATTCTTTCGAAATACTTCAAGATTATTCAGGCTTAAGTCAAAAGACATTGCCGTAATTATTATTCAGGCTTAAGTCCGAAGACATTGCCGTAATTATTATTCAGGCTTAAGTCCGAAGACATTGCCGTAATTATTATTCAGTTAACACACGTACGTCTACCATACTATATATATATTCTTTAAAATATCATGCTCAAGAGGATAGGAAGAATCACATACCTCACGACGATTATCGACTATTAGAAAAACGCTCCAAAGTACTGTAGTCCGGCTAGCCTTTTCCACCCTCCGAGTAGAATACGCTACTCGCAGTACTTCAACCTATAAAGGTTATACAAGTCTATCAATGACTAGACTACTCTGTAGATTATTCTTCTGATGTGATTTCAGTTCAAGTCTAATCTGTAATATCCTTGATTCTGATTCAATTCTCTTCTATGAATCTTATATTCATTTCTATACAACTACAGTATGTAATTTCCAATTACAATAGAAGGTCAAGAGTATTTACCTCGATAAGCCCAAAATTATCCAAGTTATAATGTCGATCCTGAGCAACGTTTAGCTCCTACTCCGGGTGCTCCAACCCGCTCCAAACAACCCTTAGAAGTTCTACGCAACTTCTTCTTAATACTCCAACCAACTATGGAGATTTTCCTTAGGGTTTCGGTTTGAGACAAAAAGGACATAAGGTAATATTTTCGGATTATACGTATGGAGGTAACTTTTTGGAATACTACAAGGTATACGGCTAAGGTATTTTGGTATAGTAACAATACTTTGGAGAGTATTTCTACCAAGAGGGGGGTATTTGTACGAGACAACACCACAAGGGGGGGTGTATACCCCTCGGCCAACCCCACTAGGAGGGGGGGTACTCTCGGCCAAGGGGAGGGGCTCTCGGCCAAGGGGCCTCACCGAGGGGGGAGGGGGAGGCTAGGATGAGACACTACAAGAGAGGGGGGGGGGGGAAAGATTTTTCGTCCCATGTGCCGCCCCACACGCCCACCAATGAGAGGGTGCCAAGTGTCGCCCTCTCGTTGGTCCAAAATGTTTCGTCTCTCGGAAAAATCCGCAAAAAATAAAAATGACATAGCCGGAATTTTCCCTTCGTAAGTCGTGTAAAACGTTTCGTCGAAAAACGACTCTAACCGGGGGTTGTGCACAAAAATATTTCGGCCAAGCCTACTTTAAAGCCCAAAATTTTCTACGTACGTCCTTACGTACATACTCTGGAAATACGGGGTGTAACATTCTCCCCTCCTTAGAAACATTCGTCCCGAATGTTCCTTCTAAGTCTCAAACAAACATGCGTCAGTACAGTCTTCACTGCTATACTTACGAAAACAATTCTGCCACACCTGGCCACAGAAACACCTGCGCAAATACTTACATCCAAGTCCTCGAGGAAACACCTCTAGCGATACAAAAGCCCTTACTCGAGGTCTAAAATATACTTCCTTCGCACCTTCTCCTTACAAAAGAAATGATCACATCTATGCTCGCAATACATGCTCGCTTCTTCCCTTATGCGTCGTACCCTTCTTGTACACTCGAACTCTTTCTTACCATATCTCTGTTACTGATTCAGTTTCCAAATCTCTGGGTTACTATCTCTAACTTGGTCATCATTAACTGGGAACACTCTGGATGGATCTCCGATACTCTTCCGAACATAGCAACATGAAAGATCGGACGTACTGCCTCCTACGTCGGACGGCAAGCTATCTTATAGGCAACCTGGCCTATTATTCATATGATCTGAAAGGGCCCAAAGTAACTCGGGCTAAGTTTCCTCTGTTTTCCGAATCTCGTCACACCCTTCCGGGTGGTACCTTCAAGAAGATCCTCCATCAACCTGTACTCCGAACGTCGTCACCGATTATCCGCACAACTTCTGTTGACTCTGGGCTGCCAATAACCCCTTCTGGATAAGCTTCACCCTATCCACATCCTAATGAACAAGTATGAACCAACTATCTAAACTTTTGCCAACATCGAACCAATCGAACGGCAACTTACATTTCCGCCCCTACAAGGCGTCATAAAGCGACATTCGAATACTGAAATGGTGGTTATAAAAACACTCCCTTAACAGGAGGCAACAATCCTTACAGCTACCCCTGAAATCCAAACACTGGCCCGAGGGCGAATGCGATACTGAGACTCACCTGAGTTCCTCAACCCTGTCTGGTAAAACTTCCGGAAAACGAAATAGCCACAACCTGGGCTACACTGTCTGTCATAAGGTGAAAGTAGGCACCTCGGGCAGCCTCACACCCTTCCGGATAAATACGATCTCGGGCGAGTAACCCGTCCGGCCTGAAGGACAAGATGGTGACCTCATTGGCTGACTCATCGTCGAATGCATCCACGAACTCGTACGCTGGTTTACTAAACTTTGGCCTAACACCCTCGTGACCCTACCACCTGGCGGGACCACCACAAACTGACCCCACCATAAAACAGGTCGCGGGTTGACCCGCGGCATGGCCTCAACCCGACCCACTCTCGCGTAAAACACTTGCTCCCCGATCCGGAACAATCTCACTAATCATGTTACGAAAACATAGCGGTCTTCTTAGCTCAACTACCCTCTTTCATTTCCCACAACTCAGGGACTTATACCAATATATTTCACGTGCACTATGCACTCCGATAAGGGTCAAACACGAATGTAATCTTTTACTCCAGATTGCCTTGCCTTCAAGGTCTCCACGTATAAAGTTCTAAGGTTCACACTTCTTCTATCCCCAATCTTACCTTTCTAGCTAACCATGGTTTCTAACCACAATTTACACAAGGTTAACTGAACGTAACACTTAAGATATACTTATCTTATCACGCCTACAATCTCTAGAGGGTTAAGAATACACCTGTATCTACTGCTTCACTACCCTCTGTCGTTCCAATCAATCCTGCCCTGCTGGGCGCAATCATAACAAGTTGTCGAAGAAGTACGACACTCCCCACAATGACACTTACCACAACGGCCACACCGAGGTGGGGGTGGCCTCCTCTGGCTAACACCCCTTCCTCTACGAACTCTCACGAACATGGCGATCCGGTAGTGAGTCCTCCTACTAGCATCCCTCCGACTCGGACACCCTTTTGACACATGGCCCCGACGGCCGTAGGTACAACAAACATCAACAACCGATGACATTCCCCGGGATGGCGCTTTGTCATCTTGTGAACACCGAGGAAAAGCGAACGGTGGCTAGAACCTACGTATAGCTGTGAACCGGAAGCCCTGGAGCTCTGACCAACTCCGGCATACTTCGAATGCCCAGAAGTTTGTGGAGGACCAATCTGCACTGGCGGAGGCGCATATCTAGTCTGCTGGTGAGGTGATTCACCTCGAAAGTTACCAAAGGACCTTGCTGTCCTGTCCCTCTTCTGCTGATCTTGGTTAATCCGTCGATCTCTATGTTTCCTCGCCTGCTGCGCATAAGCCTGTACGCAGGCCATGCTCAAGCCTAACTGGCGAGCTATTCTTGCACCACCCTCTCCTAGATAGTCATCATGACCCGTGATAAATCGATGCATAAATATTCTCGATTGCTAAATCCATAGCTAGTAACAGGGTCGCCTCTTTGCAATCTACCTTCTTTGTTTCCCGATCGTGGAACTGAAGGTTCAAATATCATGGCCGCAGTAGGAATTGCTGCCGCCGTGCTAAACTCTCTTTGAAATTGGCGATGTCGCGAAATTCCCCAAATGAAGCACCACCCGGTGATGATTGGGCTGTGCCACGTAACCCTCAGATTTACTCTACTCGCGGCTCGCCGCCTTGCCCTCACAGGCGGGTTTGCCTACGCGGAGGCATAGCGGTAGGAAAGAAATATGTTAGAGGTCCAACTTACAACACAACTCTAAGGCATGATCTCGAGTGAGAAGAATGGAAACCAATCCTAAATATCCTATAGCCTCACGATTATTGGTGTGGTGCACAACACGCGATAATCAAGACTACTAGATACGGTCTGTAGACCCTTTCCGAGATTAATCGCTCACGATACCACTTTTGTCACGACCGAACCGGGCGTGGTAGTGCCTACCGGGCACCCGGTGATACAACATCAGAGTAATCAGCGGAATATAAAACAATAACATGAAATAACATGAAGTATGAAATAATAATCTGAGAAAATTTGCCTTTCGGCATAATATATAAAACTTAAATCCGAACAGTTACATCCCATTACAACCTTGCCCACAACAGTACTACAGACCTCTAAGAGTGACATGACAACAATGGCGGGACAGGGCCCCGCCATACCCCTGAATGTAAGCACCTACAACGACAGGGGACTATACCACTGATAAGCCTCCGGAGAAAACGGAGCTTCCCTGACTGATCGTGACCACGAGAGCTAGGATCAACGGCGGTGTACCTCAACTGCGGCATGAGCGGCCCGAAGGAGGTTAGTACAACAGTACCAAGTATGTGGCCTGAAAATCGTAAATGAAATCATAGTAGTCTATATAAAGCGGGAGACATGTATGATAACCAAACTACGATTCCAACAAATAGCGATCATGTCAAGTCGGGACTCACGCCCAAAGTCATCACTCAAATATAACAATGGGTCTCACGCCCACAATATCAATCATGCGTGGAATACCTTCCCACCGCTGATCATGATATAAAAGCACCAAGGAATACACATGAACACGGGTCCCACTGTGTCCAAATAAAAAGCGATCTGAGGTAAGCACGAAGGCATAGCGGACTACTAACACCTACAGTACAAACAAGGTCATAAAGCGTGTCATGATATCTGTCTGCATCACGCATGATCAAAGGCGGTCACTCGCCGCGATATCAAATGTGCACGTTTAGCCACAGAACTCCCGCGACTCGCATAGGCCAACCTCATAGGCCCGCGTGAGGTATAACCCGCATCGAGGGTAGCTACTCCGGCGTCCGCTGGACTCGCGATCCGCGTAGCCACATAGACCGCGTGACCATAAAGGCCGCACACTAACACGAAACTCGTAGCTCGCGCATAGGTCCTCGGACCCGCATGAGGTATTCTCGAATCATGGTCCCGCATCGCTGAGATATACCCGCGTCGGAGGCGACTTAACCTCGGGAACATGTCAAGGTGAGTGGTACAATACCAACATAACGGTGATCGTTAAACAACTTAAGCGCAATCGAGGAAACCCTTTACACAATCATCACAAGATACTAACACACGTAGCATCCTAGCATGTTTCCTTATCAAATCAACAAGAAAGTATTACAAGGCTATCACAAACCAACACAATCAAATTATTCACACAAGGTACTTTCTACTATATGATTAACAAGATCGGGTTTTTATCCCCAAAGTACTTCATACAATAACTCTTTTAAAAGATATGTTACTTTCACAAAAGTCACACAATACCCGTAGTAAATAAAAATAGAGTAATTATCTTTTGAAGTAAATCAAAACACTTCTCTTTGTAAAATCAAGTAACAACATTCTTTTCCAAACGTTCAAGTTTGCCTAATTTCAATTACTCAAGTTTCTCATTTTCGAAAGGTTTCGTAGTTCATAGTTTTAATCCTTTAAAACAATTTGAGAAACATATACCTTATGGGTGAGTAGGTTATTCTTGTTCATAACAATCTTATTACAGCAGCCATGATCTAGGAAGTGTAATATCATTTTGTCTCATCTTAGCTCTATGCAGATGGAAGTTTCTCTTGGTTTTAATAATACTTTATTAGTCAAAACATTTCCCTTTATTAAGCTTGTTGTGGTTTGTTCGATACTTATTCGATTTCCAAATCGAAGAAACATTATTCCTTTTAAAAAAACCAAGTACTCATTACTCACGAATGAGGTTTCACACTTTTTAAAATTCAATTAAGTCAAGTCTCTTATCTTTTAAGATCAAGTCTCTTAACTTCTTAAATCAATAAATCATTCTTTTTATCTCTCTTAAGCCGTTATACCTAACTTCCCATAAAGCTAGTATAACTCTTAAGCTTTTAAAACCAAGTATTACTCTTCTGTTAAAAATGATTCAGTATTCTTTCGAAATACTTCAAGATTATTCAGGCTTAAGTCAAAAGACATTGCCGTAATTATTATTCAGGCTTAAGTCCGAAGACATTGCCGTAATTATTATTCAGGCTTAAGTCCGAAGACATTGCCGTAATTATTATTCAGTTAACACACGTACGTCTACCGTACTATATATATATTCTTTAAAATATCATGCTCAAGAGGATAGGAAGAATCACATACCTCGCGACGATTATCGACTATTAGCAAAACGCTCCAAAGTACTGTAGTCCGGCTAGCCTTTTCCACCCTCCGAGTAGAATACGCTACTCGCAGTACTTCAACCTATAAAGGTTATACAAGTCTATCAATGACTAGACTACTCTGTAGATTATTCTTCTGATGTGATTTCAGTTCAAGTCTAATCTGTAATATCCTTCAATTACAGTTCAATTCTCTTCTATGAATCTTATATTCATTTCTATACAACTACAGTATGTAATTTCCAATTACAATAGAAGGTCAAGAGTATTTACCTCGATAAGCCCAAAATTATCCAAGTTATAATGTCGATCCTGAGCAACGTTTAGCTCCTACTCCGGGTGCTCCAACCCGCTCCAAACAACCCTTAGAAGTTCTACGCAACTTCTTCTTAATACTCCAACCAACTATGGAGATTTTCCTTAGGGTTTCGGTTTGAGACAAAAAGGACATAAGGTAGTATTTTCGGATTATACGTATGGAGGTAACTTTGGAATACTACAAGGTATACGGCTAAGGTATTTTGGGTATAGTAACAATACTTGGAGAGTATTTCTACCAAGAGGGGGGGTATTTATACGAGACAACACCATAAGGGGGTGTATACCCGCCGGCCAACCCAGGAGGGGTTACTCTCGGCCAAGGGGGAGGGCTCTCGGCCAAGGGGCCTCACCAAGGGGGGAGGGGGAGGCTAGGACGAGACACTACAAGAGAGGGGGGGAAAGATTTTTAGACTTAGGAAATTATTTGGATGAAGAAGTCTTCAAAGGGGGAGGGGTATTTATAGGGAAATCAAAGGCCATGATCTAGCCAAGTGGGGGGCAAGTGGAGGGCCAAGATGTGCCCAAGTGCCCCCTAGTCCCTACTCCTAAAAACCCTCACAAAATATCCTACCAACTCCAAGTTGGTTTCGTCCCATGTGCCGCCCTACACGCCCACCAATGAGAGGGTGCCAAGTGTCGCCCTCTCGTTGGTCCAAAATGTTTCGTCTCTCAGAAAAATCCGCAAAAACTAAAAATGACATAGCCGGAATTTTCCCTTCGCAAGTCGTGTAAAACGTTTCGTCGAAAAACGACTCTAACCGGGGTTGTGCACAAAAATATTTCGGCCAAGCCTACTTTAAAGCCCAAACTTTTCTACGTACGTCCTTACGTACATACTCTGGAAATACGGGGTGTAACACTTCTTAAAGTCAATAAACCATTCTTTTTATCTTTCTTAAGCCGTTATACCTAACTTCCCATAAAGCTAGTATAACTCTTAAGCTTTTAAAACCAAGTATTACTCTTCTGTTAAAAATGATTCAGTATTCTTTTGAAATACTTCAAGATTATTCAGGCTTAAGTCAAAAGACATTGTCGTAATTATTATTGAGCTTAAGTCGAAGACATTTCCGTAATTATTATTCGATTAACACGTCGTCTGGTACTATATATATATTCTTTAAAATATCATGCTCAAGAGGATAGGAAGAATCACATACCTCGCGACGATTATCGACTATTAGCAAAACGCTCCACGGCTATAACCCGACAAGCCTTGTCCACCTTCCAAGTAGAATACGCTACTCGCAGCACATTCAACCTATAAAGGTTATATTAGTCTACCAATGACTAGACTACTCTGTAGATTATTCTTCTGATGCGATTCCAGTTCAAATCTTTTCTGTAAGATCCTTCTATTACAGTTCAATTCTCTTCTATGAATCTTATATTCATTTCTATATAACTACAGTATGTAATTTCCGATTACAATATAAGGACAGGAGTATTTACCTCGATAAGCCCAAAATTATCCAAGTTTAATGTCGATCCTGAGCAACGTTTAGCTCCTACTCCGGGTGCTCCAACCCGCTCCAAATAACCCTTAGAAGTTCTACGCAACTTCTTCTTAATACTCCAACCAACTATGGAGATTTTCCTTAGGGTTTCGTTTTTGTGACTGAAGGGAAGTATAATAGTATTTCTGGGCTTTTCGTATAAGTGTAACCTTGGAATACTACTAGGTATTGGGTCAAGGTATAGTAACAATACTTGGAGAGTATTTCTACCAAGGTAGGGGTGTATTTATACGAGACAACACCACAAGGGGGGGTATACCCCTCGGCCAACCCCACTAGGAGGGGGGTACTCTCGGCCAAGGGGGGAGGGGCTCTCGGCCAAGGGGCCTCACCAAGGGGGGGAGGGGGAGGCTAGGACGAGACACTACACAAAGGGGGGGAAGAGCTCTCAAGACTTAGGAAAGTTTTTGGATGAAGAAGTCTTCACAAAGGGGGGGTATTTATAGGTCAAGCCATGGCCAACCAATGGCCAAGATCATGCCAAGTGCAAGGCAAGTGTAAGGTCAAGATTCACCCATGTGTACCTTATCCATCTACCACACAAATATCACAAAATATCCTACCTACTCCCACTCTCCCTTTTCGTCCAATGCCGCCCCACCATCCACCAATGAGAGGGTGCCAAGTGTTGCCCTCTCGTTGGTCCAAAATGTTTCGTCTCTCGTAAAAATCCGAAAAAATTAAAAATGAAATAGCCGTATTTTTCCCTTCGAATGTTGTCTAAAACTTTTCGTCGAAAAACGACTCTAATCGGGTGTTGTGCACAAAATTCGAACCTTGCCTACTTTAAAGCCCAAACTTTTCTACGTACGTCCTTACGTACATACTCTGGAAATACGGGGTATAACATTCTCCCCTCCTTAGAAACATTCGTCCCGAATGTTCCTTCTAAGTCTCAAACAAACATGCGCCAGTATAGTCTTCACTGCTATACTTACGAAAACAATCCTGCCACACCTGGCCACAGAAACACCTGCGCAAATACTTACATCCAAGTCCACGAGGAAACGCCTCTAGCGACACAAAAGCCCTTACCCGAGGTCTAAAATATACTTCCTTCGCACCTTCTCCTTACAAAAGAAATGATCACATCTATGCTCGCAATACATGCTCGCTTCTTCCCTTACGCGTCGTACCCTTCTCGTACACTCGAACTCTTTCTTACCATATCTCTGTTACTGATTCAGTTTCCAAATCTCTGGGTTACTATCTCTAACTTGGTCATCATTAACTGGGAACACTCTGGATGGATCTCCGATACTCTTCCGAACATAGCAACATGAAAGATCGGACGTACTGCCTCCTACGTCGGACGACAAGCTAACTTATAGGCAACCTGGCCTATTCTTCATATGACCTGAAAAGGCCCAAAGTAACTCGGGCTAAGTTTCCTCTGTTTTCCGAATCTCGTCACACCGCCGGTGGTACCTTCGAAGACCAGTCGGCACAGAACTCCAAGCGTCGTCGCCGATTATCCGCACAACTTCTATTGACTCTGGGCTGCCAATAACCTCTTCTGGATAAGCTTCACCCTATCCACATCCTAATGAACATGTATGAACCAACTATCTGAACTTTGCCAACATCGAACCAATCAAACGACAACTTACATTTCCGCCCCTACAAGGCGTCATAAAGCGACATTCGAATACTGAAATGGTGGTTATAAAAATACACCCTTAACAGGAGGCAACAATTCTTACAGCTACCCCTGAAATCCAAACACTGGCCCGAGGGCGAATGCGACACTGAGACTCACCTGAGTTCCTCAACCCTGCCTGGTAAAACTTAGGAAAGCGAAATAGCCACACAGGCTCTGCATGCGCCATAAGGTGAAAGTAGGCTCTCGTGCACCTTACAACCTTCCCGATAAATAATATCTGCCGAGTAACAATCCGCACTGAAGGACAAGATGGGCTGTCCTCATTGGCCCAACTACTGGTCGAACACATCCACGAACTCGTACGCTGGTTTACTAAACTTGGGCCTAACACCCTCGTGACCCTACCACCTGGCGGGACCACCACAAACTGACCCCACCAAAAAACAGGTCGCGGGTTGACCCGCGGCATGGCCTCAACCCGACTCACTCTCGCGTAAAACACTTGCTCCCCGATCCGGAACAATCTCACTAATCATGTTACGAAAACCTAGCTGTCTTCTTAGCTCAACTACCCTCTTTCATTTCCCACAACTCAGGGACTTATATACCAATATATCTCACGTGCACTATGCACTCCGATAAGGGTCAAACACGAATGTAATCTTTTACTCCAGATTGCCTTGCCTTCAAGGTCTCTACGTATAAAGCTGTTATACCCCGTATTTCTAGAGTATGTACGTGGGGGACATACGTAGAAATTTTCGAACTTCTTTAGGCTTGGCCGAATTCATTTTGTGCACAACACCCGGTTAGAGTCGTTTTTCGAAAGCGTTTTCCACGACTTTCGTAGGGGAATTTCCGGCTATGTCATTTATGATTTTTGCGGATTTTTCCGAGAGACGAAACATTTTGGACCAACGGGAGGGTGACATGTGTCACCCTCACATTGGAAGGCTTGGACGGCAACCATGGCTTGACTTGGACGATTTGGACCACTTTAGTTGGTAGGATATTTTGTGCAAGTTGTGTGGTAGATGGATAAGGTCCACATGGTTGAAATCTAGCCCTACACTTGCCTTACACTTGGTTGAATCTTGGCCATTGGTTGGCCATTTCTTGACCTATAAATACCCCACCCTTTGGACGACTTCTTCATCCAAAAATCTTCCTAAGTCTTGAAGTTCTCTTCCTCCCTCCCTTGTGTAGTTCGTCCACCACCCCCCCTCCGCCCAGTGGGAGGCCTTGTGGCCTAGAAACCCCTACCCCTTTGTGAGTACTAGCCGAGAGCACCACCCCCCCCCTCCTAGTGGTGCTAGCCGTGGGGTACCCCCCCCTAGCCTAGTTGTTTTCGTATAATACCCTTTGTTATGGTATAGAAATACTCTTCTAGTATCGTTATTATGTCCAAATACTTTAGCCCAAATACCTTGTAGTACTTTCCAAAGTACCCTTTGTCCGAAACCCCGGAAAATACGATTATACTTTCCTTTAGCCTCTAAACGAAACCCTAAGGAAATCTTCACCCGTAGTTGAAGTTGTAAGTAGAAGTTGGTTAGAACTTCTAAGGGTTGTTTGGAGCACTCGGAGTAGGAGCTAAACCTTGCTCAGGAGCGACATTAAACTCGGATAATTTTGGGCTTATCGAGGTAAACACTACTGTCCTTCTATTGTAATTGGAAATTACACATTTGTTAGAATATATAGTTGAAGTATACTATATATAGAACTGAACTTAGTATTGTGGCAATGTCTTTTGACTTAAGCTGAAGAATCTGGTAGGCTGTAATTACATAGGTGTATTCTGATGAGACTTGTATAGCATAGCTGTGTAGTAGAATTGTACACGTCCGGTTAGACGTGTAAACCCCCCCCCTGGTTGGCTTGGTAGCCGGCCTCGATAGAGGAGGAGATTTCTGTTGTTGCGAGGAAATCTTCTTAGAATTTTCTGTAGAATATGGAACGTTGAGATCTAGATGTTAATAGACGTTTGTGGCCTTTATAGGTGAAAGTACTAAGAGTAGCGTATTCTACTCGAGGAGTGGAAAGGGCTAGCAAGGTTGTAGTACTTGGAGCTTTTTGCTTATTGTCGATAATCGTCGCGAGGTATGTGAACCTCTTCCTATCTCTTCTAGCATGATATGTGTGAACTATGTAGTACGGTAGACGTACATGTGTTAACTGTGTTTGATTGTTTTTAAAACATAAAGTGTTATAACGGCTTTATGGGAAGTTGGTTATAACAGCTTTATGTAGGTAAGAAAATACTTTGTGGTTTTAAAAGGTAACTGATGTGAATTATAACTGGCTTGTTATAATAAAGAACTTCTTTGTATTTCAAAAGATTTATAAATCGTTTTGAAGAGAGAGTAACACTTGGTTTTAAAGGTTTTAAAAAGAGTTATACTAGCTTTATGGGGAGTTAGGTATAATGTCTTAAGAGAGGTAAAGAAAATGGTTTACTGATGTTAGAAGTTAAGAGACTTGATCTTATAAAATAAGAGACTTAACTTATTTGTTTTAATGTGAATGTTTGTGTGAAACCTCATTCGTGAGTAATGAGTACTTGGTTTTTTTTAAAAGGGATAATGTTTCTTGATTTGGAAATCGAATGTGTATCGACAGGACCAACTGCAGCGTTAATAAAGGAAAATGTACTGACTAATGAATTGTATTATTAAAACCAGTAGAAACCTCCATCTGCATAGAAACTAAGATAAGACAAAATGATATTACATTTTCTAGATCATGGCTGCTGTAATAAGAATGTTGTAAACAAGAATAACCTACTCTCACGTGAGACATATATTACTCAATTGTTCTAAAAAGGAATCAAGTGATTAAGTTTGGGAACTATGAGAAGCTTGAGTAATTGAAACTAGGCAAACTGGAACTTAGGAAAAGAATGTTGTCACTCGATTTTGAAAAGGAATGTGGGTTGGTCATTCTAATACTACGGGTATCGGGTGACTTTGATAAAGGTAATGGATCTCCTTTAAAGAATTTAACGTACGTAGTACTTTAGGGTTAAAACCCGGACTTTGGCATAAAATGAAAGTACTTTGAGTTGTGTGAAACTTGCCTATGCTTGTTGTTGTGAAACTTGCCTATGCTTGTGGTTGTGAAACTTTCCTATGCTTGTGATGATAGCCTTTGTTGTGCAAGTGTGGTATTTACGTATTCTGGCGCTCTCGATAGAGGGCGGTTGACTTGTTGAGAACTTACTTGGACGTCTTTGGCGGTGATGGAGAATTCCGGGTATGTTTCCATTTTGATTCTTGTCTTGTTGTTGATGTCACATGGACATGTCTACACCGTCTGATATTCGGGGCATGCGGCCATGCGGCGGGTTGATTACCGATATATGGTTATTACCGCCACGTGGGCGTGTCTGCCGTCACTGATTCCGGGGCATGTGGCCATGCGGCGGGGTTGACCACCAAGATATTGTTATTGAGGTTACATGGGCATGTCTACCGTCACGATATTCGGGGCATGTGGCCATGCGGCCTTATTATTGTTGCATCATGGACATGTCTACACCGTCACGATATTCCGGCATGCGGCCATGATGCGAACATGATGAATGTTGTGGCGTGAGACCCATAGTTATATTTGAGTGGTGACTTTGAGGCGTGAGTCACGACTTGGCCTTTTATGTTGCGTCTTGTATTTTGGTTATCATACATGTCTCCTGCTTTTTAGGCTATTATGATTTCATTCTGATGTTGTGATTTCACATACTTGGTACTGTTATCTTGACCTCCTTGGAGGCTGCGTTCATGCCGCGGTAGAGGTACATCGGTCGTGGATCCCGCTCTTAGGATCTCATTTCAGCGTGTTGGAAAGCTCCGTTCCTTGAGAGGCTTATCTTTGGTATGTTTCCACGAGTTGTAGGTTCTTGTACATTCGGGGTATGGCGAAGCCACTGTCCGTCATAGTTGTTGTAAATCTTAAGTGCAGCCTTTGTTGTGGCGGGGTTTGTAAAAAGGATAACTGTTCAGGTTTTTATGTATATACTGAAGGCAACTGTTTTGGTTGGCCTGTTTATTTATTATATCTCTTGTTTCATGACTCGTGTTTTATTTTTTCCGCTGGTTTTCTCTGATGTTGTATCACTAGGGTGCCCGGGGTAAGGCACCAGTAACGGGCCCGGGTTCGGGGCGTTACAAAAGCTCTAAGGTTCACACTTTCTTCTATCCCCAATCTTACCTTTCTAGCTAACCATGGTTTCTAACCCCAATTTACACAAGGTTAACTGAACGTAACACTTAAGATATACTTATCTTATCACGCCTACAATCTCTGAGGTTAAGAATACTGTATCTCTTTGCTTCACTACCTGCTGCGTTCCAATCAATCACCTTACTGTTGTGATCATAACAAGCTGTCGAAGAAGTACGACACTCCCCACAATGACACTTACCACAACGGCCACACCGAGGTGGGGGTGGCCTCCTCTGGCTAACACCCCTTCCTCTACGAACTACTGAACCCGCAACTGATCTGGTAGGCTGAGTCCTCCTACTAGCATCCCTCCTACTAGGACACCCTTTCGACACATGGCCCCGACGGCCGCAGGTACAACAAGCATCAACAAACGATGACATTCCCCGGGATGACGCCTGTCATACTGTGAACACTGAGGGAAAACTGAACCCGGCTGGCTAGAACCTACGTATAGCTGTGAACCGGAAGCCCTGGAGCTCTGACCAACTCCGGCATACTTCGAACGCCCTGAAGTTTGTGGAGGACCACTCTGCACTGGCGGAGGCGCATATCTAGTCTGCTGGTGAGGTGATTCGCCTCGAAAGTTACCAAAGGACCTTGCTGTCCTGGCCCTCTTCTGCTGATCTTGGTTAATCCGTCGATCTCTATGTTTCCTCGGCCTGCTGCGCATAAGCCTGTACGCAGGCCATGCTCAAGCCTAACTGACGAGCTATTCTTGCACCACCCTCTCTTAGATAGTCATCATGACCCGTGATAAATCGATGCATAAATATTCTCGGTTGCTAAATCCATAGCTAGTAACAGGGTCGCCTCTTTGTAATCTATCTTCTCTGTTTCCCGGTTGTGGAACTGAAGGTTCAAATATCATGTCCGCAGTAGGAACAGCTGCCGCCGTGCTAAACTCTGCTGGGGATGGCGATGTCGCAGAACTCCCCAAATGAAGCACCACCCCAGGTGATGATTGGGCCTGTGCCCACGTAACCCTCTGTACTCTACTCGCAGCTCCTCTGCCTTGCCGTCTGGGCGGTTTGCCTACGCGGAGGCATAGCGGTAAGGGAAGAAATCGTTAGAGGTCAACTTTACAACACAACTCTAAGCACGATCTCGAGTGAGAAGAATGGAAACCAATCCTAAATATCTTATAGCCTCACGATTATTGGTGTGGTGCACAACACCGATAATCAAGACTCTCTGGATACGGTGCGTAGACACTTTCCGAGGATTAATCGCTCACGATACCACTTTTGTCACGACCGAACTCGGGCGTGGTCGTGCCTACCGAGCACCCAAGTAGACATACATCAGAGTAATCAGCGGAACATAAAACAAGACATGTAATAATGCAAAGGAAACACATGTTTATCTGAAGAAAAGTTGTCTTTCGGCATATATATATATATAAAAACTTAGATCCGAACAGTTACATCCCATTACAACCACATCCCTGGCGGTACTCTGAGACCTCTACGAATGATATGACAATAACGACCGGACGGGGCCGTCATACCCACGAATGTAGCACACTGACAACAGGGACTATACGAATAAGCCTCGAGAAAGCGGAGCTTCCATCTGACTGTGACCACTAGGCGAGGATCAACGGCGGTGTACCTTTACTGCGGCATGAGCGCGGCCCGAAAGTCGATAACAGTAAGTATGTGGCGAAAATCGTAAATGAAATCATAGTAGTCTATATAAAGCGGGAGACATGTATGATAACCAAACTACAGTTCCACGATAAATAGCGATCATGTCAAGTCGAGGACTCACGCCTCAAAGTCATCACTCAAATATAACTATGGGTCTCACGCCCATAACATCAATCATGCGTGGAATACCTTCCTCGCCACTTGGCGATCTATGATATAAAATCACCAAGGAATACACATAAACACGAGGTCCCACCTGTGTCATCATAACACCGTACGGGGTAAGTACGAAGGCATAGTCGACTACTAAAAACCCACAGTACAAACAAGGTCATAAACTGTATCATGAGATCTGTCTAGACCGTCACATGATCAAAGCGGCCACTCGCGCGATATCTAATGTGCGCGTCTAGCCACGGAACTTCCGCGACTCGCGCAGGCCACTCGATGGCCGCGTGAGGTATTCCGCGCATCGGTAGCTACTCCCGACATCCGCTGGACTTGCGATCCGCGTAGCCACATAGACCGTATGACCATAAAGGCGCACTAACACGGAGCTCTCGTAGCTCGCGCCCGACCGGGACCGCGTGAGGTATTCTCGAATCATAGGTCACAGACGCTTTGAGTCTACCCGCGTCGGCGACAACCTCGGGATGATGTCAAGGTGAGTGGTACAATACCAACATAATGGCTGATAGTTAAACAACTTAAGCGAAATCGAGGGAAAACCCCTTTACAAAAACATCACAAGATAATAACACACGTAGCATCCTAGCATGTTTACTTATCAAATCAACAAGAAAGTATTACAAGGCTATCACAAACCAACACAATCAATTTATTTACACAACGTACTTTCTACTATATGATTAATAAGATCGGGTTTTTATCCCCAAAGTACTTCATACATTAACTCTTTAAGAGATCCGTTCTTTCACAAATAGTCACACAATACTCGTAGTATATAAAAAATAGAGTGATTATCTTTTGAAGTAAATCAAAACACTTCTCTTTGTAAAATCAAGTAACAACATTCTTTTCCAAACGTTCAAGTTTGCCTAATTTCAATTACTCAAGTTTCTCATTTTCGAAAGGTTTCGTAGTTCATAGTTTTAATCCTTTAAAACAATTTGAGAAACATATACATTATGTGTGAGTAGGTTATTCTTGTTCATAACAATCTTATTACAGCAGCCACGATCTAGGAAATGTAATATCATTTTGGTCTCATCTTAGCTTCTATGCAGAGGGAAGTTTCTACTGGTTTTAATAATACTTTATTAGTCAAAACATTTCCCTTTATTAGCGCTGCTGTGGTTTGTTCGATACTTATTCTGATTTCCGAAATCAGTAAAACATTACTCCTTTTAAAAACCAAGTACTCATTACTCACGAATGAGGTTTCACACTTTTTAACAAAATTCAATTAAGTCAAGTCTCTTATCTTTATAAGATTAAGTCTCTTAATCTTCTTAAAGTCAATAAACCATTCTTTTTATCTTTCTTAAGCCGTTATACCTAACTTCCCATAAAGCTAGTATAACTCTTAAGCTTTTAAAACCAAGTATTACTCTTCTGTTAAAAATGATTCAGTATTCTTTTGAAATACTTCAAGATTATTCAGGCTTAAGTCAAAAGACATTGCCGTAATTATTATTCAGGCTTAAGTCCGAAGACATTGTCGTAATTATTATTCAGTTAACACACGTACGTCTACCGTACTATATATATATTCTTTAAAATATCATGCTCAAGAGGATAGGAAGAATCACATACCTCGCGACGATTATCGACTATTAGCAAAACGCTCCACGGCTATAACCCGGCTAGCCTTGTCCACCTTCCAAGTAGAATACGCTACTCGCAGCACATTCAACCTATAAAGGTTATATTAGTCTACCAATGACTAGACTACTCTGTAGATTATTCTTACGATGCGATTCGGTTCAAGTCTTTTACGTAATATCCTTCTATTACGATTCAATTCTCTTCTATGAATCTTATATTCATTTCTATATAACTACAATATGTAATTTCGATTACAATATAAGGGCGAGTATTTACCTCGATAAGCCCAAAATTATCCAAGTTTAATATCGATCTGAGCAACGTTTAGCTCTACTCCTTGCTCGACCGCTCCAAATAACCCTTAGAAGTTCTATGCAACTTCTTCTTAATACTCAACCAACTATGGAGATTTTCCTTAGGGTTTCGTTTTTGTGACTGAAGGGAAGTATAATAGTATTTCTGGGATTTTCTTATAAGTGTAACCTTGGAATACTACTTGTTATTGGGTCAAGGTATAGTAACAATAATTGGAGAGTATTTATACCAAGGTAGGGTGTATTTATACGAGACAACACCACAGGGGTATACCCCTCGGCAACCCAGCTAGGAGGGGTACTCGACGAGGGGAGGGCTCTCGGCCAGGGCCTCACGAGGGGAGGGGAGGCTAGGGCGAGACACTACACAAAGGGGAAGAGCTCTCAAGACTTAGGAAAGTTTTGTTATACCGTATTTCCG
Source organism: Przewalskia tangutica (assembly GCA_029844215.1). NCBI lineage: Eukaryota > Viridiplantae > Streptophyta > Magnoliopsida > Solanales > Solanaceae > Przewalskia > Przewalskia tangutica. Next base: position 67,000,703 of record CM056723.1, read on the forward strand.
GAGTATGCGTGGGGCGTGCGTAGAAAAATTTGAAACTTGTACTAAGGCTTGGCGAATTAATTTTGTTCACAACACCCGTTTAGAGTCGTTTTTCGAAAGCGTTTTCCACTTTCGTAGGGAATTTACGGCTATGTCATTTTTAATTTTTGCGGATTTTTCAGAGGCGAAGCGTGTTGGGCCAACAAGAGGGCGCCACTTGGCACCCTCCCATTGGCGGACGTGAGAGCTCGATTGTGGCCGATTGGAATGGCTTTAGTTGGTAGGATATTTGTGTGTTAGTTGGTTAAGGGGCACTTGGCAAGATCTTGGCCCTACACTTGCCTTGCACTTGGCAAGATCTTGGCCATTGGTTGGTCATTGGTTGGCTATAAATACCACCCTATGTTGAAGACTTTCTTCATCCTAAAATCTTCTAAGTGTTAAAATCCCTCCCTCTCCCTTCTTGTGGTTCTCGTCCAAAAGCCTTCCCCCTCCCCCGTGGCCGAGAGTTCCCCCCTAGTGGGGTAGGTAGAGGTATACACCACTCCTTGGGGTGCTAGCCAGTGGGTACCACTAGCCTAGTTTTTTTCGTATAATACCCCCTCTTGGTAGAAATACTCTCAAAGTATTGTTATAATGCCCAAATTACCTTAGAAGTATACCTTGTGGTATTCTCACGTTATACCTATACAAAAATGCCCAGAAATACTATTATACTTCCCTTAGTCACAAAAACCGAAACCCTAGGAAAATCTCCATAGTCCGTTAGAGTATTGTGTAGAAGTTGGTTAGAACTTCTAAGGGTGGTTTAGAGCGGGTTGGAGCGCTCGGAGTTGGAGTTAAACGATTGCCCAGGATCGACTTTAACTAGGATAATTATGGGCTTATCGAGGTAATTATCTTGTTCCTCTGTTGTAATTGGAAATTACATATTGTTAGACTATATAGTTGAAGTATACTATATATATAGAACTGAACGTTGTTGTCGGCAATGTCTTTGGACTTAAGCTGAATAATAAGAAACCTTTTGAAGAAGAGTACTAAAGCTGTTTTACTTAGGTGTATTACTGGTAGACTTGTGTAGTAGTAGTGGAGTAGAATTGTACCCGTTAGGGTTAGATGTATAACCCACTGGTTGGCTTGGTAGCCAGGCCTCGATAGAGGAGGAGATTTCTGTTTGTTGCGGGGAGGTCTTTTGAATTTTACGTAGAATGTTCTACGGTTAGACCTAAATGTTAATAAAGCGCCTTGTGGCCTTATAGGTTGAAGTACTACGTGTGGCGCGATCTAGGGCTAAGGAGTAGCCGACGGTTTGAGGTACTTGGGCGTTTTGCTATTAGTCGATACTCGTCGCGAGGTATGTGAACCTCTTCCTATCTCTTCTAGCATGATATGTGTGAACTATGTAGTACGGTAGGCGTCATGTGCTAAATGTATTTAGTTGATTTAAAACATAAAGTGTTATAACGGCTTTATGGGAAGTCGGTTATAAATGACTTTATGTTGGTAAGAAAATACTTGTGGTTTTAAAAGGTAAGCGATTTGAACTATAAGCGGCTTGTTATGTGATTAATAGAGAACTTGAAGTAATACTTGGTTTTGAGAACTTAAGAGTTATACTAACTTTATGGGAAGTTAGGTATAACGGCTTAAGAATGTTTCTTGATTTGGAAATCGGAATGTGTATCGACAAACCAACTGCGGCGTTAATAAAGGAAAATGTTTTGAATAAGTAAGTATTATTAAAACCAGTAGAAACTTCCATCTGCATAGAAGCTAAGATGAGACAAAATGATATTTCCTAGATCATGGCTGCTGTAATAAGATTGTTATAAACGAGAATATCCTACTCATATAAGACTTATGTTTCTCGGATAGTTTAAAGGAGAATTATATTCTTAAATGAATAAGACTATGAACTCTGAAACCTTTCTAAAATGAGAAACTTGAACATTGGAAATTAGGCAAACTTGATCATTGGAAAAGAATGTTGCTACTTGATTTTACAAAGAGAAGTAATCGATTTACTTTAAAAGGATAGTCACTCTATTTTTATACTACGGGTATTGTGTGACATTGTGAAAGTAACGTATCTTTTAAAGAGTTAATGTATGAAGTACTTTGGGGATAAAACCCCGAACTTGTTGGCATATAGTAGAAAGTACCTTGTGTGTATAACTTGATTGTGTTGGTTTGTGATAGCCTGGTAATACTTTCTTGTTGATTGATAAGTAAACATGTTAGGATGCTACGTGTGTTAGTATCTTGTGATGTTGAGTAAAGGGGTTTCCTTTGTTGTGCTTATGTTGCTTAACGATAAGCTGTTGTGTTAGTATTTTACATCACTCATCTCTTGAGATGATTAGGGGTTAAGCGCCCTCCGTCACGGGGTAGACTTCGGCGGGTCGATGGACCTATGATTCGAGAATACCTCATGCAGTCCCGAGGGCTATCGGAGCTACGAGTTCGAGTTAGTGTCGTCCTTTATGGGCATGCGGTCCATGTGGCCATGCGGTGCGAAGTCGGGGCGATCTTAGGGAGTAGCTACCCTCGATGCGGGAATACCTCATGCGGGCGATGAGATTGGCCTATGCGGAGTGCGGGAGTTCGAGGTTAGGCAGCGTACGGTGATCTGCGGGCAAGTGGCGGCTTTGATCATGTGGCGGTCTAGACAGATCTTATGATCTGATTCATGACCTTGTTGAGTGCGTGGGTTTTAGTAGTCGGCTATGCCTTCGTACTTACCGTCTGATTTTATTATGACAGGTGGGACACAGTGTTCATGTGTGTTCCTTGGTGCTTTTATATCATAAGCTGGCGGTGAGGAAGGTATTCCACGGGCATGATTGATGTTGTGGGCACGAGACCCATTGTTATATTTGAGTGATGACTTGAGGCGTGAGTCACGACTTGACATGTTGCTTTGTTGTAAGCGTAGTTTGGTTATCATACATGTCTCTCTGCTTTATATGACGCTATGATTTCATTTCTGATATGTATTTTGATTTCACATACTCGGTACTGTTATCGACCTCCTTGAAGCTGCGTTCATGCCGCGAGTTGAGGTACACGATCGTTGATCCTAGCTCTCGAGTCACGATTTCAGTTTGGGAAGCTCCGTTTCTCGGAGGCTTATCGGTGGTATAGTCCACTGTCGTCGTAAGTGTTTACATTCGAGGGTTTGGCGGGGCCTGTCCGCCATTGTTGTCATATCATTCTTAGAAGTGCAGTAATCTTGTTGTGGCGGGGTTTGTAAAAAGTTAAAGCTGCTCATGTTGAAAAAGTTGCTATTTATATTTATCTTGAAGGTAACCGTTTTTGGTTGCTTTGTCTTCTTATTTCAACTGTCTTATTACTGGTTTCATGTATTGTCTTTATGTTCGTGATTACTCGATGTATGTCTACTTGGGTGCGGGGTAAGGCACGATCCGGGCGGGTTGGTCGTGACAAAAGTGGTATCGAGCGATTAATCCTCGGAAAGTGTCTACAGGCCGTATCGATGAAGTCTTGATTATCGGTGTGTTGTGCACCACGCGATAATCGGAGGCTATAGGATATTTTAGGATTGGTTTCTATTCTTCTCACTCTGAGATCGTGCCTTAGAGTGTGTTGTAAGTTGGACCCTCGGCGTATTTCTTTCCCTTACCGTTATGCCTCGCGTGGTGGCCGGGCCCGGGAGGGCAAAGCGGAGGGCTGCGAGTAGAGTTCGAGGGTGGCGAGGCAGGCCCAATCATTACCTAGGGTAGTGCTTCATTCGGGAGTTTTGCGGCGTCACTAGCCCAATGAGTTTGCACGGCGGCGGTTCCAGCTGCGGCCATGATATTTGAACGCCGGTTCCACGGCCAGAGCGATGAATATAGAGTGCAAAGAAAGCGACCACATTACTAGCTATGGATGTGGCTACGGAGAGTATACCGATGTACCACGGGTCTTGATGACTATCTAAGAGAGGGTTGTGCAAGTGTAATTCTTGATTAAGCTTGAGCATGGCACGTATGCGGGCTTATGCGCGAGCCAAGCGTAGAGATCAGCGGGTTAACGAAGGACATCGAGAAGAGGGCGAGCGGCAAGTCCTTTGGTAACTTTCGGCGAGTCACCTCGCGTGATTGAATATGCGCATCCACGGTCTGAGTGGTCCTCGCGGGGTTCGGGGCGTTCGGGGTATGCGAGGAGTTGGTCGAGCTCGAGCTTAGGTTCCAGCTACACGTAGGTTCCGGCCCGGATTGATTTTCCTCGGTGTTCGCGATGTGGCACGTCGTCGGGAATGTCGTCTTTTAGTTGGTACTTGTTGTACCTCCGGCCGTCAGGGTCTGATGTCGAAATAGTGTCCTTGTAGGAGGACTTAGCCTTGAGATCGGTGGGTAGTTCGTCATCTTCCCTATATCGCCTACAGGCGAGTTTGATTTGAGCGACTAAGGGAGTGAAGCGATGAATATAGATATATCTTTAACCCTAGAGATCGGTATGTGTGATAAGGTGAGTATACCTTAAGTGCTATGTTACGATAACGGTGTGTTAGTCGTGATTAGATCATGGTTGTTTAGCAGAGTAAGATTTTGGGGATAGAGAAGGTGTGAGCCTTAGAGCTTTTCGTAGAGACCTTAGAGGTGAGGCCATCTCGAGAAAGGTGTAGTGTTATGTTTGACCCTTATCGGAGTGCATAGTGCACGTGAGTTATGTTTGGGATAGGTCCTGGTAGTGTGGAATGAAAGGGGTAGTTGAGGTAAGAAGGCCGCTAGGTTTTGAAGCGTGATTTGTGAGATTGTTCGAATCGGGAGCTAGTATTGTGCGGCGTTGCGGGTCGGGTTGAGGCCACGTTGCGGGTCAACCCGGTAGGTTTGGTGGTGGGGCCAGGTTGTGGTGGTCCCGCTTGTGTTAGGGTTGTGAGGTGTTAGGCCCGAGTTTAGTTAACGTACGAGTTCGTGGATGCGTTCGACCAGTGGTCGGCTCGATGGGGGCAGCCCATCGTGTTCTTCGGTCGGGGCCGTTTACTCGGTGTGTTGAGTTATCGAAGGTTGTAAGGCTGCAGGTGCCTACCTTCACCTTATGACGATGGAGCCAGGTAGAAATTTGTTGTTCTGGAAGTTTTGCCAAGCATGTGTTAAGAACTTCGGTGAATCTCGAATCGCGTTCGCCTCGGGCGGTGTGTGTATCTCGAGGTAGTCGTGGGGATTGTTGTCTCTGTGGAGGAAGTGTTTAAGCTACCATTTCGGTGTTCGGATATCGCTTTGTGGCGCCTTGTAGGGGCGGAAGTGTAAGTTGCGGTTGATTGGTTCGGCGTTGGCAAGATTGGATAGTTGGTTGAGCTTGTTCCGGTATCGTGGATAGAGTAAAGCTTGTCTAGAAGAGGTTACAGCGGCTCGGAGAAATCGTGCGGATAATCGGCGGCAACGCTTAGAGTTCGAGGTTGACGGTCGGTCTTCTTGAAAGTACCACCCGGGGTGGGTGTGGCGAGTTTTGGAATCTGAGAGGAACTTAGCGAGTTACTTTGGGCCTTTGAGTTCATGTGAAGGATAGGCGGGTTGCCTATATGATAGCTTTTCTTGTCAGACTTAGGAAGCGATCGTCCGATCTTTCGTATTGTTATGTTCGGGAAAGTATCGGAGATCCATCGAGTGTTCGATTAATGATGACCACGTTAGGGATAGTAACCCGAGTTTTGGAAACGAAGCGATGTCGGAAATGTGGTAAGAGTTCGAGTGTCTGCACGACCTCGGGGATCGCATGTAGTCGGTACCATTTGTTGGGTCGCGGGTGACACTAGAACCTCGCGGCAAAGTGACAAAAGTGGTATCGGGAAGAAGCGAGCATGTATGGCGAGAATTGATGTGACCATTTCTTTTGTTTGGAAAAGTGTGGAAGAAGTATATTTTAGACCCGGTGAGGAGTGTTTTGTGGTGATGATTAGAGGTGTTTCCTCGTGGACTTTGGCGTAAGTATTTCTGCAGTGCGGTGTGGCGGGATTGTTCTCGTAAGTATAGTAGTGAAGACTATATTGGCGCGCGTTTGTTTTGAGACTTATAAGGAACATTCGGACGAATGTTTCTAAGGAGGAGAATGTTATACCGTATTTCGGAGTATGTACGTGGGGCGTGCGTGAAAAATTGAAACTTGTACTAAGGCTTGGCGAATTAATTTTGTTCACAACACCCGTTTAGAGTCGTTTTTGACGAAAGCGTTTTCCACGACTTTCGTAGGGAATTTCCGCTATGTCATTTTTAATTTTTGCGGATTTTTCCGAGAGGCGAAGCGTGTTGGGCCAACAAGAGGCGCCACTTGGCACCTCCCATTGGCGGGCGTGAGAGCTCGATTGTGGCGATTGGAATGGCTTTAGTTGGTAGGATATTTGTGTGTTAGTTGGTTAAGGGCACTTGGCAAGATCTTGGCCTACTGCCTTGCACTTGGCAAGATCTTGGCCATTGGTTGGTCATTGGTTGGCCTATAAATACCACCTATGTTGAAGACTTTCTTCATCCTAAAATCTTCTAAGTGTTAAAATCCCTCCCTCTCCTTCTTGTGGTTCTCGTCCAAAAGCCTTCCCCTCCCTTGGCGAGAGTTCCCACAGTGGGGTAGTAGAGGTATACACACTCCTTGGGGTGCTAGCCGTGGGGTACCCCCCCTAGCCTAGTTGTTTTCGTATAATACCCCCCCTCTTGGTAGAAATACTCTCAAAAGTATTGTTATAATGCCCAATTACCTTAGCCGTATACCTTGTTGTATTCTAAGGTTATACCTATACAAAAATGCCCAGAAATACTAATATACTTCCCTTAGTCACAAAAACCGAAACCCTAGGAAAATCTCCATAGTCAGTTAGAGTATTGTGTAGAAGTTGGTTAGAACTTCTAAGGGTGGTTTAGAGCGGGTTGGGCGCTCGGAGTTGGAGTTAAACGATTGCCCGGGATCGACTTTAACTAGGATAATTATGGGCTTATCGAGGTAATTATCTTGTTCTCTGTTGTAATTGGAAATTACATATTGTTAGACTATATAGTTGAAGTATACTATATATATAGAACTGAGCGTTGTTGTCGGCAATGTCTTTGGACTTAAGCTGAATAATAAGAAACCTTTTGAAGAAGAGTACTAAGCTTTTTACTTAGGGACGTATTACGGTGAGACTTGTGTAGTAGTACCGTGGAGTAGAATTGTACCGTTAGGGTTAGATGTATAACCCCACTGGTTGGCTTGGTAGCGGCCTCGATAGAGGAGGAGATTTCTGTTGTTGCGGGAGGTCTTTGCCGAATTTTACGTAGAATGTTCTACGGTTAGACCTAAATGTTAATAAAGCGCCTTGTGGCCTTATAGGTTGAAGTACTACGTGTGGCGCGATCTAGGGCTAAGGAGTAGCCAAGCGGTTTGAGGTACTTGGGCGTTTTGCTATTAGTCGATACTCGTCGCGGTATGTGAACCTCTTCCTATCTCTTCTAGCATGATATGTGTGAACTATGTAGTGCGGTAGACGTCATGTGCTAAATGTATTTAGTTGATTTAAAACATAAAGTGTTATAACGGCTTTATGGGAAGTCGGTTATAAACGACTTTATGTTGGTAAGAAAATACTTGTGGTTTTAAAAGGTAATCGATTTGAACTATAAGCGGCTTGTTATGTGATTAATAGAGAACTTGAAGTAATACTTGGTTTTGAGAACTTAAGAGTTATACTAACTTTATGGGAAGTTAGGTATAACGGCTTAAGAATGTTTTCTTGATTTGAAATCGAATGTGTATCGACAAACCAACTGCGGCGTTAATAAAGGAAAATGTTTTGAATAAGTAAGTATTATTAAAACCGATAGAAACTTCCATCTGCATAGAAGCTAAGATGAGACAAAATGATATTTCCTAGATCATGGTCTGTAATAAGATTGTTATAAGCGAGAATATCCTACTCATATAAGACTTATGTTTCTCGGATAGTTTAAAGGAGAATTATATTCTTAAATGAATAAGACTATGAACTGAAACCTTTCTAAAATGAGAAACTTGAACATTGGAAATTAGGCAAACTTGATCATTGGAAAAGAATGTTGCTACTTGATTTTACAAAAGAGTAATCGATTTACTTTAAAAGGATAGTCACTCTATTTTTATACTACGGGTATTGTGTGACATTGTGAAATGCGTATCTTTTAAAGAGTTAATGTATGAAGTACTTTGGGGATAAAACCCGAACTTGTTGGCATATAGTAGAAAGTACCTTGTGTGTATAACTTGATTGTGTTGGTTTGTGATAGCACAGTAATACTTTCTTGTTGATTGATAAGTAAACATGTTAGGATGCTACGTGTGTTAGTATCTTGTGATGTTGAGTAAAGGGTTTCCTTTGTTGTGCTTATGTTGTAACGATAAGTCGTTGTGTTAGTATTTTACATCACTCATCTCTTGAGATGATTAGGGGTTAAGCGCCTCCGTCACGGGGTAGACTCGGGTCGATGGACCTATGATTCGAGAATACCTCATGCAGTCCCGAGGGCTATCGCGAGCTACGAGAGTTCGAGGTTAGTGTGCGTCCTTTATGGGCATGCGGTCCGTGGCCATGCGGTGCGAAGTCGGGGCGATGCGGGAGTAGCTACCCTCGATGCGGGAATACCTCATGCGGGCGATGAGATTGGCCTATGCGGGCTGCGGGAGTTCGAGGTTAGGCAGCGTGCATTGATCTGCGGGCAAGTGGCGGCTTTGATCATGTATGATGCAGGCAGATCTTATGATCTGATTCATGACCTTGTTGATGCGTGGGTTTTTAGTAGTCGGCTATGCCTTCGTACTTACCGTCTGATTTTATTATGACACAGTGGGACACGGTGTTCATGTGTGTTCCTTGGTGCTTTTATATCATAGGCTGCGGTGATGAGGAAGGTATTCCACGCATGATTGATGTTGTGGGCACGAGACCCGTTGTTATATTTGAGTGATGACTTGAGGCGTGAGTCACGACTTGACATATGCTTTGTTGTAAAGCGTAGTTTGGTTATCATACATGTCTCTGCTTTATATGACTGCTATGATTTCATTTCTGATATGTATTTTGATTTCACATACTAAATTTTTGTTATCTTGACCTCGCCCGAAGGCTGCGTTCATGCCGCAGGTTGAGGTACACCAGTCGTTGATCCTAGCTCTCAGGGTCACAGTTTCAGCGTTTGGGAAGCTCCGTTTCTCCGGAGGCTTATCAGTGGTATAGTCCACTGTCGTAGTAAGTGTTTACATTCAGGGGTTTGGCGGGGCCCTGTCCCGCCAATGTTGTCATATCATTCGTAGAAGTGCAGTAATCTTGTTGTGGGCGGGGTTTGTAAAAAGGATTAAAGCATTCATGTTGAAAAAGTTGCTATTTATATTTATCTTTGAAGGTAGTTTTTAGTTGCTTTGTCTTCTTATTTCAACTGTCTTATTACTGGTTTCATGTATTGTCTTTATGTTCGTGATTACTCGATGTATGTCTACTTGGGTGCGGGGTAGGCACGATCACGGGCAGGTTCGGTCGTGTGATTTTTCGATGAAGAAGTCTTCACAAAGGGGTATTTATAGGTCAAGCCATGCAACCAATGGCGAGATCATGCCAAGTGCAAGGCAAGTGTAAGGTCAAGATTCACCCATGTGTACCTTATCCATCTACCACACAAATATCACAAAATATCCTACCTACTCCTCTCCCTTTTCGTCCAATGCGCCCGCATCCACCATGAGAGGGTGCAGTGTTGCCCTCTCGTTGGTCAAAATGTTTCGTCTCTCGAAAAATCCATAAAATTAAAAATGACATAGCCTGAATTTTCCCTTCGCAAGTTGTCTAAAACGTTTCGTCGAAAAACGACTCTAATCGGGTGTTGTGCGCAAAAATTCGAACCTTGCCTACTTTAAAGCCCAAACTTTTCTACGTACGTCCTTACGTACATACTCTGGAAATACGGGGTATAACACGTACGTCCTCACATACATACCCTGGAACTACGGGGTGTAACAGTTTTTTTTAAAAAAAGAAGGGTGTTATTTAGTTTCCGCAGTTTACTTAGTTGTTAAGGTAGAAGGGTGCCCAGGTAGGGCACGATCGCGAGCGGTTGGGCGTGGCGAGTGGTATCGAAGCGATCGATCCTCGGAATGTCTACAGACAGTGTCTAGTAGAGTCTTGATTATCGGTGTGTTGCGCGTCACACCATAAACAAGAGGCTACAGGACATTTAGGAGTTGGTTTCTATTCTTCTCACTCTGAGATCGTGCCATAGAGCTGTGTTAGTAAGATAATTCCTCTCTGACGTATTTTGTGTTCTGATTATGCCTCGAGGAGAACGCGGCCGCCCAGAAGGGCAAAGGAGTAGCAGGAGCTACTAGTCAGACTCAGAGAGTTGATAGGGCTTATGCCCAGGGTATACCGGATGTTGTTCCGCAGTCGGCGAGTTCTTATGCGCCAGGTTTTGAGACCCCAGCACCAGAGCCTCCAGTTTCTCAGTTAGGAGAAGACTATAGGGTCATGAGGGAAGCCGTTATGTTATTGACCAAGATAGCGGTGCTACAATTTCTTCAGCAGGAGGTTATTCGGCCAGTACTGACAGGTGTACAGAGGGTAGAGGGCCAACGTGGAGATCGGCGTAAGAGGGCTAGACCAGTTGGTTATCCCGGTGAGTTCTTGGACGAGCAGTCTCAACAGTGAGTGAGATATTCGTCGCAGCCTACCCAGTATATACCCCCCGCAGTTCACAGGTGGGAGATATGACCCCACAAGGTATTTAGGAGTCGGTCCAAGCTCCAAGGGTCGAGGTTCTCAGAGGAGCAGAGGACTTTCTCGGTCGAGGCCACCTATTCCTCAGTGTATCAGATGCGGTAAGTGTCATTCAGGGAAATGTCGTTATGACACAGATGGTTGTTATTATTGTGGCCGTCCGGGCCACAAGAAGTGGGAATGTCCGGTTAGAAAGAAGCGTGGTAAGGTGGCTCGGCTATGAGGCGATGGTTGATTCTCTTTCCTCCGCGGTGTCGTCCCCGAGCGGTGTTGGATGTCGACCCGGTAGTGGTAGAGGTCGAGTGGAGTTTATAGTTCTGGCGGTCCTTCAAACCGCATAGATGACGTGACTTTGGGCGAGGATCGGAGGCGGCATCGCGTGGGATTCTGGTATATTCGATTCTTTTGAATCATACGTGCATTGTTAGATTCAGATTTTTCCCTAGCGTATATGTCTTCCCTGTGTTACTAGCAGTTGTAAGCGATAGTACCCCCAGAGGTAGGAATACTTTGATTAGTAAAGTGAGAAGTTAAGAATGTTGACAAGAATGATAAGTGGTAGAGGCGTAGTTGTGTAGAGTTCACTAGTTGTAATTACCAGTGAGTGTATGAACCGATAGGGAAGGATGTCTGATAGAAATACTTTGGCTTATGTGACGAACCTCTAGTGAATGGGAGGATAGGGTAAGAAGTACCTTGAGATAAGAGAAATATTTATTTCAGACTAAGAATGAGAAGTTAAGTGTGACGATGGGTCGGGTTATGGACTCATTTCGGGTCAACCGGTAGTATGGAATGGGGTGATGTCAGTTAGAAATGGTCCCGTTATGTGATAGGGTCACGAGGATGCAAGGCCCAGATTTAGTTAATCGTTGTACGAGTTCGTGGATGTGTTCCACCGGAACTAGGTCGTAAGGACCGAGAAGAGCCTTAACGGGAATGTAAGTAACAATATGGCCAAGTTTGGTTAGTAACTCCAAGAATTGGGGAACATAAACAATATTTGAGATGTTGTACGTTTACTAAATAAGTTTAGAAGTACGAGAAAGAATGACAAGTAAGAAAATAAAGTAACCTCTAAAGATCTTGTTTGTGATAAAATTTGTAACCTTGAGTTTTGTGAGAAGGGTCCGCAGACGGAAGGTCCATTGATATGTTTACGTATGTTGTGGTGGCCATGTATGGCATCGTTGGTCTTGTGGAGTATTGATTGATAGGCATAGTATAGAGTTTATGCCGGAGTTTGTATAGCTTGACAACCGACTAAGAACATTCGGGGACGAATGTTTCTAAGGGAAGAATGTTACATCCGTAAGTTCGGGACATGTATAAGAGAAGGTATGTAAGGAATCAAGACTTGAAATTAATACTGAAAGGAAGAATTGTTTTAGACGGAAAATCTTAGGACGTCGGAAAGGAAAAAATGTTCGTTGTTGAGAATTGGATTCTCAAAATGCATTATTTGAAGAGTATGGAACTTATTAACATTTTGGAAATTTACTTTTCGGATTTGGTCACGTGGGGCCCACAGAAATTTTACGTTTTGTGGGCCCACGAGGTTTCTGGAATTTTATGGACGAATGAGAGGCGACACGTGGCACACACACTTGGTCTTGGTCGAATTTTGTAAGGGTAGAATGGTCATTGACCATCTTGGAAGATAAGTCTTGAGCTTGAGATTGTTGACGAGTCAACTTGTCCAGCTCTTTAATTAATGATCCTCATCCAAGCCACACATTTGTTATAATCTAAGCCATCGATGTGTTATATATGCTAAGCTAGTGCAAGACAAGCTCTTCTAACACTTTGAAAATTTCACAACATTTTCTTGTCCATAGTATTGCTCTCGGGTTTGGAGGAGTTCAATGAAAAATTTGTAGTTTTGATCCTTTGTTCACAAGACTTTAACCCAATCTCCCTAAGGGTGTTGTAAGGATATCTCAATAGAAAGATTTGGAAAAGCAGCGTTTCGTATTAGTCATGGCGGAAACTTAAGGAGTTCTTCAACTTTGAAGTTGGAACTTGAAGATGGGTTCTTCATAGGCTTCTAAGGAGTGCTTGGAGCGGATTTGAACTTAAGGAAAGGAGCTAAGAATTGCTAAGGCGCGACTTTGAATCTTGGAAATTTTAAGGGCTTATAAAGGTATAAATCTTGTCGTTTTAGTAATTAAGATTACTTGTCATTGTAGCTATGGATATTAGCAAGCATGAGGTATATATTGTGTAGTTGTATAAGTATATTGGCTATTGGAACCCTACTCCGAAAACTAGCATGTTAGCCTTAAGATTACAATTCAAGTTGATTATTAGTTTAAGTCGTCGCATATTGTATAAGAAGGAAATTGTAGTTGTTGAAGTTGTTTATGACTATATAACATGTTAGACCTTAGAACTTGGAATTGGAAAAGGATTGGAAAAGACTTTGATTTGTTGGTTGTTGTTGGCCGAGAATGGCTTGAATATGGAACTACTTCGTATTAATTGTGGGGCGGAAGTTTACACGTGTTGTAAGGCGTGTAATCCCCTTTGTTTGGTTGTTGTTTTGAGCCTTAAATGTGGCGTGTTGGTTATTGTATTCGGCCTTGAAAAAGGTGGCAAAGTGAGTAGAAACAAAGGATGTGCTGCCCGATTTTCCGTAGAATTAGAGACCGTATAATTAGTATTATTCTACGTTAGAGACTAGAAGTTGATAGTCTTGTTGTGACCATTATAGGTTGACACTTCTACGTACGGCGTATTCGGCTTAGCTTGTGGATTTAGCCGAAAAGGTATGTGAACTATCTCCTCTTCTAGCATGATTCCTTAAGATAAAGAAAGTATGTCCTACTCGCCAAATGATCCATTCCTTGGTTGTATTTGGATTGCCTAAAATAGAATTTGTTCTATGTACTTCCTTGATTGTACTTTGATGTTTAAATTGTAAGTTGTATAATCCATTGCCTTAGTGAAGTTGGATTCTTAAAAGTGAAAGTATTTTACTTAAAGTACATGGAGTCTTGAAAAGGAAGTGGTTTCCAAATATTTTGGCTAGTGTCCTAGTTCCAAAACCTAAGGGTTGTTGTAATGACTTTAGAGGAGTCAAAGGAGTGATTTACTTAATTATTTTAAGAGAGGAGAAATGACATGATTTAAGAGAAGTAACTTGTTTTAAAGGTGTGAATTACTTGAGGTTTAAAAGTAGAAGAAACTTGTTTTCTAAATATTAAGAGACTTGAAGTATTTTGAAAGTTAAGAAACTTGATTTATAAGTATTTGATACTTGGTTTTAAGTATAAGTCTCTTGGTTATAAAAGGAATGAATATGTCTAAAACCATAAAGGGTTATAACGGCTTTATGGGAAGTTGGTTATAACGGCTTTATGGAAGGTTAAGAAAGTTGTCTATTTTGATTAAGGGGCATAATTTGCCTAGTTTGTGAAAAATTTGAAGTTACTTGATTTCAAGCTTTGAAATGAGTTCCCTAAAAGTATAGTATCTTACTTTGAAAAATAGACATACATTGATACTACGGGTGTTAGTATCTTGGGGTTTTACATAAAAAGGAGTCTTTGGAAAAGAATGTACGTACGTAGTACTTTGGCTTGTTTAATTGAGAATTATTCTATGTATGCCTTGATAAGTACTTTGACTTGTTTAATTGAGAATTATTCTATGTATGCCTTGATAAGTACTTTGGCTTGTTTAATTGAGAATTATTCTATGTATGCCTTGATAAGTACTTTGGCTTGTTTAATTGAGAATTATTCTATGTATGCCTTGATAAGTACTTTGGCTTGTTTAATTGAGAATTATTATATGTGTGCCTTGATAAGTACTTTGACTTGTTTAGTTGAGAATTGCCAATGTGTGCTGGTAATAGCATTTGAGTACAAGTATTATGTTTTATTACGTTGCCGCGACTCTCGGTTGGAGGGTGTTTGCCTTGTAAGTTTACTTGGGCGTCTGAAGCGGTGAGTGGGATTCCGGGTATGTTTCCATTATTTGTGTTACCATGGTCATGCTTATACGATGTGGGATTAGGCATGCGACGCGAGGATACTCGCGGACATGCTTATCGATGTGGGATTAGGGCATGTGACCAGGAGTCGGGTTAGATTCTCGGATTTGTTTGTGTTACCCTACGATCATGCTTATACGATGTGGGATGCCGGGGCATGCGACCGCGAGGGATACCCTATGGTCATGCTTATACGATGTGGGATGCCGGGGCATGCGACCACGAGGATACTCGCTGGACATGCTTATCGATGTGGGATTAGGCATGTGACCGGGAGGCGGGTTTGATTCGATTTGTTTGTATACCCATGGTCATGCTTATACGATGTGGGATTAGGCATGCGACCACGAGGATACTCCTGGACATGCTTATACGATGTGGGATTAGGCATGTGACGAGGCGGGTTTGATTCTCGGTTGTTTGTATACCCGTAGTCATGCTTATACGATGTGGGATTAGGCATGCGACCACGAGGATACTCGCTGGATATGCTTATTGGTGTTATATTATATCATGGATAGCGGTGAGGAAGGATTCCACGGGCATGATTGATATTATGGGCATGAGACCCATAGTTATATTTGAATAGTGACTTTGAGGCATCGTCCACGACTTGATATAATCGCTTATGTATTGTGTCTTGTAGGTTGGCTATCATACATGTCTCTATTTTGTTTAGGCTGTTATGATTTCATTCTGATTTCTTATTTCACATACTTGGTACATTCTTCTTGACCTCGCCCGAGGGCTACGTTCATCTGCGAGTTTAGGTCTGTTGTTTGGTGATCTGCAGTGTAGGACCTGCCGATATTTTGGATAGCTCATACATTCGGGAGTTTATCTTTTTGGTATAAGTTCCTTGATGCAGGCTTTTATGCGATTATGGGTGCAGCGGGGCCTTGTCCGTCATAGTTGATATAACTCTTGAAGTGCAGTATTCATATGTGAGATTGGACTCGTATGCGGTGTAGTGTCTTTTGTTATGTATATTATGGCGGCCTTGTCGGCTTTGCCCTTGCGTATGTTGGTTTTAAAAAAAAAGGATGTTATTTAGTTTCATGATTTACTTAGTTGTTAAGGTAGAAGGTGCCCGGTAGGGCACCGATCCGCTTGAGGTTGGGCGTGACAAGATGTCATCACAGGTACTTTATCAGTTTCTTGTTGTGACGTATATGCCTTGATAGATCCGGTTTCTACCTTGTCCTATATATCTCCCCTTATTGCTAGTAGGATAGGGATAGAGCCTGAGTCCATAGACCCTTTTGAGGTAGCTACGCCAGTGGGGGATTCGGTGGTAGCTGAGCGGGTATATAGGGCTTGCCCAGTGACTATATGCAGTCGTCAGACCCTAGCCGACTTGATAGAGTTGGATATGACCGATTTTGATGTGACCATGGGTATGGATTGGTTAGCTTCTTTATACGCCAATGTAGGCAGGAAAGCGGTTGATGCAGTTCGATTTCTGAGGCCGGTTATCGAGTGGGAGAACACCGTGTCGCCCAGGGGTAAGTTTATTTCTTACCTCGAGGCCGGGAAGATGGTTGAAGGGTATATCTACCGTCATTCGGGTATTTGACGAGCGGTGACACGGACCTTCATCGATTCGATGGTCGAGAGAGTTTCGGATGTATTCCCGGCACGACCTCGGGTATCCTCCCGAGAGGAGATAGAGTTTTGCATTGATATTACGCACGATACTCGACTATATCCATTCCGCCATCTGAATGACACTGCCGAGTTGAGAGAGTTGAAGGACCGGTGAGAGATTTCTTTGGAGAAGGGCTTTATCAGGCCAAGTGTTTCTCCCTGGGGAGCGCCGGTATTGTTAGTGAAGAAGAAGGATGGGACGCTGCGTATGTGTGTTGATTACAGGCGGTGAACAAGGTGACTATTAAAACAGATACCCTTCCCGGGATTGATGATTTGTTCGACCGGTTGCGGTAGCGGTATTTCTCAAGATGAACTGCGATCGGTTACCATCAGTGCGAGTTAGGAGGCGGATGTCCATAAGCGCATTCGGACGTCACGCACTATGAGTTGAGTCATGTCTTTCGGTTTGACCAATGCTCGTGATTTATGGATTTGATGAGCCGAGTGTTCAAGCCATTTTGGATACGTTTGTGATAGTATTCATTGATGACATCTTGATTTATTCTCGCTCTGGTAGGAGCATGCGGAGCATTTGAGGCAGTCTTTGAGAGTTCTCGGGACCAGCGGTTGTATGCCAAGTTTTGAAGTGTGAGTTTTGGTTGGCTTGGGCGTTTAGGGCACGTTGTCGGGCGATGGTATTCGGGTGGATACGACAAAGATCGAAGCGATCGAGTTGGCCTAGTCCTACTACCCAGCAGTGCGCACTTTTGGGCCTTGCGGGTTACTACGGAGGTTTGTGGAGAAGTTTGCTTCTATTTGGCACCTTTGACCAAGATGACTCGAAGCGGCTAAGTTTCAATGGGCGGATACTGCGAGAAGGGCTTCCGATTCTTGAAGGAGAGATTGGCGAGCCCGGTTCTTACTCTTCCGGAGGGTCGGGCGTCTATGTGGTTTATTGTGATGCGTCGGACATCGGGCTTGGATGTGTGTTGATGCGGCGGGCAAGGTTATAGCTTACGTCTCGGCTCGAAGCATGAGAAGAACTACCCACATGACTTAGAATTGGCGAT
Organism: Przewalskia tangutica; assembly: GCA_029844215.1. Lineage (NCBI taxonomy): Eukaryota > Viridiplantae > Streptophyta > Magnoliopsida > Solanales > Solanaceae > Przewalskia > Przewalskia tangutica. The sequence goes on from CM056723.1 coordinate 67,018,053, forward strand.
GATTCACGCCTTGAAGATCAGGAGACATTATTTGTATGGAGTTCATGTGGATATTTACAGCACCACAAGAGCCTCAGGTATATCTTGACGGAGGAGCTGAACTTGCGACGGAGACGGTGGTTAGAGCTACTCAAGGATTATGATGTTGATATCCTATACCACCCAGGGAAGGCCAATGTAGTGGCAGATGCCCTTAGTCGTAGATCGATGTGTAGTCTATCAGATGTGCAGCCAGAGAGGAGGGGCATGGTCCGCGAGATACATCAGCTAGCGAGCCTTAGATTCCGATTGATTGATTCTGATAGTAGTGGGGTTCGGGTTCGAGAGGTTGCCGAATCTTCCATCGTCGAGGAGGTGAAGAGGCGACAGTATGAGGATCCGATTATGACACGATATCGAATCTGACTCTTCGTGAGGAAGGGTCGCTTGAGTAGCTTTGATGGGGTGCTAAGATTTGAAGCGGGTTGTGTGTTCCGGATATTGCGAGGACTTCGACGGAGTTCTAGGAAGCACGCAGCGCGTTACTCTATCCATCCGGTGTCGACAAAGATGTACCACCACCTCAGATCTGTGTATTGGTGGGGCGACACGAAGAGGGCGTTGCGAGTTTGTTGCTCGGTGCACGAGTTGTCGGCCAGTCAGTGGAGCACGAGGCACAGTGGGTTGTTGCAGGCTATAGAGATTCCAACATGGAAGTGGGAGGTGATCAATATGGACTTTATTACAGGGTTACATCGCACTCAGAGGAAGCATGATTCTATCTGGGTTATCGTCGGCCGGTGAAATCAACCCACTTTCTTCCGTCGGGGCGACTTTTCTAGAGGATTACGCTAGACTTTACATCCGAGAAATCGTGAGACTACATGGGGTCCCTATTTCTATCATATCGGACAGAAGAGCCCAGTTTACGGCTAACTTCTGGAGGTCTTTCCTGTAACGACCCGTCCCGGGGCCCGTTACTGGTGCCTTATCCCGGGCACCCTAGTGACACAACATCAGAGAAAACCAGCGGACAATAAAACTTTAAACAAGAAACAAGATATATGATCATAAAAGCAAGCCAACCAGTTACCTTCCAATAACATATATAAATACAACTCTTTCAAAAGCGAGCAGTTTAATCCTTTTTACAAACCACGCCTTGCATTGACTACAGACCTCTAAGATTTACAACAACTATGACGGGACGGGGCCGCCATACCACGAATGTACAAGAACCTACAACTCGGGGAACACATACCAAAAGATAAGCCTCGGAGAAACGGAGCTTCCCCAATGAGCGAGATCCTAGGCGAGGATCCACGGCCGATGTACCTCTACTGCGGCATGAGCGCGGCCGAAGGAGGTCGATCTGGCAATTGCAGTATGTGGCGTAAAAATCAGTAATGAAATCATACTAGTCTATATAAAGCGGAGACATGTATGATAACCAAACTACTGATTCAACATAAAGCGATCATGTCGATCGGGGACTCACGCCTCAAGTCATCACTCAAATATAACTATGGGTCTCACGCCCACAACATCAATCATGTTCGCATCATGGCGCGTGCCGGTCTGCGCCGGTGTAGACATGTCCATGATGCAACAATAATACCAATGCCCATGGCCACGTACCCCGAAATTCTACCTCGGTGTGAACGCGTCCGTGACATCAACAATAATATCTTGGGTGATCAACCTGCGCGTAGCACGTGCCCCGGAATTCTACCTCGGTGTAGACATGTCCGTGTAACCACAATAACAATATATCGGGTAATCAACGGCGCGTGGCGCGTGCCGAATCTGCGTCGGTGTAGACATGTCCATGTGACATCAACAACAAGGCGATAATCAAAATGGAAACATACGTGGAATTCTCCATCACCGCCGTCGAGTAAGTTCTCAACAAGTCTCTGACCACTCTATCGAGAGGCGTGGTAACACGCAAATACCACACTTGCACAACAAAGGCTATCATCACAAGCATAGGCAAGTTTCACAACAACAAGCATAGGCGAGTTTCACACAACTCAAAGTACTTTCATTTTATGCCAAAGTCGGGTTTTTAACCCCAAAGTATTACATACGTTAAGTTCTTTTAAAGAGATCCATTACTTTTATAAAAGTCACCCTATGCAGTAGTATTAGAATGACCAACCCACATTCCTTTTCAAAATCAAGTAACAACATTCTTTTCCTAAGTTCCGGTTTGCCTAGTTTCAATTACTCAAGCTTCATTTTCAAATGCTCAAGTCACTTATTTTAGAAAGGTTTCATAACTCATAGTCTTAATCTCTTTTAAAACAATTGAGTAACATATGTCATATATGTGAGTAGTTTATTCTTGTTTATAACGATCTTATTACAATGACCGTGATCTAGAAAATGTAATATCATTTTGTCTTATCTTAGCTTCATGCGGATGGAGGTTTCTCTTGGTTTTAATACAACACATCATTATTCAATACATTTTCCTTTATTAACGCCGCGATGGTGCTGTCGATACATTACGATTCGAAATCAGTAAAACATTATCCCTTTAAAAACCAAGTACTCATTACTCACGAATGAGGTTTCACACAAACATCCACATTAAAACAAATAAGTTAAGTCTCTTATCTTATAAGATCAAGTCTCTTAACTTCTAACATCAGTAAACCATTTTCACCTACATAAGGTCGTTATAACTAACTTCCCATAAAGCTATTATAACACCCTATGTTTTAAACCAACCAAATCACTTAGCACGTATGCGTCTGCGTACTACATAGTTCACAACAATCATGCTAGAAAAGATAGGAAGAGGTTCACATACCTCGATAAGCCCAAAATTATCCAAGTTATAATGTCGATCCTGAGCAAGGTTTAGCTCCTACTCCGTGCGCTCCAAACAACTCTTAGAAGTTCTAACCAACTTCTACTCAATACTTCAACCAACTATGAAGATTTCCTTAGGGTTTCGGTTTGAGACTAAAAAGGACAAAAGGTAGTATTTCCGGACTCTACGTAAAGAGGTATCTTTGGAATACTACAAGGTCTGAGCTAAGGTATTTTGGGCATTATAACAATCTTAGAGAAGTATTTCAATACCACGAGGAGGGTATTATCTGAAAACAACTAGGCTAGGGGTACCCACGGCTAGCACCACAAAGGGGGAGGAACCCTCGGCCAAAGGCCACACGAAAGGGGAGGGAAGGCTCTCGGCTAAGAGCTCACAAAGGGGAGGAGAGGTTTCAAGACTTGGAAGTTTTGGAATGGATGAAGTCTTCACACTTAGGGGTATTTATAGCAAAACCAAAGGCCAACAAGGGCCAAGATCCTTCCAAGTGTATAGCAAGTGTAAGGGCAAGATTAAGCCAAGTGCACCTAAACCCTACTCACAAAACACTCCACAAAACAAGCCACAAAGCAAGGCACACCCGAGGGCGATCGGCGAGCCAACCCAGCGCCGCCTCCAAGCAGTCGATGAGGGTGACAAGTGTCACCCTCCCGTTGGTCAAAGGTTTCGTCTCTCGGAAAAATCCGCAAAAATACAAAAGCGACATAGCCGGAATTTTCCGCCCGAAGTTATGTAAAGCGTTTAGTCGAAACGACTCTGGCGGGTGTTGTGCACAAATGTCATTCGGCGAGCCACTGGCGGGGTGACACGTGTCACCCTCATATTGGCCCTCAAAAGCGTCTTCGAAAAATATCCACAATGGCCAAAATCTCAAAACAAAGTGGGCCCTAAAAGCAGTAAATTTCTCGTGGGCCCAGCGTGACCATTTCAGTAAATAAAATCTCAAAATTCTAATATAATCTATGAAGTCCAAATACCAAATCGGGAATCCAATTCCCATTAACGAACCTTTTTCTTCACAAATAACAGGAAACTTTTAGTCGAAAACTCACATCTTCTTTCTTTTCAAAATTTACTGTACTCTGCACGTCGTCCTCACATATATACCCCGCAACTACGGTATAACATTCTCCCTCGCCAGAAACATTCGTCCGAATGTTCCTTCTCAAGTCGGATAACGATAAAGTTCCTCTAACAAGTTGCGCGCGCCAACGCCACGAACTAACACACGTTCTCTTCTCCTAACTCGTTGTACCGCTTCTCGAACACTCGAACTCTTTCTAGTATCCGTACCACGCCGTCAATGCTGTTTCCTACCTTTGGAGTTACTACCTCAAACTTGGTCATCATACTAACTTCAATCTCCTTAAGGCCATTCCGGCCTCGCGATCCGCTCGTTGAACATATCCACCAACTCATACGATGGTCATACAAACTTGGGCCTAGCATCCTCGTGACCTACCACTGGCGGGACCACCGAGGACCCCACCCCAAACCGGGTTCTGGGTTGACCGCAAATGGTCCTCAACCCGACCCAACGCGCCAAACTCTTGTTCCCGATCCGAACAATCTTACTAACTCACATCATGAAAGCTACCACTTCCATCTCACACTACCCACGGACTTATCACACAAATAAATCCCACGTATACCACTACTCGATAAGGGTCAAACATAAAATAAATCTTTAACTCAAGACGACCTTACCCACAAGGTCTCGATCGTGACATAGTCTAAGGTTCACTTACCATGCCCATCGTATCCTCCCAACTAAGCATGTTTTCTAACCCACAATTAACACAACGCTATTCGTACATAGCACATAATAATGAGACCATCATAACAAGCATACGAACTCTAGAGGTTAAGGATATACGAAGCTACCGCTCACTCTAATCATAGGCACGCCTGCAGGCATGCATAACTGAAGGCGATGAACCCATCGATCCGGTGGTGAGTCGTAACATCCGTGCTACCCTTGGTCGAGACAGTTCCTGCAAAATGGCCTGCTGTCGCAAAATAACAAGCTCCCACGGCACCACGACACTCCCGAAATGCGGTCTACCACATCGACCACCGAGGTAGGGGTGACCGCATCCGCCAACACCCTTACTTCCGCGGAAACACGAACCCTTGGAGCCACGACTGCTCCGAATACTCAAGGTTGTGGAGGACCACTCTGCTTTGGCGGAGGTACAAAACTAGTATCTTCTTTGAGGCGGTCCGCCTCGAAAGTCCAAAGGACCTGTTGTTCGGCCCTCTGCTGGCGATCTTGGTCATTCCGTCGACCTCCGTGCCTCGCATCGGTCGTGAGCACGTATGCGGGCAATGTCCATGGCCGGCTGAAGAGCTACTCCTGAACATGCCTCTGACATGTAATCATCGAGCCCTGTATCATATCGGTGCACTCGATCCTCCATTCTAGCTACCACGCTGGGCGTCAAGACGATGAGTCGAACTCCACATTGTACTCCGAGCAAATGCGCGCTCTGTCTAAGCATCAAAAATCTGCCGGCGTGCCCTCCTCATCTGCGGAGGCAAGAAGTGCGTGAGAAAGCCCGAAAACTCATCCCATCTGCTGGAGTGCATGCTCTCCCGAAAGCTCCATGAATCAAACCAATCGATTGCGGTATCACGCGGCCGATCGCGAACCAAAGTCCGCAGACTCGGTCTCAAGCCTTGATCACCGCGTGATCAGCTGCCGGATGAACTCCTGCGGATCATCCTCGAGCCTCGACCCATAAAACTCTGGCGGGCTCTGACTCGAAAGTCCGTAGCCTCAAACTATCTGCTCGGGGTGAACGGCTGGTGCTCTCGAATCGAGGCTGCTGCGTCCGGCCTATCCTCATATCGGCCACGACCACGGCGGCAAGCGCCATCTCCGTAACCCATCTCCTGCGCGGTGTGGGGTGGAGGCTCAGTGCTGCGGTCTCGGCAGCCATTCTTTGCGGCTCTAACCTCTCTGGGTGGCGGCGTCCTGAAACCGCCGTCACAAGCACAACCTCAGTCTTGTGCGGGCTGCGCCTGCGTGCTTCTCTGTATCTCACTAGCGGTTCCTCGGCTGTCTTGCCGCCCGAGGGCTCTGGTTGCCTTGGCGGAGGCATAAGCGGTAAAAGCGAGACACGCGTCGGAGGGTCCAACTTACAACACGACTCTAAGGCACGATCTCGGAATGAGAAGAATGGAAACCAATCCTAAATGTCCTGCGACCTCACGATTATAGATGTGGTGCACAACACATCGATAATCAAGACTACTAGACACGGTCGTAGACACTTTCCGAGGATTAAGCGCTCGATACCACTTTTGTAACGACCGTCCGGGGCGTTCTTGGTGCCTTATCCGGGCACCCTAGTGACACAACATCGGAAAACCAGACAATAAAACTTTAAACAAGAAACAAGATATATGATCATAAAGCAGGCAACCAAGCGGTTACCTTCCAATAACATATATAAATACAACTCTTTCAAAGCGAGCAGTTTAATCCTTTTTACAAACCACAACAATTACTACAGACCTCTAAGATTTACAACAACTATGGCGGGACGGGGCCCGCCATACCACGAATGTACAAGAACCTGACTCGGGAACACATAACAAAAGATAAGCCTCGAGAAAGCGGAGCTTCCCAAATGAATCGAGATCCTAGGCGAGGATCCACGGCCGATGTACCTCTACTGCGGCATGAACGCGACCCGCCGAAGGAGGTCGATGCAATAGTACAGTATGTGGCGTAAAAATGCGTAATGAAATCATACTAGTCTATATAAGCGGAGACATGTATGATAACCAAACTGATTCGCACATACATAAGCGATCATGTCGATCGGGGACTCACGCCTCAGTCATCACTCAAATATAACTATGGGTCTCACGCCCACAACATCAATCATGTTCGCGTCACGGCGCGTGCCGGAGTGCGCCGGTGTAGACATGTCCATGATGCAACAATAATACCAATGCCCGTGGCCACATGCCGAATTCTACCTCGGTGTGACACGCGTCCATGTGACATCAACAATAATATCTTGGGTGATCAACCCGCGCGTGGCCATATGCCCCGAATTCTACCTCGGTGTAGACATGTCCATGTAACCACAATAACAATATATCGGGTAATCAACCCGACGCGTGGTCGCGTGCCGAGAATCTGCGTCGGTGTAGACATGTCCATGTGACATCAACAACAAGACGATAATCAAAATGGAAACATACGTGGAATTCTCCATCACCGCCGTACGTCAAGTAAGTTCTCGACAAGTCGACCAGGCCTCTGTCGAGACAGCGGTAACACGAAATACCACACACAACAAAGGCTATCATCACGGCATAGGCAAGTTTCACAACAACAAGCATAGGAGTTTCACACAACTCAAAGTACTTTCATTTTATGCCAAAGTCGGGTTTTTAACCCCAAAGTACTACATCGTTAAGTTCTTTTAAAGAGATCCATTACTTTTATAAAAGTCACCTATGCAGTAGTATTAGAATGACCAACCCACATTCCTTTTCAAAATCAAGTAACAACATTCTTTTCCTAAGTTCCGGTTTGCCTAGTTTGATTACTCAAGCTTCTCATTTTCAAATGCTCAAGTCACTTATTTTAGAAAGGTTTCATAACTCATAGTCTTAATCTCTTTTAAAACAATTGAGTAACATATGTCATATATGTGAGTAGTTTATTCTTGTTTATAACGATCTTATTACAATGACCACGATCTAGAAAATGTAATATCATTTTGTCTTATCTTAGCTTACATGCGGATGGAGGTTTCTCTTGGTTTTAATACAACACATCATTATTCAATACATTTTCCTTTATTAACGCTGCAATGGTGCAATCGATACATTACGATTCCAAATCGGTAAAACATTATCCCTTTAAAAACCAAGTACTCATTACTCGAATGAGGTTTCACACAAACATCCACATTAAAACAAATAAGTTAAGTCTCTTATCTTATAAGATCAAGTCTCTTAACTTCTAACATCGATAAACCATTTTCACTACATAAGGTCGTTATAACTAACTTCCCATAAAGCTATTATAACACCCTATGTTTTAAACCAACCAAATCACTTAGCACATGTACGTCTACCGTACTACATAGTTCACAACAATCATGCTAGAAAAGATAGGAAGAGGTTCACATACCTCGATAAGCCCAAAATTATCCAAGTTATAATGTCGATCCTGAGCAAGGTTTAGCTCCTACTCCGTGCGCTCCAAACAACCCTTAGAAGTTCTAACCAACTTCTACTCAATACTTCAACCAACTATGAAGATTTCCTTAGGGTTTCGGTTTGAGACTAAAAAGGACAAAAGGTAGTATTTCCGGACTCTACGTAAAGAGGTATCTTTGGAATACTACAAGGTACAAGGCTAAGGTATTTTGGGCATTATAACAATACTAGGAGAAGTATTTCAATACCACGAGGAGGGTATTATCTGAAAACAACTAGGCTAGGGGTACCCACGGCTAGCACCACAAAGGGGAGGAACCCCTCGGCCAAAGGCCACGAAAAGGGGAGGAAGGCTCTCGGCTAAGAGCTCACAAAGGGGAGGAGAGGGTTTCAAGACTTGGAAGTTTTGGAATGGATGAAGTCTTCACACTTAGGGGTATTTATAGCAAAACCAAAGGCAACCAAGGGCCAAGATCCTTCCAAGTGTATAGCAAGTGTAAGGGCAAGATTAAGCCAAGTGCACCTAAACCCTACTCCAAAACACTCCAAAACAAGCCACAAAGCAAGGCACACTTGAGGGCGATCGGCGAGCCAACCCAGCGCGCCCGCCGGCAAATCGATGAGGGTGACAAGTGTCACCCTCCGTTGATCCAAAAGGTTTCGTCTCTCGGAAAAATCCGCAAAAATACAAAAGCGACATGGCCGGAATTTTCCGCCCATGAGTTATATAAAGCGTTTAGTCAACGACTCTAGCAGGGTGTTGTGCACAAATGTCATTCGGCCAAGCCACCTAGGCGGGGTGACACGTGTCACCCTCCTATGGCCCTCAAAAAGCGTCTTAGAAAAATATCCACAATGGCCAAAATCTCGAAAACAAAGTGGGCCCACAAAGCAGTAAATTTCTCCGTGGGCCCAGTGACCATTTCAGTAAATAAAATCTCAAAATTCTAATATAATCTATGAAGTCCAAATACCAAATCTGGGAATCCAATTCCATTAACGAACCTTTTTCTTCACAAATAGCAGGAAACTTTTCCGTGAAAACTCACATCTTTCTTTCTTTTCAAAATTTCTGCCGTACTCTACGCGTCGTCCTCACATATATACCTGCAACTACGGGTATAACATTTCGAAGGGATTAGGGCCTTGGTGAGCCTCGATCTTGCATTCCATCCTCAGGCAAGCGAGCGAGCGGGCGTCTTATCCGAACAACGAGGATATCTGCGAGCTGTATTATTGATTTCGAGGTAGTGGGAGTATCATTTGCCGCTAGTAGAGTTTGCATATATTAACTGCTACCACTCCGGTATCGGATGGCGCCTTATGAGGCCTTATATGGGAGGAAGTGCAGTCGCGATAATTTGGTTTGATGTGGGTGAGTACGATTAGTCCGGGCGGACTTGGTTGTGACGATGGATAAGGTGAAGCTTATCCGGAGCGGTTATTGACTCGAGTCGGCGAAGTCGTATGCAGATCATCGGCATCGACATTTGGAGTTTGAGGTTGATGATTGGGTTTTCCTGAAGGTGTCACCCATGAAGGGTGTGATAAGATTTGGGAAGAAAGGAAACTCGGCCAGTACATTGGGCCTTATCAGATTGTCCGTAGGGTAGGCAAGGTTGCCTATGAGTTGGATCTGCCGTCCGATCTGGAGGCAGTACATCCAGTTTTTCATGTTTCTATGCTGAGGAGATGTATCGGAGATCCGTCTAGAGTGCACTCGATTGATGATGTCAGTGTGGAGGAGTTATCGTATGAGAGATTCCCATGCGATACTCGATCGTCGGAGTTAGCGGCTAACGGACAAAGGATGTGGCTTCCGTCAAGGTCCTATGGCGGAACGAGAACAGAGAGGAGATGACGTGGGAAGCAGAGGAGGACATGAGGCAGAAGTATCCTCACTTATTCCCCACACCTCCAGGTAACTCACTTTTCTACTCGTTGATTTTAATTGTCATTTTGCTTACGGGGTATTTTGGCTATGCATGACATTCTTGATTGGGGGATACAGTTATGAGGGCCTATATCGTTATCTTTGTTTGAGAAGGAACATTCGGGACGAATGTTTCTAAGGAGGGGAGAATGTTATACCCCGTAGTTCCGGAGTATGTATGTAATGACGTACGTACGAATGTTTAAACCCTAATTAGGGTAAGAATGAAAGAATTATTTTCAGATGGAAAATATTTCGAACCTTGTGAAGGAAATTTTTTACGTTTTCAATATTGTTTATGAAATTTTTCCGAGAGTTAAATATTTTGGACCAATAGGAGGGCGACACGTGTCACCCCAAGTGGCATTTTGGACGGTTTTTGCTAGACTAGTGGGCAATACAAGTGGCCAAAAGTCTTGCATGGTATTGCATGGCATATACACGGTTTTGGGCAAGTTAGTGGGCAAGTCAAATGGTCAAAGTCTTGCATGGCATTTGTGGGACAAGTGTAGAAAGGAACCTACACAAACAATCTATACCATACACATATTTTAATCCTAACCCTTGGTTGTACTATATAAACCCCTCTAGTTGATGAAAATCTTCCACACTTAGAATATTTCAAGACTTGAAAATATTTCCCTCTCCCTTCCTCCCTTCTTGCTCTCGTCGAGCACACCTCCCCCTTAACCAAATGTTGTCCAAAAATTCTTAAACTTATAAGTGTTCTTCCTTAATGTATTAGGAAGATTATTAACCAAGAGTTAGACAAGATTTCATACCCCTAGCCTCAAAAATCCTCACAAGCCGAGAGTGGACAGATTTGGAATTTTAGTGTTCTTCACTTTTTGGAGTCAATTCTTGAATAGAAGTTGGTTAGGAACTTCTAAGGGTGACTTGTGGTGGTTTGGAACACAAATATTTGGAGCTAAAACACAAAGATTTGGAGCTAAGACTTGCTTTGGAACGACTTTAAGTTCTTGGATATTTTTGGGCTATTTTGAGGTAATGAACCTTAACCTCTTTGTGAAGTTGATTATTATGTATATTGGATATTATATATATATTGGAAGTAAATTATGAAGTATGAGACATAAGGAAAGATTTGGATCTTGTTAAGATGTTAAAAGGAGAATTGGCATATTAGCCATTAAAATGGTAAAAATGTATCCATTACTTGCTAAGAAGTTAACAACAAAGAAACTATAACTTATATAAGGATTGGAATATAAGTTGGAAGACTAGTGAAGTAATTGGATAAGTAAAATTGTAAAAGTTGGCCAAGGACCCCAACTTAAGGACCGTATCTACTTTGGACCGTATCTACTTTGGACCGTATTTACTTTGGACCGTATTTACTTTGGACTGTATTTACATTGTTATTAAGGAGAGATTGTTAATCGCGTTCCGTTTGGACGTGTTATCCCCTTCTTTAATTATTGTTGTTATTAAGGAGAGATTGTTAATCGCGTTCCGTTTGGGCGTGTTATCCCCTTCTTTAATTATTGTTGTTATTAAGGAGATATTGTTAATCGCGTTCCGTTTGGGCGTGTTATCCCCTTCTTTAATTATTGTTATTGTTAAGGAGAGATTGTTAATCGCGTTCCGTTTGGGTGTGTGATCCCCTTCTTTAAATTTCGGAATTATTGCGCCTTATTTATGGCATGTTGGTTACTATTATCGGGCCTTGATAAAGGTGAATTGAGTATAAACGGGGGAAGTGCTGCCTAATTTTTCGTAGACTAAGAGAAGTCTTACTTAGAAGAATCCCACATAAAACTAGAAGTTGATAGGCGTGTTTTGACTATTATAGGTTGACACGCTGTGCGCGCCATATCCGACTTGGCAAGTGGATTTAGCCGAGGAGGTATGTGATTCTTCCTATCCCTTTGAGCATGATATTTGTGAAATATATATAGTACGGTAGACGTACGTGTGTTAAACTAAATTTGGCTTTACTTTGATGTCTTTGGACTTGAGTTCTAATTATAAGAATCTTGAATATTTCAAAAGAGTTATGAATCATTTTGGAAGAAAAGTAATACTTGGTTTTCATAAAAAAGTTTAAGTGTTATACTAGCTTTATGGGAAGTTAGCTATAACGACTTAAGAAAGATAAGAAATGATTTAATTATTTGTCTATCAAATGCTTGAAATGATGTTTGAAGGTATGGTAAGTTGGTTTGATAAACATGTATGATGCTACGTGTGTTAGTATCTTGTGACACTTGTGCAAGGAGGTTATTCTTGTTATGCTTATGTTGTTTAACGATAAGCCGTTGTGTTAGTATCTTGTGACGCTTGTGTAAGGAGGTTATTCTTGTTATGCTTATATTGTTTAACGATAAGCCGTTGTGTTAGTATCTTGTGATGCTTGTGTAAGGAGGTAATTCTTGTTGTGCTTATGTTGTTTAACGATAAGCCGTTGTGTTAGTATTATATCACTCACCCTTCTGACTTGTTACGATGTCGTGGGTTAGCCGCCCCCGATGCGAGGAATACCTCATGCGGGTCCATGGGACCTATGTGGAGCTGCGGGAGTTCCAGGAATGCGATGCGAGGAATACCTCATGCGGTCTATGTGGCCATGCGGTGCGAGTCGGGGCGATCGAGGTTTAGCTACCCTCGATGCGAGGAATACCTCATGCGGGCCTAGGTGGCCTATGCGGACTGCGGGAGTTCCAGGATTAGGCACGCATAATGATACTATGGGCGATTGGCCTTGCTTCGATCATTAGCGGCCTAGAAAAAACCGATTACATTATATCTATTTTTGCCACTTGTTTATGATGTGGCACTATGCGGTTAACTTGGTTGTTTCGTACATATTTGTGAATTGGTTTTAAAATGTTATAGTTATATATATATCGATGCTTTACGATTTCACATACTTGGTACTGTTGTCTTGACCTCCTTGGCCGTGCGTTCATCTGCGGTAAGGGAAGCGGTGGTAGATCCTCATTCTTAGGATCTTTACTCAGTGTCGAGAGCTCCGTTTCTCGGAGGCTCGACTTTTGGTATGGTTCTCCACAGTGTTGTAGATGTTTTGTACATTCGAGGGTATGACGGGGCCTGTGCGTCATAGTGTTTACACCTTCTTAGAGGTATGTAGTCCTGTTGTAAGGTTGGGATGTAACTGTTCACTTTTGGTATTTATATACATGCCGAAAGGCAACTTTTCTTTGGATAAACTGTTCTTATTTTACACGGTTTCATGTTTGCAAGTTTATATTCCGCTGGTTACTCTGATGTATGTCTACTTGGATGCCCGGGTAAGGCACGATCCACGGGCGAGGCAGTCGTGACACCCGTGAAGTCATGTACGAGATGAGGATTCCACGGGCGTAGAGATATATATATATATACATGTGTTGTATGTGTGTATGTGACGGTGAGGTAGGATGCCACGGCGCGTCATGGTTAGCTTTTATACCTAGCGGTCGGCAGTGATGGGGGATCCCACGGGTGCGTTTCGATGTTTAAGGGTTGGTGTTCCTAGCCCTGGTGTGACTATGGTTCATATGTTGAAGCGGTACATGAAGTAAGCCCGACTTTCATTACTTTCACTTGGTAAGCCACGATTGTCTTATTATTTGGGTATCATCTGGTCATCGATTGTATTTTATACTATTATGTTTTATTCTGATGCTGATTTTACATACTTGGTACATGTTATCTTGACCTCGCCGGGGTTGCGTTCATCTGCGAGTTGAGGTGCATGCTTCGATCCGCTCTTAGGATCACTGTTCGATTCTTGGAAAGCTCCATTTCTCGGAGGCTTTGTCTTTTGATGCGGTACCACAAGTAGTAGACTTTTGTACATTGAGGTATGGCGGGGCCCTGTCCGTCGATTTGTTTCTGAGTGCAGTAGTCACGTTTGTGGTTTGGTGTAAGAACAAGTTGTCTTGTTTACTTTTAATTAAGTATATTACATGGGAGGCGGCCTTGCCGGCTGGCGATGATGTTTACGATGAGGTGCCGGTGAACACGATCGCGACCAGGGTCGGTCGTGACAAAAGTGGTATCGAAGCGATTAGTCCTCGGAAAGTGTCTGAGGCAGGTGTCTAGTAGAGTCTTGATTATCGGTGTGTTGTGCACCACATCTATAATCAGGAGGCTGCAAGTTAGTTAGGACTGGTTTACATTCTTTTACTCTAAGATCGTGCAATAGAGCTATGTTATAGGTTGAACCCCCTCTGACATATTTTCATGTACCAGTTATGTCTCCACGCAAGGGAACCAGAGCCCAGAAGGCAAGCGGTGAGGAGGCTGCAAGTAGGGCCGAGGTTTGAGGCACGAGCCCGAACTTTACACGGTGATGTTTCGGACGGCGAGTTCCACGACGTCGCTAGCCCCAGCAGAGTTCGGAGCGGCAGCAGCGACGACTAAGACCGCGGTGCCAGAGCCTCAGTTCACGGCCGGCGAGTATAGGGATTACGGAGAAGCGGTCGGGTTGTTGACTAGCATTGTGGCGAGGCAGTCGCCAAGGCCGTGCTAACCTGGCCGAAGCGGTTTAAGGATTGAAGACTTTTGAGTTGTAATCCACGAGTTCTATGGTTGAGTGCGAGGAGGATCCTCGAGAATTCGTTCGGCGAGTGCGGCGGAATATGCAGTGCTTAGGGCCTCGGAGGCGAGTCCGTTGTGTTAACTTCTGGTTCTGCGATATTGCGTTGAGCCCGGTTTGGCGTGGGTGTTGTCTAGAGGTGTGGGTGCTCCTCCGGTGTTTGGGATGAGTTCACGGAAGCCTTCCTCGGTCACTTTTGCCTCACGAGACAAGGAGAGCCCGCTTGGATAGGTTCTTGGCATTGAGACAGAATGGGAGGACCATCAGGGAGTACAACCTGGAGTTTGATTCATTGGCCAGGTATGCGCCCACTATGGTTGCGGACAGAGTCCACCGCTATGTGATGGGGCTAGACCGTTATATGGTTCTTGCGTATGCAGGAGTGGCTCTTGACCCGGTATGGATATTGCCGGATGTAGGCATATGCACGAGGATTGAGGGCGAGGCGGTGAGGTCGGCCAGTGCGGCCCGGCCGAGGGCGGGGCAGCGGGGTTTGAGGATAGCTTTGGGGTGGGCGGCCTGGCCGGTGAGTCTACATTTCGGCCCGGCAGTGCCCCTTCCGGTCTTCGGCGGGTGGTTCGACCGCCGGGGATATTCGAGGCGGTCAAGCTCGAGCGGCGAGTTCACGGTGTCGAAGATAGTAGTCGAGAGGCCACCTTTGCCTCGGTGTGGTCGCGTGGTAGATCTCATTTTGGGAGTGTCGGACTAGGTCGACAACTTGTTACGCTTGCGGCAGCGAGATTTGGCGGTGTCCGACGGAGGTGGCAGCGGTGGGATAACGATCTATTGGATCAGTTGCGGGTTCTTCACCTTCAATGGCTAGGCAGGATGTTCATGCACCGGCAGGCCGCGGCAGAGGTCGTGGTAGCAGTTTCCAGTTTTAGCGGTCCTTTGACCCGCCTATGTGATGTCAGGTATATCTTTGACCCTTTAGAGATTAGTATGCATGATAGGATAGTTGTATGATTTAGTGTGATGAACGGAGGATATTGAGACTATGTATATGTGATAGAATAAGTTGGTAGATACGAACAGGCAATCCTGTGAGGCCGTGAATGGGAGTAAGTGGTGATGGTTCACACTTTGGATTCGTTTTCCCGTTTGACTTACGATGAGTAGATATGCGCGTGCGATACCTTAGGGTCACAAGTGGCGTAATAAGGTCCCATTAAGCGTGAAGTACGAGGATGTACCGAGGAATATTAGATTGGCTCCAAAAGAACATTCAGGGACGAATGTTTCTAAGGGGGGAGAATGTTATACCCCGTGGTTCTGACCATGCATATGAGAACGTACGAAAGGGATTAAGACTTAAAATTTTAGAAAGATAGGTTGACGGAATGATTCGGACAGGTTTTAGTCAACTTGGAGCGGCATATCTCCTAGTTCATCCAGAGTTTGTAGGTGTTTCTAAGGCCTAGCATGTAGTTCGTTGAGTCTAGTTTCCAACGCAACCAACCGTTCGTCGATGGGATATCAGAGTAGAAATATATGGAGGTTACAAGTTCGGTCTTGTGATCGAGCCAAAAAGTGTTTTGGTCGAGGGCCACGGCGCGCGGCGTCGGATCTGAGGGCAGCGGCGCGGATAATCTGAGCATCGCTGAGATTGCAGCGCCGCGGCACCGAAGCGAGGGCATGGCGCGGAAGTTCTGAAGGGTTGCGAAGGTTTAGCGCCCGCGCGGTTCTGGGCAGCGGCGGCGGCGAGTTTTAGCGGAAAAAGCGAGAAAATCAGATATTTTCTTTTAAAGAGGCCATGTGTCACGACCCGTTCCCGGGCCCGCGACTGGTGCCTTACTCCGGGCACCCAAATGATACAACATCAGAGAAAATCAGCGGAAATAAAATCAAAGACATGAAACAATAAAGAGTAAGAACAGTCTAACCGAGAAGATGTCGCCTTTCGACATGCATATATAAACAAAAACCTGAACAGTTACATCCTTTACAAACCCTGCCCAAAACAGTACTACAGACCTCTAAGAATTTTATAACAACTATGACGGGACAGGGCCCCGCCATACCCCTTGTTATACCCCGTATTTCCAGAGTATATACGTAAGGACGTACGTGCGACAATTTGAGACTTAAAGTTTGGCATAGGTTCGAAATTTGTGCACAACACCCGATTAGAGTCGTTTTTTAAATGAAGCGTTTCTGAGCTTGCGTAGGAAAATTCTGCTATGTCGTTTTGTATTTTTGCGGATTTTTCGGCGGCGGAACATTTTTGGGCCAACGAGAGGGTGACACTTGTCACCCTCAAGTGGACGTTGGGGTTGACCGATGGGTCACGGATCCTTGGCCGATTGGCTCCTTGTTTTGGCCTTGTTTTGTGCCTTGTTTTATGGCTTGTTTGGTGCCTTGTTTTATGGCTTGTTTGGTGCCTTGTTTTGTGGAGTAGGGTTAGGGTGCACTTGGCTTGATCAAGGCCTTACACTTGCCTTGCACATGACTTGATCTTGGCCGTTGGTTGGCCAGCTTCTTATAAATACCCACAGAGATGAACTTCTTCATCCACTCCTCACTTTGTCTAAGCCTTGAAAACTCTCCTCCCTCTTGTGGCTCGTCAAAGCCTCTCCACTGTCACGACCGACCAGCCCGGGCGTGGTAGTGCCTTACCGGGCACCCTAGTGACACAACATCGAGTGTCAGTGAACATAAAACAACAACATGAGATAACGAAATATAAAACAATAATCTGTGGAAAACTTGCCTTTCGGCGTATATATAACCATCAACTCTTTTACAAATGAACAGCTTAATCCTTTTTACCAACCACGCCAGCGATTACTACGGACCTCTAAGAATGATCGACCACGATGGCGGGCGGGGCCCGCCAAACCCACGAATGTAAACACTTACTACGACGGACTATACCAGTGATAAGCCTCGAGAAAGCGGAGCTTCCCAAGCGTGAATCGTGACCACGAGCTAGGATCAACGGCGATGTACCTCAACTGCGGCATGAGCGGCCCGAGGTCGATTACAGCATGCAGTATGTGAAACTAAAATAAATCGTAAATGAAATCATAGTAGTCTATACAAAGCGGGAGACATGTATGATAACAAACTCTGATTCGCGTAAATAGCGATCATGTCAAGTCGGGGACTCGCACCTCAGTCATCACTCGATTTAACAATGGGTCTCACGCCCACAACATCAATCGTGCGTGGAATACCTTCACCGCCAGCTGCGATTTATGATATACAAGCACCAAGGAATACACATGAACACGAGTCCCACGTGTCCTAATAAAGCTGCGGGGTAAATGCGAAGGCATGGCCAGACTACTAACACTCACCGTACCAACAAGGTCATAAAGCGTATCATAAGATCTGTCTGACCGCCACATGATCAAAGGCGGCCCACTTGCGCGATATCTAATGTCGCGTCTAGTCTGGAACTTCGCAGACTCGCGTAGGCCAATCTCGTCGGCCGCGTGAGGTATTCCCGCATCGGTAGCTACTCCGGCGTCGTCACGGACTTCGCGATCGCGTAGCCCGGGACGCGTGCCCGTAAAGGGCGTACACTAACACGGAACTCGTAGCTCCGCATAGGCCCCGGGACCGCGTAGGTATTCTCGAATCATGGTCCCGGACCGCGAGTCTACCCGCGTGGAGGGCTTAACCCGGAATCATCTCGAGATGAATGCCACAATACTATCATAACGACCGATAGTTAATAAGCACAATCAAGAAACCCCGCACACAAACATCACAAGATACTAACACCGTAGCATCCTAACACTTTTACTTATCAAAGCAACAAGAAAGTATTACAAGGCTATCACAAACCAATACAATCAAGTTATTCACACAGGTACTTTACTAACAAGTTCGAATTATCTATCCCCAAAGTACTTCACATTAAAATCTTAAAAAAGATCATTTCTTTCACATAAGTCACCTGATACGTAGTATAAAATAGAGTATTTGTATCCTTTTAAGAAAACCAAAACTCTTACCTTTGTAAAATCAAGTAACAACATTATTTTCCAAGCGTCCAAGTTTGCCTAATTTCAAATGTTCACGTTTCTTATTTTAGAAAGGTTTAGCGGTCATAGTCTTATTCATTTAAGAATATAATTCTCTTTTAAACAATCGAGAAACATAAGCCTTATATGTGAGTAGGATATTCTTGTTTATAACAATCTTTATTACAATGACCGTGATCTAGGAAATATCATTTTGTCTCGTCTTAGCTTACATGCGGATGGAAGTTTCTCTTGGTTTTAATAATACTTAATTGTTCAAAACATTTCCTTTTAATGCTATTTGCGATGGTTTGTCGATACATCCCGATTTCCAAAATCGAGAAAGCGTTCTTAAGCGTTATACCTAACTTCCCATAAAGCTAGTATAACTCTTAAGTTCTCAAAACCAAGTATTACTTCTCTTTCAAAGCGATTTGAAATCTTTTGAAATACTTCAAGTTCTTTATAATCACATCAAGCGGTTATAAACAAATCATTTACCTTTTAAAGACCACAAAGTGTTTTCTTATCTACATAAAATTTGTTATAACCAACTTCCCATAAAGCGTTATAACACTTTATGTTTTAAACCATCGAATACATTTAGCACGTATGCGTCTACCGTACTACATAGTTCACACATATCATGCTAAAGAGATAGGAAGAGGTTCGCATACCTCGCGACGATTATCGACTAATAGCAAAATGCTCAAGTACCTCAATGATCGGCTACTCGGCCAAGCCACGTGATCGCGCCACACGTGATACGTCCACCTATAAGGCCACTGGCGCTTATTAACATTTAGGTCTCATCGTAGAACTTCTACAGAAAATTCGGCCGCACCTCCCATGGCAGCGTAAATCTCTCTCTCTATCGGTAGGCTACCAAGCCAACCGAGGGGTTTATACATCTAACCACTAGGTACAATTCTACTCCGGTGCTACTACAAGTCTCTTATGTCTGATCTATGTAATTCTGATTCGATTCTTCGAGCTTAAGTCGAGGACATTGCCACAAGCTATGCTCGATTATATATATATAGTATACTTGACTATATACTCACTGACATGTAATATCCAATTACAATAGAGACAGATAATTACCTCGATAAGCCCATAATTATCCAAGTATAAAGTCGATCTGGGCAATCGTTTAGCTCGACTCAGGCGCTCAACCGGCTCTAAACCACGCTTAGAAGTTCTAACCAACTTACACAATACTCAACGGACTATGGAGATTTTCCTAGGGTTACGGTTTTGTGACTGACGGGAAGTATAATAGTATTTTCTGGGCTTTTCGTATAGGTATAACCTTAGAATACAACAAGGTATAGGGCTAAGGTAATTTGGGCATTATAACAATACTTGGAGTATTTCTATACCTGAGGGGTATTATCACGAAGCAACTAGGCTGGGGTACCCGCGGCTAGCACCTCAAAGGAGGGGTGTCTACCTCGGCCTACCAGCTGGGAGACTCTCGGCGAGGGGAGGGAGGGCTCTCGGCAAGACACCAGCTGGGGAAGGAAGAAGCTTTGAGACTTAGGCAATTTGTGAATGAATTAGTCTTCCAAGGGAGGGTATTTATAGCCTGAAGCCAATGCCAACCTATGGCCAAGATCTAGCCAAGTGTTAGGCAAGTGTAGGGCCAAGATTCACCCATGTGTACCTAGCCAACTTGCACACAAAATATCTACCAAAAATATCTCCCACAAAGCCTTCCCAATCGTCCGTTTGTGCGCCCACTTGCTTCGATGTGAGGGTGACACATGTCGCCTCCGTTGGTCCAAAATGTTCGTCTCTCGGAAAAATCCATAAAAATACTTAATGACATGGCGGAAATTCCCTACGAAAAGTGAAAGCGTTTAGTCGAAAGCGACTCTAGCAAGGTGTTGTGCACAAACATATTTTCGCCCAAAGGTGCCACGTGGGGGTGACACGTGTCGCCCCGATTAATCCAAAATATTTCGTCTTAGAAAATATCCAAAGCGGCCAAAATCTCAAAATCAAAGCGGGCCCCACAAAGCGTAAATTTCTCAGTGGGCCCAGCGTGACCATTTCGAAAATAAAATTCCATAATTCTCTAATATTCGAAGTCAGAATACCAAATCGGGAATCAATTCCCAAGCGAACCTTTTCCTTCAAAAGCGGAAACTTTTCCGTGGAAAAATCGCCTCTTTCTTCGCTCGATCTTTACATGCGTATTCGCAAATGCGTGCGCCTCGCATACATACCACGGAACTACGGGTATAACATTCTTCCCCTAGAAACATTCGTCGAATGTTCCTTCTAAGTCTCAAGCGAACACGTGGCGGTATAGTCTTCCTCTTATACTTACGAAACAATCTGCCACGGTGGCGAAATACCACGTAAAATACTTACATCCAAGTCCACGAGAAACACCTCTAACATCACCACAAATAATACTACTTTTGTCACTTTGTCGCGAGCGCGCTCGACGACCCAACAAATGGTGCCGGCTGCGTCGATCACGAAGGTATCGTGCGCTCGGACTCTTACCACGTTACGTCGGCGGTTTCCAAAACTCGGGGTTACTATCTCTAACGTGGTCATCATTAGCGGGAACATTACGGATGGATCTTGATACTTTCCGAACATAACAATACGAAAGACGGACGTCCCCTTCCTAAGTCGGACGGCAAATGCTAACATATAGGCACGGCCTATTCTTCACATGAACTCACAAGGCCCAAGTGACTCGGGCTAAGTTCATTCATTTCCACAACTCGTCACACAATCAGGGTGGTACTTTCAAGAAGACCGACCGTCGACGAACTCTGGCGTCGTCGCCGATTATCCATACGATTCCTGAGGTGCCGAACTTCTTCTAGACAAGCACCACTATCCACGATCTGTGGAACAAGCTGAACGACTATCTGAACCACGCCAACATCGAACCAATCGGCCAACTTGCATTTCTGCCCAAGGCGTCACAAGGCGACATCCGAACAACGAAATGGTAGCTTAAACACTCCCCAACCGGAACAACGATCGCCGGCTACCGCGAAATCAAAACAACGGCCCGAGGCGAATGCGTCTGAGGAGACTCGCTGAGTTCTAGCCACGCACAGTACAAACTCGAGAAGAAAAGCGGTAGTACCACGGGCTCCATGTCGTCATAAGGTGAAGGTAGGCACCCGTGCAACCTCACAACCTTTCGGATAACATCAAACCGCCGAGGAGCGACCACGGCCAGAAGAACACGATGAGTTGCCCCATCGGCCCGACCAGCGGTCGACGCATCCACGAACTTGCGGCTAACTAAACATGGGCCTAACACCTCGTGACCCTAACACAAAGAGGACCACCACAACTGACCCCGCGCCAAACCTACGCGGGTTGACCCAAGCGTAGCCTCAACCCGGCAGCGTGGCGCAAATACCATCTCCGTAGGAACAATCTTACTAACACGTTAATAAAAACTAGCGGTCTTATTATCTCAACTACCCTCTTTCATTTCATACTACATAGGGACTTATCCCACGAACATAGCTCACGTGCACTATGCACTCCTATAAGGGTCAAACATAACACTACACCTTTCTCGAGATGGCCTTACCTCTAAGGTCTTTACGTATAACACTCTAAGGCTCACACGCCTATCCCCCAAAATCTTACTCGGTTAACCGCATGATTCTAATCACAACTAACACCTTGCTATCGAACATAGCACTTAAGGTATACTCGCCTTGAAAGTTACGAAGGACCTTGCTGCTCGACCTCTTCTGCGTCGCTTGGTTAACGCGTCGATCTCTACGTTCTCGGCTGCTGCGCGCGTAAGCGTACGAGCCATGCTCAAGCCTAACTGAAGGACTACTCTTGCACAACCTTCTCTTAGGTAGTCATCAAGACTTGCGATACATCGGTATGCTCTCTGGTAGCCAAATCCATAGCTAGTAACAAGGTTGTCTCTTGCAATCTATATTCTCGGTTCGATGCGTGGGCGAAGGTTCAAATATCGTGGGCGCGATGGAGCTGCCGTCACTGTGCTAAACTCTGCTTTGGGGCTAGTGGCGTCGCGAAATCCCGAATGAAGCACTACCTAGGTAATGATTGGGCTGTGCCTCGCCGTGCTTAAACTCTGCTCGCGGCTCCGCCATTGCCTTGCCTCACGGGCTCGGGTTGCCTACGCGGAGGCATAACGATAAGGGAAAGAATTTCGTCGGAGGGTCCAACTTACAACCGGCTCTAAGGCACGATCTCGAGTGAGAAGAATAGAACCCAATCCTAAATATCCTATAGCCTCACGATTATTGGTGTGGTGCCTGCGCAACAGATAATCAAGACTCTTGGATACGATGCGTAGACACTTTCAGAGGATTAAGCGCTCGATACCACTTTTGTCACGACCCGGCGGGCGTGGTGGTGCCTTACCGGGCACCTAGTGACACAACATCAGTGTCGGCGGAACATAAAACAACAACATGAGATAACGAAATATAAAACAATAATGCGTGAAAACTTGCCTTTCGGCATATATATAACCATCAACTCTTTTACAAATGAGCGGCTTAATCCTTTTACCAACCACGCCACAACGGTACTACAGACCTCTAAGAATGATCGACCGATGGCGGGACGGGGCCGCCAAACCACGAATGTAAACACTTACTGACGGGGACTATACGTGATAAGCCTCGGAGAAGCGGAGCTTCCCAATGGCGTGACCACGAGAGCTAGGATCAACGGCGATGTACCTCGACTGCGGCATGAGCGGCCCGAGGAGGTCTGACAAGTGCAGTATGTGAAACTAAAATAAATCACGTAAATGAAATCATAGTAGTCTATACAAAGCGGGAGACATGTATGATAACCAAACTACGATTCACCATAAATAGCGATCATGTCAAGTCGGGGACTCGCACTCAGTCATCACTCGATTTAACAATGGGTCTCACGCCCACAACATCAATCGTGCGTGGAATACCTTCCCATCGCTGGCGGTTTATGATATACAAGCACCAAGGAATACACATGAACACGGGTCCCACTGTGTCCTAATAAAGCTGCGGAGGTAAATGCGAAGGCATAGCCGCCGACTAACACTCACCGTACCAACAAGGGCATAAACTGTATCATAAGAGCTGTCTAGACGGCCACATGATCAAAGGCGGCCTTGCGCGATATCTAATGTCGCGCGTCTAGTCCTGGAACTCCGCGACTCGCGTAGGCCAATCTCATCGGCCCGCGTGAGGTATTCCCGCGTCGGTAGCTACTCCGGCGTCGTCACGGACGCGATCCGCATGGCCACGGACGCGTGCCCATAAAGGGCGTACACTAACACGGAACTCGTAGCTCCGCGTAGGCCCCGGGACCGCGTAGGTATTCTCGAATCATGGTCCCGGACCGCTGAGTCTACCCGCGTCGGAGGCGACAACCCGGAATCATCTCAAGAGATGAATGCCACAATACTATCATAACGGTGATAGTTAATAAGCACAATCAAGAAACCCCTTACACAAACATCACAAGATACTAACACACGTAGCATCCTAACACTTTTACTTATCAAAGCAACAAGAAAGTATTACAAGGCTATCACAAACCAATACAATCAAGTTATTCACACAGGTACTTTCTACTAACAAGTTCGGTATCTATCCCCAAAGTACTTCACACATTAAAATCTAAAAAAAAGATCTGTTTCTTTCACATAAGTCACCTGATACGTAGTATAAAATAGAGTAGTCCTTTTAAGAAAACCAAAACTCTTACCTTTGTAAAATCAAGTAACAACATTATTTTCCAAGCGTCCAAGTTTGCCTAATTTCAAATGTTCACGTTTCTTATTTTAGAAAGGTTTAGCTCATAGTCTTATTCATTTAAGAATATAATTCTCTTTTAAACAATCGAGAAACATAAGCCTTATATGTGAGTAGGATATTCTTGTTTATAACAATCTTTATTCAATGACCGTGATCTAGGAAATATCATTTTGTCTCATCTTAGCTTACATGCGGATGGAAGTTTCTCTTGGTTTTAATAATACTTAATTGTTCAAAACATTTCCTTTTATTAACGCATGCGATGGTTTGTCGATACACGTCCACGATTTCCAAAATCGATAAAAGCGTTCTTAAGCCGTTATACCTAACTTCCCATAAAGCTAGTATAACTCTTAAGTTCTCAAAACCAAGTATTACTTCTCTTTCAAAGCGATTTGAAATCTTTTGAAATACTTCAAGTTCTTTATAATCACACATCAAGCGATTATAAACAAATCATTTACCTTTTAAAGACCACAAGTGTTTTCTTATCTACATAAAAAAGTCGTTATAACCAACTTCCCATAAAGCCGTTATAACACTTTATGTTTTAAACCATCGAATACATTTAGCACGTATGCGTCTACCGTACTACATAGTTCACACATATCATGCTAAAGAGATAGGAAGAGGTTCACATACCTCGCGGCGATTATCGACTAATAGCAAAATGCTCGAGTACCTCAAGTCGGCTACTCGGCCAAGCCACGTAGATCGCGCCACCGTGAGTACATCCACCTATAAGGCCACTGGCGACTTATTAACATTTAGGTCTCATCGTAGAACTTCTACGAGAAAATTCGTGCCTCACCGCATGAGCGTAAATCTCCTCTATCGGTAGGCTGCAAGCCAACCGGGGGTTTATACATCTAACCTAGGTACAATTCTACTCACGGTACTACTACAAGTCTCATGTCTGATCTATGTAATTACTGATTCGATTCTTCGAGCTTAAGTCGAGGACATTGCCACAAGCTATGCTCAGTTATATATATATAGTATACTTCAACTATATACTCCTACAACATGTAATATCCAATTACAATAGGGGGACAAGATAATTACCTCGATAAGCCCATAATTATCCAAGTATAAAGTCGATCCTGGGCAATCGTTTAGCTCGACTCAGCGCTCCAACCGCTCTAAACCACCTTAGAAGTTCTATCCAACGTATACACAAGACTCAAACGGACTATGGAGATTTTCCTAGGGTTACGGTTTTGTGACTGACGGGAAGTATAATAGTATTTTCTGGGCTTTTCGTATAGGTATAACCTTAGAATACAACAAGGTATAGGGCTAAGGTAATTTGGGCATTATAACAATACTTGGAGAGTATTTCTATACCACTGAGGGGGTATTATCACAGCAACTAGGCTGGGGGGTACCCAGCTGCACCTCAGGAGGGGGTGTACCACCGGCTACCAGCTGGGAGACTCTCGGCCAAGGGGCGGAGGGGCTCTCGGCCAAGACACCACACTAAGGGGGAAGGAAGAAGCTTTCAAGACTTAGGCAATTTGTGAATGAATTAGTCTTCCAAGGGAGGGGTATTTATAGCACAAGCCAAGGCCAACCAATGGCGAATCTAGCCAAGTGTTAGGCAAGTGTAGGGCAAGATTCACGTATGTACCTAGCCAACTTGCACACAAAATATCTACAAAAATATCTCCAAAGCCTTCCCAATCGTCCATTGTGCGCCCGGCTTGCTTCAATGTGAGGTGACATGTCACCCTCCGTTGGTCCCAAAATGTTCGTCTCTCGGAAAAATCCATAAAAATACTTAATGACATAGCGGAAATTCCCTACGAAAGTGTGAAAGCGTTTAGTCGAAAACGACTCTAGCGGTGTTGTGCACAAACATATTTCGGCCCAAAGGTGCCACGTGGGGTGACACGTGTCGCCCCGATTAAATCAAAATATTTCGTCTTAGAAAATATCCAAAGCGGCCAAAATCTCAAAATCAAAGCGGGCCCCACAAAGCCAGTAAATTTCTCCGTGGGCCCACGTGACCATTTTCGAAAATAAAATTCCATAATTCTCTAATATTCCGGGAAGTCCGAATACCAAATCTGGGAATCAATTCCCAAACAGAACCTTTTCCTTCACAAAACGGAAACTTTTAGTGGAAAAATCGCCTCTTTCTTCCTTCCAATCTTTACGTGTTCTCGTCACGTGCGCCTCGCATACATACCCTGGAACTACGGGGTATAACACTCCCCATCCCCCTTCTAGTGGCCTTTGGCCGAGAGGTTCCCCTCCCCCCCTTGTGGTGTCTTGTCGAGGGGTACCCCCCCCCCCTAGCCTAGTTGTTTCGTATTATATACCCACATTTTGTTGTATTGAAATACTCCTCCAAGTATTGTTATAATGCCCAAAATACCTTAGCCTTTACCTTGTAGTACTCCAAAAGTTACCTTTATACGTAGAGCCCGGAAATACTACCTTTTGTCGTTTTAGTCTCAAACCGAAACCCTAAGGAAATCTTCATAGTTGGTTGAAGTATTTAAGTAGAAGTTGGTTAGAACTTCTAAGGGTTGTTTGGAGCGCACGGAGTAGGAGCTAAACCTTGCTCAGGACCGACATTATAACTTGGATAATTTTGGGCTTATAGAGGTAAATATTCTTGTCCCCTTATTGTAATTGGAAATTACATGTTGTAGGATTATATAGTTGAAGTATACTATATATAGAACTGAACATAGCTTTGCGACAATGTCTTTTGACTTAAGCCTGAATATAAAGAAGAGAAGCTGACTGTAATTACATAGGGTGTATGTGATGAGACTTGTGGTATTCTTGTATAGTAGAATTGTATCGTCCAGGTTAGGCGTATAAACCCCCACTGGTTGGCTTGGTAGCGACCTCGATAGAGGAGGAGATTTCTGTTGTTGCGGGGAAAAATCTTCGAATTTTACGTAGAATATGGGAACGTGCGGTTAGAAGTTAATAGGCGTTTGTGGCCTTATAGGTGGAAGTACTACGAGTGGCGTATTCTACTTGAAGAGTGGAAAAGGCTAGCGGGTTCTGATCTTGTGGGCGTTTTGCTTATTGTCGATAATCGTCGCAAGGTATGTGAACCTCTTCCTATTCTTCTAGCATGATGCTTTGTAAACTATGTAGTACGGTAGACGTACATGTGCTAAATGAGTTGATTGGTTTAAAACATAGGGTGTTATAATAGCTTTATGGGAAGTTAGTTATAACGACTCTATGTAGGTAAAAGATTGGTTTATTGATTGTAGAAGTTAAGAGACTTGATCTTGAAATATAAGAGACTTAACTTGTTTTACTTGGTAATTAACATTTTGTTAAAGGTGTTGTGAAACCTCATTCGCGAGTAATGAGTACTTGGTTTTAAAAAGAATAATGTTTTATTGATTTCGGAAATGAGAATAAGTGTCGAACAAACCACAATGGCGCTAATAAAGGAAAGTGTATTGACAAATAACAAATTGTTATTAAAACCGGTAGAAACCTCCATCTGCATAGAAGCTAAGATAAGACAAAATTGTATTACATTTCCTAGATCATGGTCTTTGTAACAAGATTGTTGTAAACAAGAATAAGCGGCTCACGTCAAGACATATGTTACTCAATTGGTTTAAAAGAGATTAAGACTATGAGTTATGAAACCTTTCTAAAATGAGAAACTTGAGCATTTGAAATTAGGCAAACTTGAGCGTTTGGAAAATAATGTTGTTACTTGATTTTACAAAGGGAAGTATTTTGGTTTACTTAAAAGATAGTCACTCTATTTTTATGCTACGGTATTATGTGACTTTTGTGAAGAAAGCGGATCCTTTAAAAAGAGTTAATGTCGTAGTACTTTAGGGTTAAAACCGGACTTTGATCTGAAATGGAAGTACCTTGAGTTGTGTGTAACTTGCCTATGCTTGTTGTTGTGTAACTCACCTATGCTTGTTGTGATAGCCTTTGTTGTGCAAGTGTTGATATCGGTGACTTCTTGGGAAGGAGTGGATCTTTTATAAAAGTCTAGAAGTATGGTAATTTGCTTGAGCTTGTTTGTGATAACTGGTTGTGCGGTATATTGTTGTTGATGTCACATAGACATGTCTACCGTCTGAATTCAGGGGCATGTGGCCGTGCGGCGGGGTTGATTACGATATATTGTTATTGTGGTTACATGGACATGTCTACACCGATCTGAGTCGGGCGTGTGGCGTGCGGGGTTGATCACCCGATATTATTGTTGTTAATGTCACGTGGGCGTGTCTGCCGTCTGCATTCGGGGCATGTGGCCATGGGGCATTGTTATTATTGTTGCATCATGGACATGTCTACACCGATGCGAATTCGGGGCATGCGGCCATGATGCGAACATGATTGATGTTGTGGGCGTGAGACCCATAGTTATATTTGAGTGATGACTTGAGGGCGTGAGTCTCGATGGACATAGCGCTTTTATGTGGTGAATCGTAGTTTGGTTATCATACATGTCTCTGCTTTATTTAGACTAGTATGATTTCATTTCTGATATTTTTACGATTTCACATACTTGGTACTGTTGTCTTGACCTCCTTGAAGTGGCGTATAAGAGGCGAGCCTCTACCACGGGAACAGACCCGAACCGTGGCTCTCCGTATGGCACGTCCTGAGAAGGGTTGTACCTAAGGGATCGCATGCAGCCCGGTACCATTTGTTGGGTCGCCGGAGTGACACTAGAACCTCGCGGCAAAGTGACAAAAGTGGTATCAGAGCAGTTAATCCTCGGAAAGTGTCTACAGACCGTGTCTAGTAGAGTCTTGATTATCGATGTGTTGTGCACCACATCTATAATCGAGGAAATGCGAGACATTTAGGATTGGTTTCCATTCTTCTCATTACGAGATCGTGCCTTAGAGGTGTTGTAAGTTGGACCCTCCGGCGTATCTCGTTTTTACGATTATGCCTCGCGCAAAACAGCGAGCCTGAAGGGCAAGACAGCCGAGTGTTGCTAGTGAGATACATAGAATGCGAGCGCGAGCGATCGATCTGAGATTATGCTTGACGGCGAGTTTTGCGGCGCCGCCCGGCCAGCGAGTTTAGAAGCGCGGCGATGGCTGCCGAGACCACCGTACACGAGCCTCGATCCACGGCACGAGCAAATGAGATGGTACAAGGAGATGGCCCGATTCTTTGGCGGTCGTGGCAGATATGAGGATAAATTTGGATCACGGCGATTCAGTTCAAAGAGCACGATGGTTCACCGAGCGGATTGTTTGAGGCTACGGGACTTTACGAGTTGTAGCGCGAGTTTTATGGGTGAGGCACGAGGATGATCGCGAGGAGTTCATCCGGCGATTCTGACGGATCATGAGTGATCAAGGCTTCGGAGACCGAGTCGGTGGTCTTAGGTTCGCATCGGCTGCGTGATACCGCAGTCGACTGGTTTGATTCGTGGGAGCTGTCCCGGGGAGAGAATGCACTTCCAGCCGTTTGGGACGAGTTCTCGGGGGCATTTCTTGCACATTTCTTGCCTCCACAGATGAGGAGGGCACGGGCCGACAGATTTATGATGCTTAGACAGAGGCGTGCGGTTGGGAGTACAACGTGGAGTTTGACTCGTTGGCTCGGTATGTCCCCGCTTTAGTGGCAACCATGGAGGATAGAGTGCACCGCTACGTCACCGGGCTAGATGATTACTTGACAGAGGCTTGTTCGGGTGTAGCTCTTCAGTCGGGCATGGACATTGCCCGCATGCAGGCTCATGCACTTGGATGTGAGGCACGGAGAGGTCGACGAAATGACCTGGATCAGCAGAAGAGGGCCAGGACATCAGGGTCTTTTGGCGACTTTCGAGGTGGACCGCCTCCGCAGCAGGCTAGTTTTGTACCTCCGGTCGCAGTGGTCCTCCACAACCTTCGTGGCATCCAGAGTATTCGGAGCGGTCGGGGCTCGAGGTTGAGTTTCGGAAGTAGGGTGTTGGCGGATCGGTCACCCTACCTCGGTGTGGTCGATGTAGTGACCGCATTTCGAAGTGTCGTGGTGCCAAGGGAGCTTGTTATTTTTGCGGCCAGCAGGGCCATTTTGCGAGGAACTGTCCGACCAAGGGTAGCACGGATGTTACGACTCAGCCTTCAGGATCAGTGGTTGGTTCATCACCTTCTACAGTTATGCGCCCTGCATGACCAGCCTATGATTAGAGTGACGTGGTGGATACAGGTATATCTTTAACCCTCTAGAGTTTTGGTATGCTTGTTATGATGATCTCATTATTGTGTGTTATGTACGGATAGCGTGGTGTTAATTGTGAGTTAGAAAACATGGTTAGTTGGAAGGATAAGTATGGGGGCATGGTAAGTGTGAACCTTGGAATATTTCACGATTGAGACCTTAGAGATAAGGTCGTCTTGAGTAAAAGATTTATTTTATGTTTGACCTTTATCAGAGTGCGTAGTATACATGGGAGATATTTGTGTGATAAGTCCATGGGTTGTGTAAATGAAAGTGGTGGCTTTCATGACGTGAAATTATAAGATTTTTCCGTATCGGGAACAAGAGTGTGGCGCGGTTGTGGGGGTCGGGTTGAGGCGTGTGCGGGTCAACCGTAGCCGATTTTAGGTGGGTCAGTTAGGTGGTCCCGCTGGAGGTAGGGTCACGGGTGCTAGGCCCGGTTAGGTGACCATCGTATGAGTTCGTGGATATGTTCGACGAGCGATTCGTGAAGGCGGGAATGGCCTTAAAGAAGATTGAGGTTAGTAAGATGACCAAGTTTGGAGGTAGTGACTCGCGCTTTTGAACAAGCGATGGCGAAGTATGGCACGTCTGAGAGACACTAGAACCTCGGGGATCGCATGCGATTCGGTACCATTTGTTGGGTCGCGGGTGACACTAGAACCTCGAGGCAAAGTTACAAAAGTGTTATCACGACGAGTAAGGAAGGAAGAGAACGTGTGTTATTTCATTGGCCAAGCGTGGCGTTGGCAACTTGTTAGAGGAACTTTATCGTTATCCGACTTGAGAAGGAACATTCGGGACGAATGTTTCTAAGGAGAGGAGAATGTTATACCCGTATTTCCAGTATATACGTGGGGCGTCGTCGACAATTTGAGACTTAAAGTTTGGCATAGGTTCGAAATTTGTGCACAACACCCGATTAAGTCGTTTTTCGACTAAACGTTTTAGAAACTGCGTAGGGAAAATTCGGCTATGTCGTTTTGTATTTTTGCGGATTTTTCCGGCGACGAACATTTTTGGGCCAGAGAGGTGACACTTGTCACCGCCAGTGGACGTTGGGTTAACCGATGGGTCACGGATCCTTGGCCGATTGGCTCCTTGTTTTGGCCTTGTTTTATGCCTTGTTTTATGGCTTGTTTGGTGCCTTGTTTTGTGGAGTAGGGTTAGGGTGCACTTGGCTTGATCAAGGCCTTACACTTGCCTTGCACATGACTTGATCTTGGCCATTGGTTGGCCCTTGGCTTCCTTATAAATACCCCCCCTTAGAGATGAACTTCTTCATCCACTCCTCACTTTGTCTAAGCCTTGAAAACTCTCCCCTCCCTCTTGTGGCTCTCGTCCAAAGCCTCTCCCCCGCCCCCGTCGAGTGGCCGTTGGCCGAGAGGTTCCCCTCCCCCCCGTGGGGTGTCTTCTTGAGGGTACCCACTGCCTAGTTGTTTCATATTATATACCCCCTTTTTGTGGTATTGAAATACTCCTCCAGGTATTGTTATAATGCCCAAAATACCTTAGCCTTTACCTTGTAGTATTCCAAAAGTTACCTCTATCGTGAGGCAGGAAATACTACCTTTTGTCCTTTTAGTCTCAAACCGAAACCCTAAGGAAATCTTCATAGTTGGTTGAAGTATTTAAGTAGAAGTTGGTTAGAACTTCTAAGGGTTGTTTGGAGCGCACGGAGTAGGAGCTAAACCTTGCTCAGGACCGACATTATAACTTGGATAATTTTGGGCTTATCGAGGTAAATATTCTTGTCCCCTTATTGTAATTGGAAATTACATGTTGTAGGATTATATAGTTGAAGTATACTATATATAGAATGAACATAGCTTTACGGCAATGTCTTTTGACTTAAGCTGAATATAAAGAAGAGAACTGACTGTAATTACATGTAGGTTGTATGTGATGAGACTTGTGGTATTATTGTATAGTAGAATTGTATACGTCAGGTTAGACGTATAAACCCCCACTGGTTGGTTTGGTAGCGGCCTCGATAGAGGAGGAGATTTCTGTTGTTGCGGGGAGGTCTTTGCGAATTTTACGTAGAATATGGGCATGCGGTTAGAAGTTAATAGACGTTTGTGGCCTTATAGGTGGAAGTACTACGAGTAGCGTATTCTACTTGAAGAGTGGAAAAGGCTAGCCAAGATTCTGATCGTGGAGCGTTTTGCTTATTATCGATAATCATCGCAAGGTATGTGAACCTCTTCCTATCCTTCTAGCATGATGCTTTGTAAACTATGTAGTACAGTAGACGTACATGTGCTAAATGAGTTGGTTGGTTTAAAACATAGGGTGTTATAATAGCTTTATGGGAAGTTAGTTATAACGACTCTATGTAGGTAAAAGATTGGTTTATTGATTGTAGAAGTTAAGAGACTTGATCTTGAAAGATAAGAGACTTAACTTGTTTTGTAGTAATTAACATTTTGTTAAAGGTGTTGTGAAACCTCATTCATGAGTAATGAGTACTTGGTTTTAAAAAAATAATGTTTTATTGATTTGGAAATGAGAATAAGTGTCGAACAAACCACAAAGTCGCTAATAAAGGAAAGTGTATTGACAAATAACAAATTGTTATTAAAACCAGTAGAAACCTCCATCTGCATAGAAGCTAAGATAAGACAAAATTGTATTACATTTCCTAGATCATGGCTGCTGTAACAAGATTGTTGTAAACAAGAATAAACGGCTCACGTACAAGACATATGTTACTCAATTGGTTTAAAAGAGATTAAGACTATGAGTTATGAAACATTTCTAAAATGAGAAACTTGAGCATTTGAAATAAGGCAAACTTGAACGTTTGGAAAATAATGTTGTTACTTGATTTTACAAAGGGAAGTATTTTGGTTTACTTAAAAAGATAGTCACTCTATTTTTATGCTACGGGTATTATGTGACTTTTGTGAAAGAAACGGATCCTTTAAAAAGAGTTAATGTACGTAGTACTTTAGGGTTAAAACCCAGACTTTGATACGAAATGGAAGTACCTTGAGTTGTGTGTAACTTGCCTATGCTTGTTGTTGTGTAACTCGCCTATGCTTGTTGTGATAGCCTTTGTTGTGCAAGTGTTGATATCAGGTGACTTCTTGGGAAGGAGTGGATCTTTTTATAAAAGTCTATAAGTATGGTAATTTGCTTGAGCTTGTTTGTGATATCCTGGTTGTGCGGTATATTGTTGTTGATGTCACATGGACATGTCTACACGATCTGAGTCCGGGGCATGTGGCCATGCGGCGGGTTGATTACGATATATTGTTATTGTGGTTACATGGACATGTCTACACCGGCTGAGTCGGGCGTGTGGCCATGCGGCGGGGTTGATCACCCAGTATTAGTTTTGTTAATGTCACATGGACGTGTCTACACCGATGCAGAATTCCGGGGGCATGTGGCCATGGGGCATTGTTATTATTGTTGCATCATGGACATGTCTACACCGATGCAGATTCCGGCACGCGGCCATGATGACCATGATTGATGTTGTGGGCGTGAGACCCATAGTTATATTTGAGTGATGACTTGAGGGCGTGAGTCCCTGACTGGACATGACTGCTTTTATGTGGTGAACTGTAGTTTGGTTATCATACATGTCTCCTGCTTTATTTAGTGTTATACCCCGTATTTCCAGGGTATGTACGTGAGGGCGTACATATAAAAATTTAAGCCTTAAAGTTAGGCTAAGTTCGAAATTTAGGCACAAGTGCCGAAAAGAGTCGTTTTCCGACGAAACGTTTCCCACGACTACGTAGGAAAATTCCGGCTATGTCATTTATAATTTTTGCGGATTTTTCCGAGAGATGAAACATTTTGGACCAACGGGAGGGTGACAAGTGTCACCCTGCATTAACTGAGTGACGGTAAAGGGACGAACAAGGGTCGAGGAGTTGGTAGGATATTTGTGCAAGTTGGTGTGGTAGATGGATAAGGTGCACATGGCTTGATCCTAGCCCTACACTTGCCTAACACTTGGCTTGATCTTGGCCATTGGTTGGCCTTTGGTTAGCCTATAAATACCCCTCTAGTTGAAGACTTTCTTCATCCAAAACTTGAGCAATCTTTCTAAGTCTCAAATCCTCCCTCTCCATGAGTTTTCGTCCACCACCCCTCCCTTTGAGAGCCCTTGGCGAGAGTCTCCCCTCCCCTTTGTGGTGTTTAGCGTGGGTACCCCTAGCCTAGTTGTCTCGTATAAATACCCCTTTTGTGGTATTGAAATACTCTCCAAGTATTGTTATAATGCCCAAATACCTTCGCCCAAATACCTTGTAGTATTCCCAAGTTACACTTATCTGAAAGCCCGAGAAAATACTATTATACTTCCTCGATCCAAAAACGAAAACCTAAGTAAATCTTCACGTAGTTGAAGTTATAAGTAGAAGTTGGTTAGAACTTCTAAGGGTTGGTTGGAGGCGGGTGGGCGCGGAGTAGGAGCTAAACCTTGCTCAGGATCGACATTTAAACTCGGATAATTTTGGGCTTATCGAGGTAAACACTCTTGACCTTCTATTGTAATTGGAAATTACATGTTGTTGGAATATATAGTTGAAGTATACTATACATAGAATTGAACATAGTTATGCGGCAATGTCTTTTGACTTAAGCCTGAATAATACTTACGGCAATGTCTTGCGACTTAAGCCTGAATTTAAATAAGAGAACTAAACTGTAATTACATAGGGTGTATTCAGATGAGACTTGTAGCATTACTGTGTAGTAGAGTTGTACACGTCCGGTTAGACGTGTAAACCCCCCCCTGGTTGGCTTGGTAGCCGGCCTCGATAGAGGAGGAGATTTACGCTGTTGCGGGGGGGAGGTGCTGCCGAATTTTCTGTAGAATATTCTACATTGAGATCTAGGATGTTAATAGGCGCCTTGTGGCCTCTATAGGTTGAAGTACTACGTATGGCGTGATCTACTTAGCTTAAGGAGTAGCCGACGGTTTGAGGTACTTGGAGCATTTTGCTATTAGTCGATAATCGTCGCGAGGTATGTGAACCTCTTCCTATCTGTTCTAGCATGATATGTGTATAACTATGTAGTACGGTAGACGTACATGTGTTTAATGTATTTGATTGGTTTGAAACATAAAGTGTTATAACGGCTTTATGGGAAGTTGGTTATAACAGCTTTATGTAGGTAAGAAAATGCTTTGTGGTTTCAAAGGGTAACTGATTTGACTTATAACGGATTTGATGTGTAGTAATAAAGAACTTGAAGTGTTTCAAAAAGACCTTTTGAAAGAAGAGTAATACTTGGCTTTGAAAACATAAGAGTTGTACTAGCTTTATGGGAAGTTAGGTATAACGTCTTAAGAGTGATAAAAAGAATGGTTTACTGATTTTTTTGAAGATAAGAGACTTGACTTAATGGTATTGATATGAATTTTGTTAAAAGTGTGAAACCTCATTCGTGAGTAATGAGTACTTGGTTTTAAAAGGAATAATGTTTCTTGATTTGGAAATCGAATGAGTATCGGCAAACCAACTGCGGCGTTAATAAAGGAAAATGTATTGAATAATGAAGTATGGTATTAAAACCGGTAGAAACCTCCATCTGCATAGAAGCTAAGATGAGACAAAATGATATTACATTTCTAGATCATGGTGCTTAATAAGATTGATTATAAACAAGAATAACCTACTCACATATAAGACATATGTTTCTCAAAACGTTTAAAGGAGAACTATGTTTTAAAGGATTAAAACTATGAACTACGAAACCTTTTCTAAAATGAGAAACTTGAGCATTTGAAATTAGGCAAACTTGAACGTTTGGAAAATAAGGTTGTTACTTGATTTTACAAAGGAAAGCATTTTGGTTTACTTAACAATGTTAGTCACTCTATTTTTATACTACGTATCGGGTGACCTTTGTAAAAGAAATGGATCTTTAAAAGGAATTTAACGACGTAGTACTTTAGGTTAAAACCTGACTTTGTCATAAAATGAAAGTAATTTGAGATGTTTATAAATTTCCTATTCTTGTTGTATAGAATCTTGCCTATGCTTGTTGTTTTGAAACTTGACTATGTTTGTTGTGATAGAATTTGTTGTATTTACGCACTCGCGTCTCGATGGAGGCGGTTGATTTGTTATGAACGATTCTACACCGAGTCCCACGGATGGCGGGGACACGTATTTCATTTGATTATACACGAGTCCCACGAGATGGGCAAAGACACGTATTCCATCCGATTATACACCGAGTCACGAGATGGGCGAGAGGCGTATTTCATCGATTATACCGAGTCCCACGAGATGGGCGAGACACGTATTCCATCCGATTATTCACCGAGTCCCGGGATGGCGGGACACGTATTTCATCGGTTATCATACATGTCTCCTACTTTATATAGACTATTATGATTTCATTCTGATCTTTTCTGATTTCACATACTTGGTACTGTTATCGACCTCCTTGGCCGCGTTCATGCCGCAGTGGAAGTACATCGGTTGTGGATCCTCGCCATGTGATCACGATTGACGTGTCAGGAAGCCCATTTCTTGGAGGCTTATCTTTTGGTATGTTACCACGAGTCAGTAGATTCTTATACATTCGGGGTATGGCGGGGCCTGTCCGTCATAGCCATTGTAAAAATCTTAAGTGCAGTAATTGTTGTGGGCGAGTTTGTAAAAAGATAAGCTGTTGGTATTTATGTATATATGATGAAGGCAACTGTTTTGGTTGGCTTTGTTTATTTATCTTGTCTCTTAATTCATGTTCATGTTTTTATTTCCTGATTTTCTCGATGTTGTATCACTAGGGTGCCGGGGTAAGGCACGATCACGGGCGGGTTCGGTCGTGACAAAAGTGGTATCGAGCGATTAGTCCTCGGAAAGTGTCTGACCGTGTCTAGTAGAGTCTTGATTATCGGTGTGTTGTGCACCACATCTATAATCGAGGCTATAGGACATTTAGGATTGGTTTCCATTCTTCTCATTCGAGATCGTGCCCAGAGCGTGTGATAAGTTGGACCCTCCGACGTATTCCTTTCCTTTACGATTATGCCTCGCGTAAGGCAACCGAGGCCCAGATGGGCAAAGCGATCGAGGAGCTGTTAGTGAGATCTGAGGAGTACGAGCGCGAGCCGATCGATGCAAGCAGTGCTTAAACGGCGAGTTTAGCGGCGCGCCCGGCACCAGCGAGTTTAGAGCGCAGCGATGGGCTGCGAGACTCTGATGCACGAGCCTCGGTCCACGGCTGGAGCGAGATGAGATGGGTACAAGGAGATGGCGATTCTTGGCGTGGTCGTGGCCAAATATGAGGATAAGGATCACGGCGGATTCCGGCCCGATAGCACCGTAGTTCACCCCGGCGAGACAATTTGAGGCTACGGGACTTTACGAGTTGTAGCCCGCCAAATGTTCTATGGATCGAGAGGCGAGGATGACCCTCGGGAGTTTATCCGACTCTGACGGATCATAAGTGATCGAGTCTCGAGGCGTAGTCGATGGTATTGGGTTCGCATCACCGCGTGATACCTGCGATTGGTGGTTTGATTCGTGGGAGTTGTCGGGAAGAGCATGCACTTCGGCCGTATGAGACGAGTTCTCAAGGGCTTTTCTTGCACATTTCTTGCCCCACAAATGAGGAGGGCTCGGGCGGCAGATTTTTGACGTTGAGGCGGGGCGGGCGGGCCGGTTAGAAGTACAATGTGGAGTTCGACTCATTAGCTCGGTATGTTCCATTGTGGTAGGCGATATAGAGGGCAGTACCGCTACGTCACCGGCTGGATGATTACTTGGCGAGAGGCTTATGCAGGTGTAGCTCTTGCAGGGGCATGGACATTGCCGCGCAAGCTCATGCACTAGGATGTGAGGCACGCAGAGGTCGACGGAATGGCGAGATCGGCGAGAAGAGGGCGTAAGCGAGGTCCTTTGGTAACTTTCGGCGGACCGCCTCGGCCGATCTAGTTATGTACCTCCACCAAGATGCAGTGGTCCCCACGATCGTCGGGGCGTTCAGGTATTCGGAGGCTGAGTGAGCTCGTGGCTTAGTTCCGAGATATACATGGGTTCTAGCGATCGGGTTCGAGTTTTCCTCGGTGTACGATGTGGCGACGTCATCGAGGAATGTCGTCTTTTTACTGGTGCTTGTTTTTCCTGCGGCCGTCAGGGCCATATGACGAGAAAATGTCCTAGTAGGAAGGATGCAACAGAATGACTCGACCCTCAGGGTCATGGCGAGTTCATCGCTTTCCTACGCTATGCGCCTGCAGTGTGCTTATGATTAGAGTAGAACGGTAGATTCAGGTATATCCTTAACCCTCTAGAGATTTGTATGCATGATATAATGACCTTCTTATTGTGTGCTACGTTCGGATAAGCGTTATTTTGGTTATGAGTTAGAAAGCATGGTTAGTTGAAAGGATATGTATGGGGCATGGAAAGTGTGAACCTTAGAATATTTAGTGTTGAGACCTTAGAGGTAAGGTCATCTTGAATAAAAGATTTTACGGTTAGTCTTTGTTGAAATACTTAGTTTGCGTATAAATGTGTTAGGATAATTCCTTGGGTAGTGTAAAATGGAAGTGGTAGCTTTCATGACTTGTATAAATAAGATTATTCGGATCGGAAACAAGAGCGTGATGCGTTAAGTGGGTCGGGTTGGGGCCATGTTGCGGGCCAACCGCGGCTGTTCGGTGGGTCAGCTCTGGGTGGTCCCGGTGGTAAGTCACGAGGGTGCTAGGCCCAGTTTAGTTGACCATCATATGAGTTCGTGGGTGTGTTCGACGAGCGGTCGTGAAGGCGGGAATGGCCTTAAGGAAGATTGAGGCTAGTAAGATAACCAAGTTGGAGGTGGTGACTCAAGGTTTTGAAAAGGCGATGGCGAAGTGTGATGCGTATACTAGAAGAGTTCGAGTGTTCGAGAAGAGTACGACGTAAGGAAGGAAGTGAACTTGTCTTTGAATGATGGAAGAAATCATTTTTGAGAAATGAATGTGCGAAGGAGTGTCCCTTGGACCAAGAGCGAAGTTGGTATTGTTTTGCATCATCGAGGTGGTTCCTCGTTGGCACGGATTTAAGAAATTGCGCGCATGTGTTATTTCGTGGCGGTTAATGGCGTTGGCAACTTGTTAGAAGAACTTTATCGTTATCCGTCTTGAGAAGGAACATTCGGGCGAATGTTTCTAAGGAGGAGAATGTTATACCGTATTTCCGGTATATGCGTGAGGCGTGCGTATAAAAATTTAAGCCTTAAAGTTAGGCTAAGTTCGAAATTTAGGCACAAGTCTGCGAAAGAGTCGCTTTCCGAAAACGTTTCCCACGACTACGTAGGAAAATTCCGGCTATGTCATTTATAATTTTTGCGGATTTTTCCGAGAGACGAAACATTTTGGACCAAAGGGAGGGTGACAAGTGTCACCTCACATTAACTTGAGTGGACGGCAAAGGGACGAACAAAGGGGTCGAGGAGTTGGTAGGATATTTGTGCAAGTTGGTGTGGTAGATGGATAAGGTGCACATGGCTTGATCCTAGCCCTACACTTGCCTAACACTTGGCTTGATCTTGGCCATTGGTTGGCCTTTGGTTAGCCTATAAATACCCCTCTAGTTGAAGACTTTCTTCATCCAAAAACTTGAGCAATCTTTCTAAGTCTCAAATCCTCCCCTCTCCCTTGTGAGTTTTCGTCCACCACCCTCCCTTTAAGAGCCCTTGCCGAGAGCCTCCCCCCTCCCCTTTGTGGTGTTTAGCCGTGGGGTACCCCCCTAGCCTAGTTGTCTCGTATAAATACCCCCCTTTTTGTGGTATTGAAATACTCTCCAAGTATTGTTATAATGCCCAAATACCTTGTAGTATTCCCAAGGTTACACTTATACGAAAGTCCAAAAAATACTATTATACTTCCCTCAGTCACAAAAACGAAAACCTAAGTAAATATTCACCCGTAGTTGAAGTTATAAGTAGAAGTTGGTTAGAACTTCTAAGGGTTGGTTGGAGCGGGTCGGAGCGCACGGAGTAGGAGCTAAACCTTGCTCAGGATCGACATTTAAAGTCGGATAATTTTGGGCTTATCGAGGTAAACACTCTTGACCTTCTATTGTAATTGGAAATTACATGTTGTTGGAATATATAGTTGAAGTATACTATATATAGAATTGAACATAGTTGTGCGGCAATGTCTTTTGACTTAAGCCTGAATAATACTTACGGCAATGTTTTGCGACTTAAGCCTGAATTTAAATAAGAGAACTAAACTGTAATTACATAGGACTGTATTACAGTAGACTTGTGTAGCATTCTTGTGTAGTAGAGTTGTACACGTCCAGGTTAGGCGTGTAAACCCCCCGGTTGGCTTGGTAGCCGGCCTCGATAGAGGAGGAGATTTCTGTTGTTGCGGGGAGGTCTTTGCCGAATTTTCTGTAGAATATTCTACATTGAGATCTAGGATGTTAATAGGCGCCTTGTGGCCTCTATAGGTTGAAGTACTACGTATGGCGT
The DNA here is from genome assembly GCA_029844215.1 of Przewalskia tangutica. Classification (NCBI taxonomy): domain Eukaryota; kingdom Viridiplantae; phylum Streptophyta; class Magnoliopsida; order Solanales; family Solanaceae; genus Przewalskia; species Przewalskia tangutica. Next base: position 67,058,932 of record CM056723.1, read on the forward strand.
GATCTACTTAGCTTAAGGAGTAGCCGACGGTTTGAGGTACTTGGAGCATTTTGCTATTAGTCGATAATCGTCGCGAGGGATGTGAACCTCTTCCTATCTGTTCTAGCATGATATGTGTATAACTATGTAGTACGGTAGACGTACATGTGTTTAATGTATTTGATTGGTTTGAAACATAAAGTGTTATAACGGATTTATGAGAAGTTGGTTATAACAGCTTTATGTAGGTAAGAAAATGCTTTGTAGTTTCAAAGGGTAACTGATTTGACTTATAACGGATTTGATGTGTAGTAATAAAGAACTTGAAGTGTTTCAAAAAGACCTTTTTGAAAGAAGAGTAATACTTGGCTTTGAAAACATAAGAGTTGTACTAGCTTTATGGGAAGTTAGGTATAACGTCTTAAGAGTGATAAAAGAATGGTTTCTTGATTTTTGAAGATAAGAGACTTGACTTAATGGTATTGATATGAATTTTGTGAAAAGTGTGAAACCTCATTCGTGAGTAATGAGTACTTGGTTTTAAAAGGAATAATGTTTCTTGATTTGAATCGGAATGAGTATCGGCAAACCAACTGCAGCGTTAATAAAGGAAAATGTATTGAATAATGAAGTATGGTATTAAAACCGGTGAAACCTCCATCTGCATGAAGCTAAGATGAGACAAAATGATATTACATTTCCTAGATCATGGTCGCTTAATAAGATTGATTATAAACAAGAATAACCTACTCACATATAAGACATATGTTTCTCAAAAGCGTTTAAAGGAGAACTATGTTTTAAAGGATTAAAACTATGAACTACGAAACCTTTTCTAAAATGAGAAACTTGAGCATTTGAAATTAGGCAAACTTGAACGTTTGGAAAATAAGGTTGTTACTTGATTTTACAAAGGAAAGCATTTTGGTTTACTTAACAATGTTAGTCACTCTATTTTTATACTACGGGTATCGGGTGACCTTTGTAAAAGAAATGGATCTTTAAAAGGAATTTAACGTACGTAGTACTTTAGGGTTAAAACCCGGACTTTGGCATAAAATGAAAGTACTTTGAGTTGTGTATAACTTTCCTATGCTTGTTGCTGTGAAGCTTGCCTATGCTTGTTGTTGTGAAACTTGCCTATGCTTGTTGTGATAGCCTTTGTTGTATTTCTGCACCGCGTCTCGATGGAGGGCCGGTTGATTTGTTATGAACGATTCTACACCGAGTCCCACCAGATGGGCAGGGACACGTATTTCATTTGATTATACACCGAGTCCCACGAGATGGGCAAAGACACGTATTCCATCTGATTATACACCGAGTCCCACGAGATGGGCAGGGAGACGTATTTCATCTGATTATACACCGAGTCCCACGAGATGGGCAGGGACACGTATTCTATCTGATTATTCACCGAGTCCCACGGGATGGGTCGGGACACGTATTTCATCTGCTTATCATACATGTCTCCTGCTTTATATAGACTATTATGATTTCATTCTGATCTTTTCTGATTTCACATACTTGGTACTGTTATCGACCTCGCTTGAAGTGCGTTCATGCGCGGTGGAAGTACATCGGTTGTGGATCCTCGCTCATAGGATCACGATTCGTGTCGGGAAGCCCCATTTCTTGGAGGCTTATCTTTTGGTATGTTACCACAGTGCAGCAGATTCTTATACATTCGAAGTATGGCGGGGCCACTGTCCGTCATGCATATTGTAAAAATCTTAGAGGTCTGTAGCACTGTTGTGGGCAGGGTTTGTAAAAAGGATAATTGTTCGGGTATTTATGTATATATGATGAAGGCAACTGTTTTGGTTGGCCTGTTTATTTATCTTGTCTCTTAATTCATGTTTATGTTTTTATTTCCGCTGATTTTCTCTGATGTTGTATCACTAGGGTGCCCGGGGTAAGGCACCAGTCACGGGCCCGGGTTCGGGTCGTGACATTTAGACTAGTATGATTTCATTTACAGTATTTTTACAGTTTCACATACTTGGTACCTGTTGTACTGACCTCCTTCGGGGGGCTGCGTTCATGCCGCAGGTAGGAGTACATCGGTAGTGGATCCTCGCTCATAGGATCACGATTCAACGTATTAGGAAGCTCGTTTCTCGGAGGCTTATTCTTTGGTATGTGTTCCCGAGTTGTAGGTTCTTGTACATTCGGGGTATGGCGGGGCCTGTCCGTCATGGTTGTTGTAAATCTTAAGTGCAGTAATCTTGTTGTGGCGGGGTTGTAAAAGGATTAAAGCTGTTCGGTTTTATGTATCTGAAGGCAAGCTGTTTTTGGTTGCTTTGTTTATGATCATATATCTTGTTTCATGTTTATGTTTTATTTTCCGCTGGTTTTCTCTGATGTTGTATCACTAGGGTGCCCGGGGTAAGGCACCAGTCACGGGCCCGGGATCGGGTCGTGACACCCCTCAATGTACAAGTACCTACAATCTCAGGGAATCATACCAAAAGATAAGCCTCCGGAGAAACGGAGCTTCCCAAAACGTTGAACTGTGATCCTTTGTGCGAGGATCAACGACTGATGTACCTCTACCTGCGGCATGACGCGGCCCCGAGGTCGATCTAACAGTACCAAGTATGTGGCGAAAATCAGTAATTAAAATCATAATAGTCTATATAAAATAGGAGGCATATATGATAACCAATTTACGATATACAATATGTAAGCAGTCATATCAAGTCAGGGACTCACGCCCTCAAAGTCATCACTCAAATATAACCATGGGTCTCATGCTGTTATACCCCGTAGTTGCAGGGTATGTATGTGAGGACGTACGTACGAGAGTACGGCAGAAAATTTTGAAAAGAAAGAAAGATGTGAGTTTTCGACGGAAAAGTTTCCGGTTATTTGTGAAGAAAAAGGTTCGTTAATGGGAATTGGATTCCCAGATTTGGTATTTGGACTTCATAGATTATATTAAAATTTTGAGATTTTACTTTCGGAAATGGTCACGTGGGGCCCACGGGAGAAATTTACGGTTTTGTGGAGCCCGCTTTGTTTTTGAGATGTCCGGTATTTTGGATATTTTCGGAAGACGAAATATTCTGGGCGAATCGGGGGGCGACACGTGTCACCCCCATGTGGCACCCTTGGCCGAAATATTTATTGTCTGTGACAACCGGTTGGAGTCGTTTTTGACGAAGCGTTTTGCGTAACTTGCGAAGGAAAATTCGGCTATGTCGTTTTGTATTTTTGCGGATTTTTCCGAGAGGCGAAACATTCGGACCAACGGGAGGGTGACGTGTGTCACCCACAATGAACAAGTGGGGCGTGACTTGGCGGCAAGTTGGGCTTGATATTTGTGTAGATATTTGTGAGGGTTTTAAGGAGTAGGGTCTAGGGTGCACTTGGCTTGATCTTGGCCTTACACTTGCCTTGCACATGGCTTGATCTTGGCCATTGGTTGGCATTTGGGTTTGCTATAAATACCCCCCCCTGTGTGAAGACTTCATTCATCCACAAATGTTTCCCAGTCTTGAATCCCTCCCCGCCCTCTTGTTGTTGCTCTCGTCCAACTCCCTTCTCCCCCTTAGAAAGTGGCCTTTGGCCGAGAGGTCTCCCCCTCCCCCTTGTGAGGTCTAGCCGTGGGGTACCCCCCCCCCTAGCCTAGTTGTTTTCGTATAATACCCCTTGTTGTGGTATAGAAATACTCCCCTAGTATTGTTATAATGCCCAAAATACCTTAGCCTTGTACCTTGTAGTATTCCAAAGATACCTCTTTACGTAGAGTCCGGAAATACTACCTTTTGTCCTTTTTAGTCTCAACCGAAACCACAAGGAAATCTTCATAGTTGGTTGAAGTATGTGAGTAGAAGTTGGTTAGAACTTCTAAGGGTTGTTTGGAGTGGTTTGGAGCGCGTGGAGTGGAGCTAAACCTTGCTCAGGAGCGACATTAAACTCGGATAATTTTGGGCTTATCGAGGTAATTATCTTGTCCCTCTATTGTAATTGGAAATTACATGTTTGTTAGAGTATATAGTTGAAGTATACTATATATAGAACTACTTAGTATTCGGCAATGTCTTTTGACTTAAGCCTGAAGAATAAAGAACTAAACTGAACTGTATTTACATAGGACTGTATTGCAGTAGACTTGTGTAGGATTGTACACGTCCGGTTAGACGTGTAAACCCCCCCCCTGGTTGGCTTGGTAGCCGGCCTCGATAGAGGAGGAGATTTACGCTGTTGCGGGGAGAGTCTTTCTTGAATTTTCTATAGAAAGATAGAAAACTTGTGTTTTGGGGTTAATAGACGTTTGTGACCTTTATATGTGAAAGTACTAAGAGTAGCGTATTCTACTCGAGGAGTGGAAAGGGCTAGCAAGGTTGTAGTACTTGGAGCATTTTGCTTATTGTCGATAAATCGTCGCGAGGTATGTGAACCTCTTCCTATCTCTTCTAGCATGATATGTGTGAACTATGTAGTGCGGTAGGCGTCGTGTGCTAAGTGATTTGGTTGGTTTAAAACATAGGGTGTTATAATAGCTTTATGGGAAGTTAGTTATAACGACCTTATGTAGTGAAAATGGTTTCTTGATGTTAGAAGTTAAGAGACTTGATCTTATAAGATAAGAGACTTAACTTATTTGTTTTAATGTGAATGTTGTGTGAAACCTCATTCGTGAGTAATGAGTACTTGGTTTTAAAGGAATAATGTTTTGATTTGGAAATCGAATGTGTATCGACAGGACCAACTGCGGCGTTAATAAAGGAAAATGTATTGAATAATGATGTGTTATATTAAAACCGATGAAACCTCATCTGCATGAAGCTAAGATGAGACAAAATGATATTACATTTTCTAGATCATGGTCATTGTAATAAGATCGTTATAAACAAGAATAAACTACTCACATATATGACATATGTTACTCGATTGTTCTAAAAGGAATCAAGTGATTAAGTTTGGGAACTATGAAACCATTTGAAAATAAGAAGCTTGAGTAATTGAAACTAGGCAAACTGGAACTTAGGAAAGGAATGTTGTTACTTGATTTTGAAAAGGAAGATGGGTTGGTCATTCTAATACTACGGGTATCGGGTGACTTTTATAAAAGTAATGGATCTCTTTTAAAAGAACTTAACGTATGTAGTACTTTGGGGTTAAAAACCGGGACTTTGGCATAAAATGAAAGTACTTTGAGTTGTGTGAAACTTGCCTATACTTGTTGTTGTGAAACTTGCCTATGCTTGTGATGATAGTCTTTATTGTACAAACGTTGTGTTTTACGTATTACCGCGTCTCTCGATAGAAATTCGGTTGGTAGTTGAGAACTTACTTGGGCGTCGGCGGTGACGGAGAAATTCCGCAGTGCGTTCTGTTGATAGTATTATTGTTGTTAATCGCTTTGGACATCGACACGATCGTGGCGCGGGTATGCTTCCATTTTGTTAAGGTCTTGTGGTTGTCGCTTTGGATATCTTGACACGATCGTGGCGCGCGGGTATGTTTCCATTTTGATTATCGCCTTTTGATTTCCCTTTGGACATCACGACCGCGATCGTAGCGCCGCGGGTATCGTCCATTTGGAATGTTGTCTTATTGTTTCCCTTTGGACATCTTGACCACGATCGTAGCGCGCGGGTATGCTTCCATTTGGAATCTTTGTCTTATTGTTTCCCTTTGGACATCACGACCACGATGCGTGGCGCTGCGGGTATCGTCCATTTGGAATGTTGTCTTATTGTTTCCCTTTGGACATCACGACACGATCGTAAGCGCGCGGGTATGCTTCCATTTGGATTCTTTGTCTTGTTGTTGAGGTCACATGGACATGTCTACACCGATCTGAATTCGGGGGCATGTGGCCATGGGACATTGGTATTATTGTTGCATCGTGGACATGTCTACACCGTCTGCAAGATTAGGGGCATGCGGCCGTAATGCGAACGATTGATGTTGTGGGCGTGAGACCCATAGTTATATGGGTGATGACTGTTTTATGTTGTGAATCGTAGTTTGGTTATCATACATGTCTCTGCTTTATATAGACTAGTATGATTTCATTCTGATATTATGCAGTTTCACATACTTGGTACTGTTGTCTTGACCTCGCTTGAGTGCGTTCATCCGCGGTGAAGTACATCGTCGATCGTGGATCTCGCTCATAGGATCACGATTCGGCGCATTTGAAGCTCCGTTTCTCGGAGGCTTATCTTTTAGTAGGTGTTCCACGAGTTGTAGGTTCTTGTACATTCGGGGTATGGCGGGCCTGTCCGTCATAGTCGTGTATATCTTAAGTGCAGGTCTTGTTGTGGGCGGGGTTGTAAAAGGATTAAAGCTGTTCGAGTTTTATGTATATCTTGAAAGCTGTTTTTGGTTGCTGTTTATTTATTATATCCCTTGTTAAATGACTCATGTTTTATGTTCGCTGATTTTCTCGATGTATGTATCACTAGGGTGCGGGGTAAGGCACGATGCGAACCGGGCAGTCGTTACAAAAGTGGTATCGAGCGATTAATCCTCGGAAAGTGTCTGACCGTGTCTAGTAGAGTCTTGATTATCGGTGTGTTGTGCACCACATCTATAATCGTGAGGCTATAGGACATTTAGGATTGGTTTCCATTCTTCTCATTCGAGATCGTGCCTTAGAGCTATGTTGTAAGTTGTACCCTCCAGCGTATCTCGTTTTTACGATTATGCCTCCGCGCAAGCAACCAGAGCCCGAAGGGCAAAGCGGCGAGAGTCTTTGCTAGTGAGATACTGAGAGTGCAGCGCGAGCCCGAGCAGTACGAGTTGTGCTTGACGGCGGGTTTCGCGACGCCCGGCACCAGCGAAGTTTAGAGCGCGGCGATGGGCGATGAGACTCTGATGCACGAGCCTCGGTCCACGATGCAGGCGGGAGATGGGTCACGAGAGATGGCGATTATTGGCGAGTTGTGGCGAGATATGAGGCAGTGGATCACGGCGATTCGGTCGATGCGCGATGGTTCACCCCGAGCGGATAGTTTGAGGCTACGGGACTTTACGAGTTGTAGCGCTTGAGTTTTATGGGTCGAGGCACGAGGATGATCGCGAGGAGTTCATCCGGCGATTCTGACCGATCATGCGGGTGATCAAGGCTTGAAGCAGTCTGTGACCTTTGGTTCGCGTCGGTGCGTGATCTGCGGATCGATTGGTTTGATTCATAGGAGCTTTCCGGGAGAGCATGCACCTCAGCAGTATGGGATGAGTTTTGGGGGCTTTCCTCACGCACTTCTTGCCTCCGCGGATGAGGAGGCGCGGTAAGCATTTTTGTTACTAAGGCAGAGGCGCCGTCGGGAGTACAATGTCGAGTTCGATTCTTTGGCTCGATATGTCCTGCGCTAGTTGCGAATATGGAGGATAAGTGCATCGCTACGTCACGGGCTTGATGATTATATGGCGAATCTTGTGCGGGTGTTTCTCTTGAGGGCATGGACATTGCCGCATGCGAGCTCATGCGCTAGGATGTGAGGCACGGAGAATTCGGCGGAATGACTGGATCGCGAGAAGAGGGCCGGGGCGGCGAGGTCGCTGGTGGCTTTAGGCGGACCGCCTCGATGCGAGCTAGTTATATACCCCCCGCGTGCAGTGGTCCTCCACCGTCTTGAGGCGGTCGTGGCTCGAGGTTCAGATTTTGGCGGAAGCGGGGTGTTAACGGTGAAGCCACCCTACCTCGTTGTGACCATTGTGGTAGACTCCATTTTGGAGAGTGTCGTGCTAGATTGGGAGTTTGTTTTGCATGCGGCCAGGCCATTTGCGAGCTGTCCGACCAAGGAAGCGCGGATGTTACGACTCGACGCCGGGATCTGTGGTGGTTCATCACCTTCGACTATGCGCCTGCGGTGAGCCTATGATTAGAGTGGAGCGGTAGCTTGGTATATCCTTAACCTCTAGAGTTTTGGTATGCTGGTTATGATGGTCTCATTATTGTGTGCTATGTACGGATAGCATTGTGTTATGTGTGAGTTAGAATGTATGGTTAGTTGGGAGGATACGTATGGGGGCATGGTAAGTGTGAACCTTAGACTATGTCACGACTGAGACCTTAGGGTTAAGTTCGTCTTGAGTTAAAGATTTATTTTTGACCCTTATCAGAGTAGTAGTATGCGTGGGATTTATTTGTGTGATAAGTCCACGGGTAGTGTGAGATGGAAGTGGTAGCTTTCGTGATGTGAATTAGTAAGATTGTTTGGATCGGGAACAAGAGTTTGGCGCGATTGGGGTCGGGTTGAGGACCATTTGCGGGTCAACCGTAACCCGGTTTAGGGTGAAGTCGGTTCAGGTGGTCCCGCCGGTGGTAGGGTCACGAGGATGCTAGGCCCAAGTTTGTATGATCATCGTATGAGTTCGTGGGCGCGTTCGACCGAAGCGGTTCGTAAAGGCCGGAATGGCCTTAAGGAAGTTTGAGGTTAGTAAGATGACCAAGTTTGGAGGTAGTGACTCGAGATTTTGAGGCAAGTAATGGTGAAGTATGGTACGTCTTGGGAGAGTTCTAGTGTTCGAGAAAGTGCAACGAGTAAGGGAGGAAGATAACGTGTGTTATTTCGTGGCGGCGTGGCGTTGACAACTTGTTAGAGGAACTTCATCGATATCCGTCTTGAGAAGGAACATTCGGGCGAATGTTTCTAAGGAAGGAGAATGTTATACCAGTAGTTGCGTGGTATGTATGTGAGGGCGTGCGTGCAGTGCAGTGAAAATTTTGAAAAGAAAGAAAGATGTGAGTTTTTCGACGGAAAAGTTTAGGTTATTTGTGAAGAAAAAGGTTCGTTAATGGGAATTGGATTCCCAGTTTGGTATTTGGACTTCATAGATTATATTAGAATTTTGAGATTTTACTTTCGGAAATGGTCACGTGGGGCCACGGGAGAAATTTACTGATTTTGTGGAGCACTTTGTTTTGAGATGTCGGTATTTTGGATATTTTGGAAGACGAAATATTAGGCGAATCGGGGCGACACGTGTCACCCCATGTGGCACCCTTGGCGAAATATTTATTGTCTTGACACGGTTGGAGTCGTTTTTTCGGCCGAAGCGTTTTTGCGTAACTTGCGAAGGAAAATTCGGCTATGTCGTTTTGTATTTTTGCGGATTTTTCAGAGGCGAAACGATACGGACCAACGGGAGGGTGGCGTGTCACCTCGCGATGAACAAGTGGGCGCTTGGCGAATTGATGGGCAAGTTGGGCTTGATATTTGTGTAGATATTTGTGAGGTTTTAAGGAGTAGGGTCTAGGGTGCACTTGGCTTGATCTTGGCCTTACACTTGCCTTGCACATGGCTTGATCTTGGCCATTGGTTGGCATTTGGGTTTGCTATAAATACCACCCCTTTGTGAAGACTTCATTCATCCACAAAGGTTTCCAAGTCATGAATCCCTCCCCTCCCTCATGTTGACTCTCGTCCAAGAGCTCCTCTCCCCCTTGAAAGTGGCCTTTGGTAGAGGTCTCCCTCCCTTGTGAGGTCTAGCAGTAGGGTACCACTGCCTAGTTGTTTTCGTATAATACCCCTTGTTGTGGTATAGAAATACTCCCCTAGTATTGTTATAATGCCCAAAATACCTTAGCCTTGTACCTTGTAGTATTCCAAAGATACCTCTTTACGTAGAGTCCGGAAATACTACCTTTTGTCCTTTTTAGTCTCAAACCGAAACCCTAAGGAAATCTTCATAGTTGGTTGAAGTATGTGAGTAGAAGTTGGTTAGAACTTCTAAGGGTTGTTTGGAGTGGTTTGGAGCGCGTGGAGTGGAGCTAAACCTTGCTCAGGAGCGACATTAAACTCGGATAATTTTGGGCTTATCGAGGTAATTATCTTGTCCCTCTATTGTAATTGGAAATTACATGTTTGTTAGAGTATATAGTTGAAGTATACTATATATAGAACTACTTAGTATTCGGCAATGTCTTTTGACTTAAGCCTGAAGAATAAAGAACTAAACTGAACTGTATTTACATAGGACTGTATTGCAGTAGACTTGTGTAGGATTGTACACGTCCGGTTAGACGTGTAAACCCACACTGGTTGGCTTGGTGGCCAGGCCTCGATAGAGGAGGAGATTTCTGTGTTGCGGGGAGAGTCTTCTTGAATTTTCTATAGAAAGATAGAAAACTTGTGTTTTGGGGTTAATAGACGTTTGTGACCTTTATAGGTGAAAGTACTAAGAGTAGCGTATTCTACTCGAGGAGTGGAAAGGGCTAGCAAGGTTGTAGTACTTGGAGCATTTTGCTTATTGTCGATAAATCGTCGCGAGGTATGTGAACCTCTTCCTATCTCTTCTAGCATGATATGTGTGAACTATGTAATGCGGTAGGCGTACATGTGCTAAGTGATTTGGTTGGTTTAAAACATAGGGTGTTATAATAGCTTTATGGGAAGTTAGTTATAACGACCTTATGTAGTGAAAATGGTTTCTTGATGTTAGAAGTTAAGAGACTTGATCTTATAAGATAAGAGACTTAACTTATTTGTTTTAATGTGAATGTTGTGTGAAACCTCATTCGTGAGTAATGAGTACTTGGTTTTAAAGGAATAATGTTTCTTGATTTGGAAATCGGAATGTGTATCGACAGGACCAACTGCGGCGTTAATAAAGGAAAATGTATTGAATAATGATGTGTTGTATTAAAACCGGTAGAAACCTCCATCTGCATAGAAGCTAAGATGAGACAAAATGATATTACATTTTCTAGATCATGGTCTTTGTAATAAGATCGTTATAAACAAGAATAAACTACTCACATATATGACATATGTTACTCAATTGTTCTAAAAGGAATCAAGTGATTAAGTTTGGGAACTATGAAACCATTTGAAAATAAGAAGCTTGAGTAATTGAAACTAGGCAAAGCGGAACTTAGGAAAGGAATGTTGTTACTTGATTTTGAAAAGGAAGATGGGTTGGTCATTCTAATACTACGGGTATCGGGTGACTTTTATAAAAGTAATGGATCTCTTTTAAAAGAACTTAACGTATGTAGTACTTTGGGGTTAAAAACCGGACTTTGGCATAAAATGAAAGTACTTTGAGTTGTGTGAAACTTACTATGCTTGTTGTTGTGAAACTTGCCTATGCTTGTGATGATAGTCTTTATTGTACAAGCGTTGTGTTTACGTATTCTGGCGTCTCTCGATAGAAGTCGGTTGGTAGTTGAGAACTTACTTGGGCGTCTTGCGGCGGTGGCGGAGAAATTCCGCAGTGCGTTCGCTGATAGTATTATTGTTGTTAATCGCTTTGGACATCACGACACGATCGTGGCGCGGGTATGCTTCCATTTTGGTTAAGGTCTTGTGGTTAATCGCTTTGGATATCTTGACCACGATCGTGGCGCGCGGGTATGTTTCCATTTGATTATCGCCTTTTGATTTCCGCTTTGGACATCTCGACACGATCGTGGCGCGCGGGTATCGTCCATTTGGAATGTTGTCTTATTGTTTCCCCTTTGGACATCTTCGACACGATCGTAGCGCGCGGGTATGCTTCCATTTGGAATCTTTGTCTTATTGTTTCCCTTTGGACATCACGACACGATCGTGGCGCGGGTATCGTCCATTTGGAATGTTGTCTTATTGTTTCCCTTTGGACATCACGACGATCGTAGCGCGCGGGTATGCTTCCATTTGGATTCTTTGTCTTGTTGTTGAGGTCACATGGACATGTCTACACCGATGCAGAATTCGGGGCATGTGGTCATGGGACATTGGTATTATTGTTGCATCATGGACATGTCTACACCGTCTGATATTCGGGCATGCGGCCGTAATGCGAACTGATTGATGTTGTGGGCGTGAGACCCGTAGTTATATGGAGTGATGACTGTTTTATGTTGTGAACTGTAGTTTGGTTATCATACATGTCTCCTGCTTTATATAGACTAGTATGATTTCATTTCTGATGTTATGCGATTTCACATGCCAGTACTGTTATCTTGACCTCGCTTGAGGCTGCGTTACATCTGCGGTAGAAGTACATCGATCGTGGATCCTCGCTCATAGGATCACGATTCAGCGCATTTGAAGCTCCGTTTCTCGGAGGCTTATCTTTTAGTAGGTGTTCCACTGAGTTGTAGGTTCTTGTACATTCGGGGTATGGCGAGGCCTGTCCGTCATAGTCATGTATATCTTAGAAGTGCAGTAATCTTGTTGTGGCGGGGTTGTAAAAGATTAAAGCTGTTCGAGTTTTATGTATATCTTGAAACAAGCTGTTTTTGGTTGCTTTGTTTATTTATTATATCCCTTGTTAAATGACTCATGTTTTATGTTCGCTGATTTTCTCGATGTATGTATCACTAGGGTGCGGGGTAAGGCACGATGCGGGCCGGGCGGAGTCGTTACATGCCCATGATATCAATCATGCGGTGGAATTCCTTCCATGCCGGCGATCCATGATATAAAACACCAAGGAAATACACATTAACACGAGTCCCGCGTGTCATAATAAAATCGTGCGGGGTGAGTGCGAAGGCATAGCCGACTACTAGAACCACCGTACCAACAATGCTATAAAAGCGTATCATGAGGTCTTTCTATACGCCCAATGATCGCCGAGCCACTCGCGCAGATATCGTTGTGCGCGTCTAATCCTGGAACTCCCGCAGTTCCGCATAGGCCACAGAGGCTCTTATGAGGTATTCCTCGCATCGCAGGGCAGCTAACCCTCGGCAACATCCTGGATTCCCGCAATCCGCATGGCGCGTGGACGCGTGGACGCGTAGGTATTCCTCGCACTACATTCTTGGAACTCCGCGACTCGCGTAGGTCTATGGACGCGTGAGGTATTCGCCTCGTCGAGGGCAGCAACCCCGACATCATAACAAGTCGGGGTGAGTGATATAATACTAACCACAATGCTTATCGTTAAACAACATAAGCACAACAAGAATAACCTCCTTACACAAACATCACAAGATAATACTAACACAACGGCTTATCGTTAAGCAACATAAGCACAACAAGAATAACCTCCTTACACAAACATCACAAGATAATACTAACACAACTTAGCATCATAACATGTTTATTTATCAAACCAACTTACCACACATTCAGAAATCATTACAAGGCTTTTATAAACAAATAAGTAAATCGTCCCTTTTAACTTTCTTAAGTCGTTATACCTAACTTCTCATAAAGCTAGTATAACACTTAAGTTTTATTTAAAAACCAAGTATTACTTTTCTTCCAAAAATGATTCATAACTCTTTTTGAAATATTCAAGATTCTTATTAATTAAAACTCAAGTCAAAAGACATCAAAGTGATACCAAATTTAGTTAACACACGTACGTCTACCGTACTATATATAGTTCACAAATATCATGCTCAAGAGGATAGGAAGAATCACATACCTCCTCGGCTAAATCCACTTGCCAAGTCGGATATGTCGCGCGCAGAGTGTCAACCTATAATAGTCAAAACACGCCTATCAACTTCTAGTTTTTCGTGGGATTCTTCTAAGTAAGACTTCTCTTAGTCTACGAAAAATTGGGCAGCACTTCCCCCGTTTCTACTCAATTCTCCACCTTTATCAATACCCGATAATAGTAACCAACATGCCATAAATAAGGTGCAATAATTCCGAAATTTAAAGAAGGGGATAACACGCCCAAACAGAACGCGATAAACAATCTCTCCTTCATAACAACAATAATAAAAGAAGTGGACAACACGCCCAAACGGAACGCGATTAACAATCTCTCCTTCATAACAACAATAATAAAAGAAGGGGATAACACGCCCAAACGGAACGCGATTAACAATCTCTCCTTCATAACAACAATAATAAAAGAAGGGGATAACACGCCCAAACGGAACGCGATTAACAATCTCTCCTTCATAACAACAATAATAAAATAAGGGGATAACACGCCCAAACGGAACGCGATTAACAATCTCTCCTTCATAACAACAATGTAAATACGGTCCAAAGTAAATACAGTACAAAGTAAATACGGTCCAAAGTAGATACGGTCCTTAAGTTGGGGTCCTTGGCCAACTTTTATAATTTTACTTATCCAATTACTTCATTAGTCCTTCAACTTATATTCCAATCTTTATATAAGTTATAGTTCCTTTGTTGTTAACTTGTGTCACGACCCGAATCCGGGCCCGTGACTGGTGCTTTACCCGGGCACCCAAGTAGACATACATCAGAGTAATCAGCGGAATATAAAACAAGACATGACATAATATGAAATATGAAACAGTTCATCTGAGAAAACTTGCCTTTCGGCATCAATATATATAACAACTAGAACAGTTATATCCCTTTTTACAACTCTGCCCACCACAGTGTTACATACCTCTAAGAATGATATGACAACAATGGCGGGACAGGGCCCCGCCATACCCCTGAATGTAAGTACCTACAACGACAGGGGACTATACCACTGATAAGCCTCCGGAGAAACGAAGCTTCCCAATTCTTTGCGTGACCACTACGGCGAGGATCAACGCGGGTGTACCTCTACTGCGGCGTGAGCGGCCGAAGGAGGTCGATAACAGGTACCAAGTATGTGAAACTGTAAAGTACTTTAAACGAAATCAAAGTATTTAAAACCATTTGCAAATACAATTAGTTCAATTTGCACATAGTGCCACATCACAAACAAGAGCAATAATAGGTAAACTGTAACCGGTCTTTCCTAGGCCGCGAATGATCGAAGCAAGGCCAATCGCCCATAGTATCATTATGCATGCCTAACCACGACTCGCGATCGCGCATAGGTCACACGTGGACCGCGTGAGGTATTCCTCGCCGGTAGCTAACCCGGTACCCTCTGGACTCCCGGTCCGCATAGTCTCAATAGACCGCGTAGTCACAGACCGCATGGCATCCGCGTCGGGATAAAACACCGGAATGATCAACCTGGAACTCCGCACTCGCATAGTCACGCGACCGCGTAGGCCATATAGACCGCGTCGGTGGCGAGCCCTCGGTATAACAAGCGAGGGTATGTGATATAATAACATAACGAACTTATCGTTAAACAACATAAGCACAACAAGAGGAACCGCTTTACACAAACATCACGGATACTAACACACGTAGCATCCTAACATGTTTACTTATCAAATCAACAAGAAAGTATTACAAGGCTATCACAAACCAACACAATCAAGTTATTCACACAAGGTACTTTCTACTTTATGTTAACAATTTCGGGTTTTTATCCCCAAAGTACTTCATACATTAACTCTTTTAAAAGGTCCGTTTCTTTCAAAAAGTCACACAATACCCGTAGTATAAAAATAGAGTGACTATCCTTTTAAGTAAACCAAAACACTTCCCTTTGTAAATCAAGTAACAACATAATTTTCCAAACGTTCAAGTTTGCCTAATTTCAAATGCTTAAGTTTCTCATTTTCGAAAGGTTTCGTAGTTCATAGTTTTAATCACTTAATGATATAATTCTCCTTTAAAACAATTTGAGATACATATGTCTTATATGTGAGTAGGTTATTCTTGTTCATAATCAATCTTATTTAAGCAGCCATGATCTAGGAAATGTAATATCATTTTGTCTCATCTTAGCTTCTATGCAGATGGAGGTTTCTACTGCTTTTAATAATACTTTATTAGGCAATACATTTCCCTTAATTAGCGCTGCTGTGGTTTGTTCGATACTTATTCTCATTTCTGAAATCAGTAAAACATTATTCCTTTTACAAACCAAGTACTCATTACTCATGAATGAGGTGTCACACAAAAACTCATATTAATTACTTAAGTCAAGTCTCTTATCTTGTAAGATCAAGTCTCTTAACTTCTAAAATTAATAAACCATTCTTTTTATCTCTCTTAAGTCGTTATACCTAACTTTCCATAAAGCTAGTATAACTCTTAAGCTTTTTGTTTGAAAACCAAATATTTCTCTTCTGTTGAAAATGATTCAGTATTCATTTGAAATGCTTCAAGATTCTTTTTATTCAGGCTTAAGTCAAAAGACATTGCCGTAATTATTATTCAGGCTTAAGTCAAAAGACATTGCCGTAATTATTATTCAGTTAACACACGTACGTCTACCGTACTATATATATATTCTTTTAAAATATCATGCTCAAGAGGATAGGAAGGATCACATATCTCGCGACGATTATCGACTATTAGCAAAACGCTCCACGGCTATAACCCGGCTAGCCTCGTCCACCTTTCAAGTAGTACATGCTACTTGCAGAACATTCAACCTATAAAGGTTATATAGGTCTATCAACTTCTACATTAATAATCTTCTGATGTGATTCCAGTTCAAGTCTATTCTGTAATATCCTTCTATTACAGTTCAATTCTCTTCTATGAATCTTATATTCATTTATACAATTCTGATATGTAATTTCCAATTACAATAGAAGGTCAAGAGTATTTACCTCGATAAGCCCAAAATTATCCAAGTTTAATGTCGATCTGAGCAACGTTTAGCTCTATAAGGTGCTCGACCGCTCCAAACAACCCTTAGAAGTTCTACGCAACTTCTTCTTAATACTCGACCAACTATGGAGATTTTCCTTAGGGTTTCGTTTTTGCGACTGAAGGGAAGTATAATAGTATTTCTGGGCTTTTAGTATAAGTGTAACCTTGGAATACTACAAGGTATTTGGGCCAAGGTATTTTGGAATAGTAACAATACTTGGAGAGTATTTCTACCAAGAGGGGGGGTAGTATTTTACGAGAACAACTAGGCAAGGGGGGGGGGGGTGCTCTCGGCCAAGGCCACTAGGAGGGGGGGTGTGTACCCCTCGGCCAAGGGCCTCACGAAAAAGGGGAGGAGGCTGGGGCGAGAACTCTACACTGAGGGAAGAGGGCTTTCAAGACTGAGAACAATTTTTGGATGAAGAAGTTCATCAACTAAGGGGGGTATTTATAGGCCAATCAATGGCCAAGATCAAGCCAAGTGTTATGCAAGTGTAGGGTGGGGATTTGGACATGTGTTTGTGTGTCCCACTTGCTCATCAACTACACAAAAATATCCTACCAACTACTTGACAAAATAGCCAAGGCAAAAACGCCCAAATCGTCCCAACTTTCTCGTCCACTTGAGGGTGACACTTGTCACCCTCTCGTTGGTCCAAAATATTTCGTCTCTCGGAAAAATCCGCAAAAATTGAAAATGACATAGCCGTATTTTCCCTTATGAAATCGGAAAACGTTTCGTCGGAAAACGACTCTTTTCGCTAGTTGTGCACAAATTTCGCCACTTTGCCTACTTAAGGCTTAAACTTTTGTACGTACGCCCTCACGTACATACTCTGGAAATACGGGGTATAACATTCTCCCCTCCTTAGAAACATTCGTCCCGAATGTTCCTTCTCAAGACGGATAACGACGAAGTTCCTCATAGCCTAACCAGTTTGCAAATGCCACACATGGCCACAGAAAACACCCGCGCAAATACTTACATCCAAGTCCACGAGGAATCACCTCTAACATCACAAAAACTCCCACCCAAGGGCTAAAAGATACTCCCTTCGCACCTTCACTTTACAAAAGAAAAGATCACATCTATGTTCTTAACACATGCTCGCTTCTTCCCTTACTTGTCGTACCCTTCTCGTACACTCGAATTCTTTCTCATAACTTACCACATTCTATTCTTTGCTTGGTTCCAAAACTCTGGATTACTACCTCCAACTCGGTCATCATTAACTGAGAATACTCTGGATGGATCTCCGATACTCTCCCGAACATAGCAACATGAAAGATCGGACGTACTGCCTCCTACGTCGGACGGTAATGCTAACTATAGGCAACCTGGCCTATTCTTCACATGACCTTAAAAGGCCCAAAGTAACTCGGGCTAAGTTTCCTCTGTTTTCCGAATCTCGTCACACCCTTCCGGGGTGGTATCTTTAAGAAGACCCACCGTCAACCTGAACTCCAAGCGTCGTCGCCGATTATCCGCACGACTTCTGTTGACTCTGAGCTGCCGATAACCTCTCCTGGATAGGCTTCACCCTATCCACATCCTGCCGAAACAAGTATGAACCAACTATCTGAACTTTTCCAACATCGAACCAATCGACCAGCAACTTACACTTCCGCCCCTACGAGGCTTCGTAAGGCGATATCCGAATACTTAAATGGTAGTTATTAAACACTCCCTCAACAGGAGACAACAATCCTCACAGCTACCCCTGAACACCAAACACCGAGCAGGGCAAATGCGTCGAGACTCACGAGTTCCTAACCACTGCTGGTAAAACCTTGAGAAAAGCGATTAAATGGCGGGCTCCACTTGTCATAAGGTGAAGGTAGGCACTCGTGCAGCCTTACAACCTTCGATATAACATCTCGTATAACCTGCCTGAGTAAGCGGTTGTCACGACGTTAGGGGCGTGGTAGTGCCTTACGGGCACCCAAGCGATCATATCGAGAGAAAATCAGCGGAAATATAAAACAAGACAGGAAACATTATTACAAAGGAGAAACAGTGTATCTGAAGAAAAGCTTGCCTTTCGGCATATATAACATAGTTTTGCAGTTACATCCCAGTATGCAATAGGACTACTGACCTCTAAGAAGTAAACAACTATGGCGGGACGGGGCCGCCATACCTGAATGTACAAAACTATCTACAATACGGAGATCATACCCAAAAGTAGAGCCTCGGAGAAGATGGAGCTCACGACACCAACGCAAAGATCCTAAGGATGTGGATCTAGCACTGCTTGCCACTGCGGCATGACGCAGCCCAGAAGGAGGTCGATAACAGTACTAAGTATGTGAAAGCGTAAAGTACTTAAATGAAATCATATCATTTTAAAACCAGTTTACAAATATGTATGAAACAACCAAGGAAACCGCATAGTGCCACATCACAAACAAGAGCCTGCAATAGGTAAAGCGTAGCGGTCTTTTCTAGTGCGAATGATCGAGCGGGGCCAATTGCCCATAGTATCATTAAGCAAGCCTAATCACGGACTCCGTAGTCGCATAGGCCACTCACTTAGGCCCGCATGGGTATAACCCCGCGTCGAGGTAGCTACTCCTCGGCGTCTGGACTCGTAGTCGCGTAGCCACATGGACGCGTGAGGTATAACCCGCACACTAACACGGAACTCGTAGCTCGCATAGGTCCCTTGGACCCGCATGAGTATTCTCGAATCATGGTCCTGCATCGCTGAGTCTACCCCAGCGTGGAGGCAGCTTAACCCCCGGTAACATGTCAAGAGGTGAGTGATATAATACCAACATAACAGTTTATCGTTAAACCACATAAGCACAACAAGAATACCCTCTTATACAAATGTTACAAGTCACTACTACACATAGCATCATATCACGTCTACTTATCAAACCATTTTATTATTCTTTCATAAATCAATATAAGTCTGTTATAAACACATAAGTAAACTGTTCCTTTTATCATTCTTAAGTTGTTATACCTAACTTCCCATAAAGCTAGTATAACTCTTAAGCTTGATGTTTAAAAACCAATTAGTTCTCTCCTGTAAGAAAATGATTCAATATTCTTTTGAAATGCTTTAAGATCCTTATTATTCAGGCTTAAGTCGCAAGATATTGCCGTAAGTATTATTCAGGCTTAAGTCAAAAGACATTGCCGTAGTTATTATTCAGTTAACACGTATGCGTCACCGTACTACATATATATTTTAAAATATCATGCTTTAGGAAGAATCACATACCTTCTCGTGAAATCCACGCGAGTTGAATATGTCGTGCGAAGAATCGACTATAATAGTCGGACACGTCTATCAGCGTTGAACTACTCATGCTTGATTCTAAGCGAGAGGGTTCTATATCCTACGGAAAATTGGGCAGCACTTCCTACGGTGAGCTACTCTGTCTCTGTGAAAGCGATCTATGTAAATGCGATTTGATTATTCTTCTTTTAAACCCTTCTCTTGTGATAATTGATTCAATTCTGATACGTGATATCCTTCTAAGTATTTAATACTTATTTCTATACTTCTACGGTATGTATTCTCTAATTACAAAGAAGGACAAGTTTATTTACCTCGATAAGCCCAATAATATCCTAGATATAAGTCGATCAGGAGCAAGGCTTAGCTCCTAAGTTATGCGCTCAGATAGCTCCAGAAACCTTAGAAGTTCTTTACAACTTCTACTAAGTACTAAGGGATTTGGGCTAGGGTATTTTGGGCATTATAACAATCCTAGAAGGCAACTTTTCTACCAAGGGAGGGGGGGTAGAGTTTCGGCTAGGCTTCTTTTAGAGGGGTATTCGGCCAAGACTTCACAAGGGGAGAAGTGAGGCTTAGGACGATGGCTCACAAGGGAAGGAGGATTTAGACTTGGAAATTTGTGATGAATAAGTCTTCAAAGAGAGGGTATTTATAGAAACCAAGGGCGAGATCAAGCCAAGTGGGGGCAAGTGGAGGGCCAAGATTTGCCCAAGTGCCCCTAACCTACTCCTCAAATCACTCCACAAACAAAGGTCCATGTTCTAAGCCCCAAAAGCCTCCCAATCGTCCAAGGCAAAAGGCCACTTGGCCGTCCACTTGAGGGTGACAAGTGTCACCCTCTCGTTGGTCCAAAAAGGTTCCGTCGCTCGGAAAAATTTGCAAAAATTAGAAATGACATAGCCGGAATTTACCCTACGCGAGTCGTGTAAAACGTTTCGTCGGAAAACGATTCTTTGTGTGAGTTGTGCCCAAAAAACGTCCTAGGCCTAAACTTTTAAGGCTACACTTTCGTCGTGCGCCTACGTACATACTCTGGAAATACGGTATAACATTCTCCCCTCGCCGAAACATTCGTCCGAATGTTTCCTTCCCAAGATAGCTAACGATAAGGTTCCTCATAACTTAAAGCGGTTGCAAATGCCACACGGCCACGCGAACAACACTTAGGCATAAGCGATAACGAAAATTTATAGGTAGGAAAGTGAATTACACGGAGTTGTGGGAATAGGTGAGGATATACGCCTCATGTCCTCCTCGGCTTCCACGTCATCTCCTCACGAGCTCGTTCTGTCACGACCCGACCGGGGCGCGACTAGTACCGCCGAGGTACCACGGTATATGTCAGAGAATAGCAGCGGAACATACATAAAACAAATCTGTATAAGGTAAACATCACTGCAAGCCGATAAGGCCGCCTTTCATCAAATAACTTAACCGATGGTGAAGCAGTACAACTTTATTCTTACATTAAACCACAAACGTGACTACGCACCTCAGGAATAACAAGCGTGGCGGGACAGGCCCGCCATACCACTGAATGTACAAAAGTCTATAACCTCGAGGAATCATACCAAAAGACAAAGCCTCGGAGGATGGAGCTTTCGAGAAATGAGCGGTGATCTTAAGAGTGCGGACCAGCAAGCTCACGTATCTCGACTGCGGCATGAGCAGCCCGAAGGAGGTCGATCTGGTACCAAGTGTGTGAAATGAAAATCGTAATGAAATCATAAGTCTGAAAATAAGCTGGGGTCATGGATGAAATCAACTTACCTTTTACTGTGCCTTACTAACAATGAGAGTAACAAGCATATGTATATAGTAATGCATAAAAAATAGGAGGCTCGTGATCAAAGCGGTCCTCGCGTAGTATCAATAAGCAATCCTACTCGCAGGACTATTTCACCGCGTGGGTCTCGTGGACCCGCGTGAGGTATTCCTCGCATAAGGTGTACCGCCCGCGTGGGACTATTTCACCCGCGTAAGCCCATGGGACTCGCGTGAGGTATTCCTCGCGTCGTGGGTAGCAAGTCCACGCGAGCAATTGGTATAACGATCTTGGGGACTTACCGCCGGATATACTCTTACCACAAGCGGATGGTATAACGATCTTGGGAATGTACTCGCCGGATATACTCTTATCTTTGGGCGGATGGTATAACGATCTTGGGGCTTGCCCCTCAGATATACTCTTATACTAGTGCAGATTGTATAACGATCTCGGATCTGCCGCCGGATATACTCTTGCTGAGCGGATGGTATGGCGATCTTGGGGCTGGCCCGCCGGACATACTCTTACATGAAGGAGGTGGTATGGCGATCTTGGGGCTTGCCCGCCGGACATACTCTTACCTGGGTAGGTGGTATAACGATCTTGGGGCTTGCCCCTCAGATATACTCTTACCCTAGCTCAAACTGTTATCATATCATAATCATAAATAAGTTAAGAAACTTATAACTTCTTATTAGTCTTGTTCATATACCCTCTCATTTTAGTTAAGGCACTTAATCATATCTTTAATAAAAGAAAACCGGGAATTTAACCCAAAGTACTACATACTTCAACTCTTTCAAAAGTGACTCTTTTTCATGTATAAAACCTTTGGGCAATTGATGCCTTAAAATCAATTTGCCTTTCATAAATCAAATCATTTGTCCTTGCTTATCTTACTTAGAGTAAATCTCTTCTTGTTATCCTTTCATAAAGCTAATATAACTAACTTCCCATAAAGCCGTTATACTATCTTTATACTTTAGAAATTAAGACCTTCTTATCCTTTCACAAGGCCGTTATAACTAACTTCCCATAAAGCCGTTATAACTCCTTATAAACCATTTTGTTCTTTTACAAACCAAGAGACTTATACTTCAAACAATTCTACACAACTTCCAAAAATACTTCAAGCCACTTATCTTTAGAATAATTCAATACTCAATACTTTCACCAAGTACTCTATACTTTTGTAAAATCATACTTTTCCCTTAACCAAGGGACTTATACTTCTCAAAAGCGAAACAAGTCTTTATATATACTTAAACAAGTAAGAATACTAAATCTTATGCGTCTCTAGTACTACATAGATACAAATACTCATGCTCGAAGGATAGGAAAGCTTCACATACCTTTTGATCAATCCACTTGCTAAGTCCAAACTACATGAGTAATATGTCAACCTAAAATAACCATGATACGTTTATTAACCTCTAATTTCAATGTAGAATAATCTAAACTCAAAGCCACTAAATTCTATGGAAAATTGGGCAGCATTTCCTTTGTTTCTACTCACTTTGCCACCTTTCTCAAGGCCGAATTTATCATCCAAACACCACATTTAAGGTTCAACAATCCAAAATTTTAAAGGTGATTACACACCCAAATACCAATTCTGCCCCATAAGTTTACAACAATTCACTTAACAATTCTAAGGTAGTTTTTAGGCTACAACATGCTCATAATCTCCTCTTAACCCATTTTTCATATCCAAACCACATTTCTAGCATGCAATGATTCTAAGAGCATTATTCACTACCACAAGTTCTTTCTTCTTAACATGCAACACTATAAACTAAATCTAAAGGAAGAATCATTACCTTAAAGTTTTAGCCAAGCTTATTCCAACACCTTGCTAGCCTTTCCTCCAAGAATACCACCACAATAACACTTTTAAGTTAGCCACCAACTTCCTTCTTGCCCTTAATTTCAGATTTTCCTTAGGCTAAGAATTTCTCTTGGGGTTCTAGAGAGAGGGCTGGAAGTTTAGGGAGAAGGGGGAGCAATTTGAGAGAGAGAGAGAGAAGATGAAAGATAGAAAATGACCAAGTCTTGGTCAATATATGGCATGCAACAGAAAATCAGATGGGGGGGGACACTTGTCACCCTCCCATGGTCTCTTTTTAAAACAAAAATCAGATTTTCTAAGTTTTTCCGCCCAAATTTCCCGCATCGGCGCCTGGCGCTGGAAACCTCATGACCTCTGCAACTTTGTCGCGGCCCTGCTGTCGGCGCGGCTGCACCTTCAGCGACCCCCTCGGTACATTAGGCGCGCGGCCCACTGCACCGGCCGCGCCTTAGTCGGCTGCGTTTACGTCCATTGCACACTGAACTTGCAACTCTCAACTTGCTACTCCGGCGTCCTATCGGCGAGCGGTTGGTTGCGTTGGAATCCAGACTCAACGAACTACGCCTAGGCCTTTGAAACGCTTAGGAACTCTCAATGTACCGGGTCATAACCCGCCTCAAAGTTGACTAAAACCCGTCGGAACAATCCGTCAACCTATCCTTAAAAATTTTAAGTCTTACATACTTTAAATGCGGCTCTCTCATCGTAGGGTCGAACTACGAGGGTATAACATTCTCCCCCTTAGAAACATTCGTCCCGAATGTTCCTTTGGAAACCAATCTACTATTCCTCGATACATCCTCGGACTTCACGCTTAATAGGACCTTACTATGCCACTTGTGACCATAAGATATTGCACGCTCAATCATTCCTCATAACTCAAGCGGAAAGCGAATCCAGCGTATGACCCATTACCACTTACTCGTTCACGGCCTAACGAATTGCGTTCGTATCTACCAACTTATTCGGCGTAGGTACATAGTCTCGATATCCTCTGTTCATAACACTAAATCATACAATAATCCTATCACACATACTAATCTCTAAAGGGTCAAAGATGTACTGTAACTATTGCCCGCATTCTCCTTGTCGTCCTAATCATGATCACGCCTGCACGACGCATAACAAAAGAAGGCGATGAACGACCAGCGATCCGAAAGGCTGAATCTCTACATCTGCGCTATCCACGGTCGGACGGTTCCTCGCATAATGGCCTGCTGTCGCATGTATAGCAATTACCCAAACTACCACGACACTCCCATAATGGGTCCTACCCGCATCGACTACAGGTGAGGTGGCCTCGTAGACTAACACCCTACTCTCGAAAACACGAACCTCGGGCCACGACTGCTCCGAATCTCGAGCGTCACGAAGGCGTGGTGGAGTACTCCGTCTTGGTGAGGCGCATAACTAACTTCTTCTTTGGGTCCGCCTTGAAAACCGCCACGAGATCCTGCTGTCACGGCCTCTTGGGTTGGCCTAAATCTAGTTGATCCTGCTCTCTCTGTCCTCGATCCACGTGCGTATGCTGCGTCACGGCAATATCCATCCACGGTGAAGAGCCACCCCCAGCATCACGATAATCATGTGACGGTCTAACCCCATCACAGATCGATGAACCACATGCGCCGTATCGGCTACTATGGTGTGCGCAAATCGGCCAGAGTCGAACTCGGGTTGTACTCACGATAGTCCTCCGTCTGTCTCAAGGTCAAGAACCTATCTACGCGGGCTCTCCTCACCTCAGGAGGCAAGAAGTGGTCTAGGAACGCCTCTGTGAACTCCTCCCAAACAGCTGGAAGAGCATCCTCACCTCTCGTCAACACCCATGACTCAAACCAGTTCAACGCAATATCGCGTAACCGGTAAGAAGCTAACACAACGGACACCGTCTCCGAGGCCCTAAGCACCTGCGTAGTCCGTCGCACCTGTCGAATAAACTCCTGAGGATCCTCCTCAGACCTCGACCCATAGAACTCGGGTGGATCACAACTCAGAAAATCCCGAATCCTTAAACTGTCGGACCTAGGGTGAGCCACCGGCCCCTGGCGGTGCTGCCCTGCCACAATGCTAGTCAACAACCTGATCTGCTCTCCGTAATCCCTATACTCTGCCCCTGGCTGGGGAACTGGAGGCTCGGGTACCGGACCCTCTGGAGCCACTGCCGCTCTCGGCTCCTCGAACACTGCCGGCGTAGCTGAACTCGCTGACCCGCCTACTACCTCAGGCATCGTCTGTGCCCGAGTCCTGGTAACTCTCTGCGTACCCCTAGCAGCTCCTGCTGCTGCCTTGCCTGCGGGCTCTGGTATGCCAGTGGAGGCATAAGCATTACAAGGATAGGTCAGAGAGGACTAAACCTATTATGACAGCTCTACTGAACGATCTTAAAGAGAGAAGGATGTAAACCAATCCTAAATGTCATGCAGCCTCACGATTATAGATGTGGTGCGACACACGATAATCAAGACTCTACTAGACCGCGGTCTGTAGACACTTTCGAGGACAAAGCGCTCGATACCACTTTTGTCACGACCCAGGCCGGGGCGCGACTAGTACCGCCAGGTACCATCGGTATATGTCGAGAGAATAGCGGCGGAACATACATAAAACAAATGCGTATAAGGTAAACATCACTAGCAGCCGATAAGGCGCCTTTCATAAAATAACTTAGCAGATGGTGAAGCGATGCAACTTTATTCTTACATTGCCCAAACCACAAACGTGACTACGGACCTGCAGGAATAACAAGCGTGGCGGGACGGGGCCGCCATACCACTGAATGTACAAAGTCTATAACCTCGGGGAATCATACCAAAAGACAAAGCCTCGGAGATGGAGCTTTCGAGAAATGAGCGGTGATCCTAGAGTGCGGACCGTGAGCTCGTATCTCGACTGCGGCGTGACGCGGCCCGAAGGAGAGTCGATCAACAGTACCAAGTGTGTGGCGAAAATGCGTAATGAAATCATAAGTCGAAAATAAAGTGGGGTCATGGATGAAATCAACTTACCTTTTCTTGTGCCTTACTAACAATGAGAGTAACAAGCATATGTATATAGTCTTTGCGTAAAAATAGGAGGCTCGTGATCAAAGCAGGTCCTCGCCGTAGTATCAATAAGCAATCCTACTCGCCGGACTATTTCACCCGCATGGGTCTCGTGGACCGCGTGAGGTATTCCTCGCATAATGTACCTGCCGCATGGGACTATTTCACCGCATAAGCCCATAAGGACTCGCGTGAGGTATTCCTCGCGTCGTGGGTAGCAAGTCCACTGGCAAGTGGTATAACGATCTTGGGGACTTACCCGCCGGATATACTCTTACCACGGCGGATGGTATAACGATCTTGGGAATTTGTACTCGCCGGATATACTCTTATCTTTGGAGCAGATGGTATAACGATCTTGGGGCTTGCCCGCCGGATATACTCTTATCTTTGGTGCGGATGGTATAACGATCTCGGATCTGCCGCCGGATATACTCTTACATGAGCGGATGGTATGGCGATCTTGGGGTGGCCGCCGGACATACTCTTACAGCTGAAGGAGGTGGTATGGCGATCTTGGGGCTTGCCCGCCGGACATACTCTTACCACAGGTAGGTGGTATAACGATCTTGGGGCTTGCCCGCCGGATATACTCTTACCACAGCTCAGCTGTTATCATATCATAATCATAAATAAGTTAAGAAACTTATAACTTCTTATTAGTCTTGTTCATATACCTCTCATTTTAGTTAAGGCACTTAATCATATCTTTAATAAAGAAAAGCAGAATTTAACCCAAAGTACTACATCTTCAACTCTTTCAAAAGTGACTCTTTTCATGTATAAAACCTTTGGGCAATTGATGCCTTAAAATCAATTTGCCTTTCATAAATCAAATCATTTGTCCTTGCTTATCTTACTTAGTAAATCTCTTCTTGTTATCCTTTCATAAAGCTAATATAACTAACTTCCCATAAAGCCGTTATACTATCTTTATACTTTAGAAATTAAGACCTTATCCTTTCACAAGGCCGTTATAACTAACTTCCCATAAAGCCGTTATAACTCCTTATAAACCATTTTGTTCTTTTACAAACCAAGAGACTTATACTTCAAACAATTCTACACAACTTCCAAAAATACTTCAAGCCACTTATCTTTAGAATAATTCAATACTCAATACTTTCACACCAAGTACTCTATACTTTTGTAAAATCATACTTTTCCCTTTACCAAGGGACTTATACTTCTCAAAACGAAACAAGTCTTTATATATACTTAAACAAGTAAGAATACTAAATCTTGTACGTCTCTGTCTTTGCATAGATACAAATACTCATGCTCAAAGCATAGGAAAGCTTCACATACCTTTTTGATCAATCCACTTGCTAAGTCGAACTACATGAGTAATATGTCAACCTAAAATAACCATGATACGTTTATTAACCTCTAATTTCAATGTAGAATAATCTAAACTCAAAGCCACTAAATTCTATGGAAAATTGGGCAGCATTTCCTTTGTTTCTACTCACTTTGCCACCTTTCTCAAGGCCGAATTTATCATCCAAACACCACATTTAAGGTTCAACAATCCAACATTTTAAAGGGGATTACACACCCAAATACCAATTCTGCCCCATAAGTTTACAACAATTCACTTAACAATTCTAAGGTAGTTTTAGGCTACAACATGCTCATAATCTCCTCTTAACCCATTTTTCATATCCAAACCACATTTCTAGCATGCAATGATTCTAAGAGCATTATTCACTACCACAAGTTCTTTCTTCTTAACATGCAACACTATAAACTAAATCTAAAGGAAGAATCATTACCTTAAAGTTTTAGCCAAGCTTATTCCAACACCTTGCTAGCCTTTCCTCCAAGAATACCACCACAATAACACTTTTAAGTTAGCACCAACTTCCTTCTTTCCCTTAATTTAATATTTTCCTTAGGCTAAGAATTTCTCTTGGGGTTCTAGAGAGAGGGCTGGAAGTTTAGGGAGAAGGGGGAGCAATTTGAGAGAGAGAGAGATAAGATGAAAGATAGAAAATGACCAAGTCTTGGTCAATATATGGCATCTGTGAGAAAATCGGATGGGGAACACTTGTCACCCTCCCATGGTCTGTTTTAAAAAAAAAATCATATTTACTAATTTTTACCGCCCAAATTTCCGCATCGGCGCGCGGCCCGCCGCGGCTGTGCGCCTCCGCAGCCTCTGCGAACTTTCGCGCGCGCTGCAACTTCAGCGACCCCTCAATACATTAGGCTCGCGGCCTGCACGCACCGCGCCACAACCGCCTTAGTCCGAACACGTTTACGTCATTGCGCGCCACTTGCAACTCTCATAACGCTGCTCCGGCGTCCTATCGGCGAGCGGTTGGTTGCGTTGGAATCCGGACTCAACGAACTACGCCTAGGCCTTTGAAACACTTAGGAACTCTCAATGTACCGGGTCATAACCCGCCTCAAAGTTGACTAAAACCGTCCGAACAATCCGTCAACCTATCGCCTTAAAAATTTTAAGTCTTACATACTTTAAATGCGCTCTCATGCGTAGGTCAGAACTACGAGGTATAACAGTTCCGCCACGAACTTTGTGGAAGCCACGTCTTTAGTCGCAGACGCCTAACGGCGATCGATTATCGCTATGGGAATCTCCTCATCGATAACCCGCCGGTCGCTGGACATCGTCGATCGGGTGTACCACTAGATGGATCCGATACATCTCGCCGGCATGGATACGTGAAAAACCGGATGCCTTGCCTCCCGGTCGGACGGCGGATCCAACTCATAGCAACCTTGCCTACCTGCGGACAATGCGAAGCGGCCCGATGTACGCGGTGAGTTTCTTCTTCCGAATCTCATCGCACCGCCGTGGGTGACACGCTAGGAAAACCCAATCATGAACCTCGAACTCCGGATGTCGGCGGCGATGATGCGTATGACTTATGTCGACTCACGGTATCGGCAACCTCTCTGGATAAGCTTCACCTTATCCATCACTGCTTCGCAAATCTGGTCCCACTAATCGCACTCGCCCACATCGAACCACCTATGGCGATCTGCACTTCCTCCCATACAAGGCCTCATAAGGCGCCATCGAATCTTTGGAGTGGTAGCTATTATTGTATGCAAACTCAACTAGAGGCAAATGATCCTCCCGCTACCCACGAAGTCAATAACACGGACTCGCGACATATCGTGAGAGTGCGGATAGTGCCTTCTGCTGTCCGTCTATCTGTGGATGGAATGCGATGCTCGAGCTCACTGCGTCCTAAACCCTCTGGAAAGACTTCGGAAGTTATCAAATGGCGGGCTCCTGCATGCGATATGATCAGTAGGGACTCCATGCGATCAGACGATCTCGGATGTAAAGTCGGCATAATCCTCGGTAGAAAAAGTCGTCCTTCGGGAAGAAAGTGGGCTGATTTAAATCGACTGTCGGCGATAACCCATATAGAATCATGTCTCCTCCGAGTGCGAGGTAGTGCGTGATAAAGTCCATGTTGATTACCTCCACTTCGGTCGGGATCTCTATCGTCTGCAACAAACCACGGGCCTCACGGTGTTACCTTCATGTCACGACCGTTCGGGGCGTGGTAGTGCCTTCTGGGGCACCAGTAGTCATACATCGAGTAACGGCGGAATATAAAACAAGGCGAAAGCGATTTAAAACAATAAGACACAGTTTATCGATGAAAAGCTTGCCTTTCGGCATAATATAAATAACTCAAGTTTTGCGATTACATCCCAGTGTACAATAGTACTCTGGACCTCTAAGGAAGTAAACAACTATGGCGGGACGGGGCCGCCATACCTGAGCTACAAAACTATCTACAATACAGGAGATCATACCCAAAGTAGAGCCTCGGAGAAGATGGAGCTCACGACACCAGCAAAGATCCTAAGGATGTGGATCTAGCACTGCTTGCCCTTACTGCGGCATGAGCACGGCCCGAAGGAGGTCGATTACAACAGTACCAAGTATGTGAAACTATAAAGTACTTTAAAATGAAATCAAAGTATTTAAATCCTTTTCACAAATACAATCGGTTCAATTGCACATAGTGCCACATCACAAACAACAACGATAATAGAAAGGCGTAGCAGTCTATTCTAGGCGCGAATGATCGAAGCAAGGCGATCGCCCGTAGTATCGTGCGTGCCTAGTCACGGACTTCGCGGCCGCATGGGTCACACATAGACCCGCGTGAGGTAGCCCTCGCGTCGGGGCAGCCAACCCCGGCGTCCGCCTGGCTCGCGGCCGCGTAGCCTCGAACCGCGTAGTCTCGGCGGCGCGTAGGAATCCCCGCGTCGAGCTAGGCGCCGGAATGATCAATCTGGAGCATACCGGCGCTCCGCGTAGTCTCACGCGAACCGCGTAGGCCGTATAGACCCGCGTCGAGGCAAGCCCTCGGTATAATAGTCGGGTAGGTGATCTGATATGATATAACGGACTTACGGTTAGCAACGTAAGCCGCGGCAAGAATGACCCCTTTACGGCGTTACTAACACGGGTAGCGTCATGATATGTCTACTTATCAAACAATCTTACTACACTTATGAGAGATCAATACAAGGCTTTTATAAACAAACAAGTAAGCAGTTCCTTTTTATCATTCTTAAGTTGTTATACCTAACTTCCCATAAAGCTAGCATAACTCTTAGCTTTTGTTTTAAAACCGGATATTTATCTTCTGTTAAAAAAATGATTGATATTCTTTTGAAATGTTTTGATTCTTATTATTGAGCTTAAGCGTGAGGCATTCTGTAAGTATTATTCGAGCTTAAGCGTGAGGCATTCCGTAAGTATTATTCGATTAACACGTATGCGTCTACCGTACTATATATATATTGTAAAATATCATGCTTAGCGAGAATCACATACCTTCTGTGAAAACCACGCGAGTTGAATATGTCGCGTGAGAGTCGACCTATAATAGTCACGGATATCTATCAAAGACTACTCGAGGTCATTCTAAGCAGAGGTTCACAATTCTACGGAAAGTCGGGCAGACAACCCTGCAGGTGAGCTATATAAGTCTCTTTGTGAAAGCAGTCTATGTGAAGTCTGATGTGATTATTCTTCTTTTAAAACCTTCTCTGTGGTAATAGTTCAATTCTTTTACGTGATATTCTTCTAAGTATTTATACTTATCCTTATACTACAACGATAAGTATTCTCTAATTCAAAAGAGGTTAGGATTATTACCTCGGTAAGCCCAATAATATCCTAGATAAAGTCGCGCTGAGCAAGGTTTAGCTCTAAGTTATGCCCGGTAGCTCGAGAAACCTTAGAAGTTCTTCACAACTTCTACCAAAGACTAAGGGATTTGGGCTAGGGTATTTTGGGCATTATAACGATACTAGAAGACAACTTTTCTACCAAGGGAGGGGTAGATTTCGGCTAGGCTAGGGGGTTAGGCCTCGGCCAAACTCACAAGGGAGGAAGGGGTGTTGGACGAAAAGCTCACAAAGGGAGAGGGAGGATTTTCAAGACTTGGAAGATTTGTGGATGAAGAACTCTTCATCTAAAGGGTATTTATAGGTCAAGAAGTGGCCAACCAATGGCCAAGATTAAGACAAGTGCAAGGCAAGTGTTGGGTGAGGATTCACTATAGACAAATATCCTACCCACTCCTTGACTTGTGCACAAGGCACAAAAAACGTGCCAAGGCTCTTCAATTCGTCCAAATGGACGATTCAAGTCCACCAATGGGAGGGTGCCAAGTGTTGCCCTCCCGTTGGTCCAAAATGTTTCGTCTCTCGGAAAAATCCGCAAAAATTAGAAATGGCATAGCCGGAATTTTCCCTACGAAAGCTGTGGAAACGTTTCGTCGGAAAACGATTCTTTAAGCGAGTTGTGTACAAAAAAAAAACGTCCAAGGCTAACTTTAAAGCCAAACTCTTTGTACGTATTCCCTTACGTACATACTCTGGAAATACGGGGTATAACATTCTCCCCTCCTTAGAAACATTCGTCCCGAATGTTCCTTCTCAAGACAGTTATCGAAGAAGCTTAAACAGTTAGCAAATGCCACACACGGCCACAAAACAACACTTAGGCATAAATGATAATGGAAATTTACAAGTAGGAAAGTGAATTACCTGGAGGTGTGGGGAATAGGTGAGGATACTTCTGCCTCATGTCCTCCTCGGCTTCCCACGTCATCTCCTCCCTGAGCTCGTTCCGCCACAAGACTTTGTGGAAGCCACATCCTTCGTCATGAGCGCCTAACTTGACGATCGACTATCGCTATGGGAATCTCCTCATACGATAACCCCTCGGTCACTGGACATCGTCAATCGGGTGTACCCTAGATGGATCCGATACATCTCGCCGGCATAGATCGTGAAACACGGATGCCTTGCCTCGGTCGGACGGCGGATCCAACTCGTAGCAACCTTGCCTACCACCTGCGGACAATCTGAAGCGGCCCGATGTACCTTGGTGAGTTTCTTCTTCCCGAATCTCATCACACCGCCATGGGTGACACGCTTTAGGAAAACCCAATCATGAACCTTGAACTCAAGATGCGGCGGCGATGATCTGCATCGACTTACATCGACTACGGTGTCGATAGCGCTCTCGGATAAGCTTCACCTTATCCATTACTGCTGCACCAAATCTGGTCCCACTAGTTGCACCTCGCCCACATCGAACCAACCTATAGGCGTCGCACTTCCTCCCATACAAGGCCTCGTAAGGCGCCATCGAATCTTTGGGTGGTAGCTATTATTATATGCGAACTCAACTAGAGGCAAATGATCCTCCCAACTACCGCGAAGTCAATAACCGGGCTCGCGACATATCCTCGAAGTGCGGATAGTGCGCTCTGCTGTCCGTGCATGCGTGGATGAAATGCGATTGCTCGGGCTCACTGCGTCCCTAAACCCCTCTGGAAGGACCTCCGAAGTTAGCGTAAGCCCGGGCTCCTCATGCGATATGATCGAAGTGGGGACTCCATGCGATCGACGATCTCTCGGATGTAAAGTCGGCATAATCCTCGGTAGAAAAAGTCGTCGGACGGGAAGAAAGTGGGCTGATTTAAATCGACTGTCGGCGATAACCCATATAGAATCATGTCTCCTGCGAGTGCGAGGTAATCTGTGATGAAGTCCATGTTGATTACCTCCCACTTCGGTCGGGATCTCGATAAATGCGTAACAAACCACGGGCCTGCGGTGCTCTACCTTCACTGCGACAACCACGGGCGAGCTACGAACTCTGCAGCGTCCTCTTCAAGCCATCCCACGATACACGATCTAAGGTCGTGGTACATCTTAGTCGACCGGATGGATAATGTAACGCCTGTGTGCTTCCCCAGAACTGCTGCGAAGTCACGAAACATCTGGAACACCTGATGCGCCCTCAAACCTTAGCACCCGGCCGGTGCTACCGAAAGGACCGCGCCTCGCGAAGAGGCGTATCGCGATATCGAATCAAAGTGGATCCTCGGCTGTTGCCTCTTCACCTCCTCGATGATGGAAGACTCGGCAACCTCACGAACTCTAACTTGCGCTATCGGAATCAATCAAGCGGACACCAAGGCTCGCTGGCGATGCAAATCACGAACCATGTCCCTCCTCTCTAGCGCACATCGATAGGCTCCCGTGACCTACGACTAAGGCATACGCCTGACATTGGCCTTCCCGGGTGGTGCAGGATATCAACATCGTAATCCTTAAGCAACTCTAACCGCAGTCTGCAGCCGTAAGTTCGGCTCCTGCAGTGAAGATATCTTGGAGGCTCTTGTGGTGCGTATAAATATCCACGTGAACCCCATACAAATAGTGCCTCGGATCTTGGCGTGAATCACGGTACGACTCCAAATCATGGGTGGGGTAGTTCCTCTCGTGTTTCTTGGTGTCGGGATGCATATGCTATAACTCTGCCATCTTTGCGTCAACACACATCCCAACCGATGCACGGCGCATCACAATACACCACATAATGCGGACCCTGCGGAAGAGTAAGAGCAGGGCGATCGTCAATCTCTCTTTCGGCAGCTGGAAACCACGCTCCTGGCATCAGTCCCACGAAACTTTGCCTTACGAGTCGGCCTAGTCAATGAATGCGAGATAAAGCAAACTTCTCCACGAACCGTAGATAATAACCCGCGAGGCCCGAGCTGCGAACCTGCAGCCGGAGTAGTAGGTCTAGGCCAAGTCTGGCGCCTCGATCTTGGCGTATCCACTCGAATGCCATCGGCCCAGGCAATATGCGAAAGCGCCAGAAGTCAGCAAAACTCACATTTGGAAAACTTGGCGTACAAGCTGGCGATCTGGAGAAGCGTCGGCCTGATCCTCAAATGCTCGCGTGCTCTGCTCTGGCGAGAATAAACCAAGATATCATCAATGAACACTATCACAAGCGTGTCCAAAAATGGTTTGAACACTCGGTTCATCAAATCCATGAATACCGCGGGGCATTGGTCAACCCAAAGACGCGACCACGAACTCATAATGCGTCTGGGTCGAATGCGATCCTAGGGACATCCACTCTCGACACGAACGATGATAGCGAGCAGATCAATCTTGGAGAAACATCTCGCGCCGCAACTGGTCGAACAAATCATCAATCACGGGAAGGGTATACATTCTTAATGGTCACCTTGTTCAGGTGCTGTAATCAACACACATGCGCGGCGTCGTCCTTCTTCTTCACGAACAATCTGGCGCCCCGGGGAGAAACACTAGGTGCGATAAAACCCTTCTCCGGCCAAATCCTAAAGTGGTCCTTGACTCTCTCAACTCGGCGGTGCCATTACGTATGGCGGAATGGAAATAGGCGAGTGTGCAGCAATATGTCAATACAAAACTCAATCTCCTCTCGGGAGGATACGGAAGGTCATGCGGAAACACGTGCGGGAACTCGTGACTCTGGGCCCGAAAGTGCGGTACGCGACTTGATATCAAACACCGAGCGAGATGGTAGATATACCCATACGCACCATCTTCCTAGCCTTGAGGTAGGAAATAAACCTACCCTCGGCGATCTGTGCTCCTCCCACTCAACAACCGGCTCCTCGGAAGCTGGAACGTACTACTCTCTCTCTGCGGTCTACATTGGCGTAGCAAGAAGCTAGCCAATCCGTCCCCATAATCACGTCGAAGTCAATCATCTCGACTCTATCAAGTCGGCTGGGGTCCGGCGGCGTAAATAGTCACGGGACAAGCTCTATATACGCCGAGCTACCGAATCACCCAGCTGGCGTAGCTACCTCGAAAGGGTCTATGGACTCGGGCTCTATCCACTATCCTACTAGCAACAGGGAGATATATGGGGAGTAGAACCGGATCTATCAAAGCATACACATCAAACCCGAAGCGATAAGGTACTGTGGCGACATCGGTGAGGCCTCACGATCTGTCGGTGGACAAAGCATATATGCGGTTACGAGGACGCTAGGCTGGGACTGCGCCACGACCTGCGCCACGACCCGCTGATCCATGTGTACCTTGCCCTCGGGGCGATAAGCTGTCGAGGATGAAGAAGCGACAGACCACAGTGGTGAGCCTACCACCAGCGCCGCCCGGTCGGACAAACTCGCAAAGTGACCTGCTGGCCACAAGTATAGCAAGCTCTGAGTCTGACTCCGAGAATGGTATACGCCACAGCGGGCACCTGGCGGACCTCGAGCAGTTAGCACCTCTGCTACCGGAAATTCGAAGTCACGGGGCCTGACACGCCCCGGCGCTCTGGTGTCTTGAAAATGAGGTAGGGCGCTCTGCGGCTGGTGTGGTGCAAATCTGGACCTGCGATGCCGCCCACCACGAGGACCACCAAAGAACCGGCCGTCTTGGCGCCAACCTGCTGGCGATATCGCTCTGCGGCGGTCTCTGCGCTCTCGCATCTAGTGCGTGAGCTGCGTGCGGGTAATGTCCATACGGTGAAGAAACACCCGCATGACTCGGCCATATAATCATCTAGCGGTGGCGTAGCGGTGTACCTATCCTCCATATCTGCTACCAATCTTTGGGACATATCTAGCCAAAGAATCAAACTCGACATTGTATTCCACGACGGTGCGTCCACTGTCTCGGCGGCAGAATCTATCGGCTCGTGCCTCCTCATACTGCGGAGGCAAGAAGTGTGTGAGAAAAGCCTCGAAAACTCATCCCATCTGCTTTGGAGTGCATGCTCTCCCGGGAAAGCTCCCGTGAATCAAACCAATCATTTGCGGTGTCACGCGGCCGATCACGAACCGAATATCACTGACCTCGATCTCGAAGCCACGATCACCGCATAATCCTCTGCGGTGACGGATGAACTCCTGCGGATCATCCTCGGCCTCGACCCGTAAAACTCTGGCGGGCTCTGACTCGAAATCTCGCGACCTCAAACTATACGCCTCGGGTGCACTTCTGAGTGCGGCTGGAGGCTGGAGCGCCGCATCGGTCTCTCCTCGTATCGGGCCACAACTTTAGCCAAAGGTGGGCCGTCTCCTTGTACCTAACTCCTCCGCCCGGTGTGGGACGGGAGGTGTGGGTGCGTGGTCTCTTTGGGGCGGTGTCATAGAACTTCGCCGTCTGGTATAGGCGGGCACGAGCCCTCGTGACTCTGGGTGTCTGCTAGCGGCTCCTCATTGCCTTGCCGCCATACGGGCGGGTTGCCTTACGTGGAGGCATAAGCGTACGGGAAAGGAATCGTTAGAGGTCCAACCTATAACACGACTCTAAAGCACGATCTCGGAATGAGAAGAATGAAACCAATCCTAAATATCCTATAGCCTCACGATTATTGGTGTGGTGCACAACACACGATAATCAGACTCTACTAGATACGATGCGTAGACACTTTCAGAGATTAAGCGCTCACGATACCACTTTTGTCACGACCCGTTCGGGGCAGTGGTAGTGCCTTAGGGCACCCAGTAGTCATACATCGAGTAACCGGAATATAAAACAAGGCGAAGCGATTTAAAACAATAAGACACGGTTTATCGATGAAAAGCTTGCCTTTGGCATAATATAAATAACTCAAGTTTTGCGATTCATCCCAGTGTACAATAGTACTACAGGACCTCTAAGGAAGTAAACAACTATGGCGGGACGGGGCCGCCATACCTGGCTATACAAAACTATCTGTCTGAGGAGATCATACCCAAAGTAGAGCCTCGGAGAAGATGGAGCTCACGACCAGCGCAAAGATCCTAAGGATGTGGATCTAGCACCTTGCCCTTACCTGCGGCATGAGCGGCCCCGAAGAGTCGATAACGGTACCAAGTATGTGAAACTATAAAGTACTTTAAAATGAAATCAAAGTATTTAAATCCTTTTCACAAATACAATCAGTTCAATTGCACATAGTGCCACATCACAAACAACAACGATAATAGAAAAGCGTGAGGTCTATTCTAGGCGCGAATGATCGAAGCAAGGCCAATCGCCCGTAGTATCATTCTGCGTGCCTAGTCTGGACTTCGCGGCCAGCATGGTCACACATAGACGCGTGAGGTAGCCCTCGCGTCGGGGCAGCCAACCGGCATCCGCTGGGCTCCGCGACCGCGTAGCCTCGAAAGACCGCGTAGTCTCAGCGGACCGCATAGGAATCCCGCGTCGGGCTAGGCGCCGGAATGATCAATCCTGGAGCATACCGCTGCTCGCGTAGTCTCACGGACCGCATAGGCCGTATAGACCCGCATCAAGGGAGCCCTCGGTATAATAGTCGAGGGTAGGTGATACGATATGATATAGCGGACTTACGGTTAGCAGCGTAAGCCTGGCAAGAATGACCCTTACGGCATTACTAACACGGTAGCATCGATATGTCTACTTATCAAACAATCTTACTACATAGCAGAGATCAATACAAGGCTTTTATAAACAAACAAGTAGCGGTTCCTTTTATCATTCTTAAGTTGTTATACCTAACTTCCCGTAAAGCTAGCATAACTCTTAGCTTTTGTTTTAAAAACCGGATATTTATCTTACGTTAAAAAATGATTGATATTCTTTTGAAATGTTTTGATTCTTATTATTGAGGCTTAAGCGTGAGGCATTCCGTAAGTATTATTGAGCTTAAGCGTGAGGCATTCGTAAGTATTATTCGATTAACACGTATGCGTCTCGTACTATATATATATTGTAAAATATCATGCTTAGCGAGAATCACATACCTTACCGTGAAAACCACCTTGAGTTGAATATGTCGTAGAGAGTCGACCTATAATAGTCACGAATATCTATCAAAGACTACTGCGAGGTCATTCTAAGCAGAGGGTTCACAATTCTACGGAAAGTCGGGCGGCACAACCCTACCCGGTGAGCTATATAAGTCTCTTGTGAAAGCAGTCCTATGTGAAATCTGATGTGATTATTCTTCTTTTAAAACCTTCTCTTTGTGGTAATAGTTCAATTCTTTTCTGTGATATTCTTCTAAGTATTTATACTTATCCTTATACTACAACAAAGTATTCTCTAATTCAAAGAGGTTAGGATTATTACCTCGGTAAGCCCGATAATATCCTAGATAAAGTCGCTGAGCAAGGTTTAGCTCCTAAGTTATGCGCCGGTAGCTCGAAACCTTAGAAGTTCTTCACAACTTCTACCAAAGACTAAGGGATTTGGGCTAGGGTATTTTGGGCATTATAACGATACTAGAAGACAACTTTTCTACCAAGGGAGGGGGTAGATTTCGGCTAGGCTAGGGGTTAGGCCTCGGCAAACTCATGAGGAGGGAAGGGTGTTGGACGAAAAGCTCACAAAGGGAGAGGAGGATTTTTCAAGACTTGGAAGATTTGTGGATGAAGAACTCTTCATCTAAAGGGGGTATTTATAGGTCAAGTGGCCAACCAATGGCCAAGATTAAGACAAGTGCAAGGCAAGTGTAGGGTGAGGATTAACTATACACAAATATCCTGCAACTCCTTGACTTGTGCACAAGGCACAAAAACGTGCAAGGCTCTTCAATTCGTCCAAATGGGCGATTCAAGTCCACCAATGGGAGGTGCCAAGTGTTGCCCTCCGTTGGTCCAAAATGTTTCGTCTCTCGGAAAAATCCGCAAAAATTAGAAATGGCATAGCGGAATTTTCCTACGAAAGGCGTGGGAAGCGTTTAGTCGAAAGCGATTCTTTAAGCGAGTTGTGTACAAAAAAAAAGCGTCCAAGGCTAACTTTAAAGCCAAACTCTTTTATGCGTATTCCTTACGCATACTACTAAATACGGTATAACACTTCACTGTGACAACATGGGCGAGCTCACGAACTGCAGCGTCCCTCTTCGCCATCCCACCAATACGGATCTAAGGTCGTGGTACATCTTGAGTCGACCACGGATGGATGTAATGCTGCGTTGTGTGCTTCCCCGAGAACTGCTGCGAAGTCTGAAACATCTGGAACACACAACACGCCTCAAACCTTAGCACCCCATCGGTGCTGCCTCAAAAGGACCGCGCCTCACGAAGAGTTGTATCGCGATAGCGTGTCAAAGCTGGATCCTCGAATGCCTCTTCACCTCGCCGGCGATGGAAGACTCGGCAACTTCACGAACTCGAACCCCACTGCTATCAGAATCAATCAAACGGACACCAAGTCTCGCTAACTGGTGAAAATCACGAACCATGTCCTCCTCTGCGGATGCACGTCGATGGGCTCCCGTCGACCTACGACTAAGGCATACGCCACAGCGTTGGCCTTCCCGTGGTGCAGGATATCAACATCGTAATCCTTAAGCAACTCTAACCACCGTCTGCCGTAAGTTCAGCTCCTCTGTGAAGATATCTTTGGAGGCTCTTGTGAGTGCGTATAAATATCCACATGAACCCCGTGCAAGTAGTGCCTCCAGATCTTGGCGTGAATCACCGTTGCGACTCCAAATCATGGGTGGGGTAGTTCCTCTCGTGTTTCTTCAGCTGTCGGGATGCATATGCTATAACCTTGCCCTTCTGCATCAACACACATCCCAACCCGATGCCTGACGTATCACAATACACAACATAACCGTCTGGACCCTCTGGAAGAGTAAACGAAGCGATGCGTCGTCTCTCTCTTCAAAGAATCGAAACCACCGCCACAAGCATCGATCCGACAAACTTTGCACTTACGAGTCGGCCCTAGTCAATGATGCGAAGATAAGCAAACTTCTCCACGAACCGCCGATAATATCTGCGAGGCCAGAAGCTGCGAACCTCTCGGATAGTAGGTCTAGGCCAAGTCTGTTGCCTCGATCTTGGTGTATCCACTCGAATGCCATCGGCCAGATAATATGCCCAAGAAAAGCCACGAAGTCAACCAAAACTCACATTTGGAAAACTTGGCGTACAAGCTGCGTCCCGAGAATCGGCCTGATCCTCAAATGCTCTGACGCATGCTCTCACGGCGAGAATAAACCAAGATAGCATCGATGAACACTATCACAAGCGTGTCCAAAATGGTTTGAACACTCGGTTCATCAAATCCATGAATACCGGGCGTTGGTCAACCCAAAAGACATGACTCAGACTCATAATGCTGTCTCGTCCGAATGCGATCCTGGGACATCCACCTCTCGACTACTTTGATGATAGCCCGATCGCGGTCAATCTTGGAGAAACATCTTGCGCCTGCAATCGGTCGAACAAATCATCAATCCTGGGAAGGGGTATACATTTCTTAATGGTCACCTTGTTCACGTAATCAACACACATGCGCGGCGTCCCGCCCTTCTTCTTCACGAACAATACTGGCTCCCGGGGAGAAACACTAGGCACGATGAAGCCGCTTCTCCGGTAGTCTCTAAGCTGATCCTTCAACTCTCTTAACTCGGCGGTGCCGTTACGTATGGCGGAATGGAAATAGGCCGAGTGTCGCGCAACACATCTATACAAACTCGATCTCCTCTCGGGAGGATACCCGGAGGTCGTGCAAACACGTCTGGGAACTCTCACTCTCGAACCGGTCAAAATCTGCACTGCGACCTCGATATCAAACACCCGAGCGAGATGGTAGATGTACCCTTCGTACCATCTTCCTAGCCTTGAGGTAGGAAATAAACCTACCCCGGCGATCTGCTGCTCCCACTCAACAACCGGCTCTCAGAAACTGGAACCGCACTACTCTCCTGCGGTCTACATTGGCGTAGCAAGCTAGCCAATCCATACCATGATCATGTCGGTCAATCATATCCAACTCTATCAAGCCCGTTGGGGTCCGACGATCA